>CM046455.1:43477549-43963044 GCA_025506515.1 Flaveria trinervia | reverse complement strand
AGACGACGTCTTAGGGGGCCAAACAGCCATTCACCATGAAAGATTAGCGCTCAACGTCATTAAATTGTTTCTTCAAGATGGTGAAGCACTGAGATTGCCTTGATATCCATTTGGGCAAAGGATAGGTCAGTGGTGCCCTTTGGATATCCAGCAGGAGAACTAGCATCATTCAGATGAAGAATTTTGCGGATTATTGCACGATTGATGACTACTTCTTTGTTGTTTACGACCGACTGGAGGGATGGTGTGTTTTTCTCCCCAGTGGTAACAGTAACGTTCATCCAAAATTGGTGCAAGGATTCGGCATGTAGTATGGGATTCAGAAGAATGCGTGTTGTATTGGGACTGAACCATAAGATCGATAGCAGTATCGAACTTAGTCCAGATGGCGATTTAGTGAGGTAGGCAACACGTTGTGTCGCGGTTTAATTGCATGGACGCATGGAGAAGAGGGAGTTTTGGAGAGGAACGTTAGGTTTGAAGAAGATGAAGCATTCAAGGTTAGGTTAGGGATATTTATAGGGTACGGGTAAGAAACGACTGAAGGATGTGGTTTAGTCATCAGTAGTTTTAAACGACCGTTGACATGGTATTATCCTTTCAGACGTTGAAACAGCTGAAGTCGTGGTTGTTAGGCATCAGTAGTTTGAAAACTATGAAGACCGTGGTTTTGACTTCAGATGATTGAAACACTGAGGACGTGTTGTTTGTCATCAGTAGTTATGAAACTACTGAAGACAGTGGTTTTGTCATCAGCTGTTGTAAACATCTGAAGACTTGGTATTAGTCATCAGTAGTTATAAAAACTACTGAAGACGTGGTTTTGCTTCAGTTGTTTAGAATGAAACAACAGTTGTACAAATGACTGAAGAGAAAGTTCTCTTAGCTGTTTTCGTCAATTCTTAGCTTTTCAGCTGTTTCATACTGTCCTCAACACATTCATCAGTCTTTTTGGCTGATTTCAGTTGTTTCATAGGACATCAGTACTTATCTGTTTTTACTGATTGCAGTAGTTGTAACTGCATCAGTAGTTTAGAACAGATGAAGTACTTCAGTACTTATGAGACATTTAGCCTTCAGTAGTTATAAAAACTACTGAGGGTAAAAGAGCTCATCAGTACTTATATGTGACATAGGTACTAATGATCATCAGTACTTATTACTAAGATCATCAGTAGTTGTCACTTATTCTAGCTGCAGCTACCAAGCCTTAACACCAGGTTTTGGAAAGTTGAACTATCCAAAGGCTTAGTAAAAATGTCTGCAAGCTCATCAGCACTAGGCACAACTTAGGATCAATCAGACCTTTTCAAAACAATCCCTTATAAAATGATGTCTGATCTCTATATGTTTGGTCCTAGAGTGCTGGACTGGATTTTTGACAATGCAAAGAGCTGAAGCACTATCCATTAACAATGGAGTCTTAGTCCTCTGTAATGCCATAATCCAAAAGTTGGTTTTGAAGCCAGAGTACCTGAGATGTACAACTTGCAGCCGCAATGTACTCTGCTTCAGCAGTTGATGTAGCAACTGAGGTCTGTTTCTTGCTCTGCCAAGAAATCAAGCAGTTGCCTAGGAATTGACATCCACCAGACGTTGATTTCCTGGTCAACTTACACCCTGCATAGTCACTGTCAGAAAAAGCAACTAATTTACCAAAATGTCTGGTAGAATACCATAAACCTAGAGATGGAGTGCCTTGCAGATATCTAAAGATCCTCTTGACTGCAATCAGATGAGACTCTTTAGGTGCAGCCTGAAATCTAGCACAAACACATGTAGCAACATAATATCTGGTCTAGAAGCTGTTAAATACATCAAGGACCCAATCATACATCTGTAAAGTGTTTCATCAACCACTTTACCTTTCTGATGTGTATCCAGTTGTGTGGTGCTGTGCTGCACATGGAGTAGAACAAGGCTTACAGTTTTGTAAATCAAACTTTTGCAAAAGATCTTTTGTATATTTGGACTGATGAATGAAAATTCCATCAGCCTTTTGTTTGATTTGCAACCCCAGAAAGAATTGTAACTCTCCCATGGCACTCATTTCAAACTTCTGTTGCATCAACTTTGTAAAGGCATCACACAACTTTGGATTAGAGGATGCAAAATTATGTCATCTACATAAATTTGAACAAGTAGATTATGCTGCCCAACTTTCCTTAATGAATAAAGTCTTATCTATGGAGCCTCTAGAAATTATTTTCTAGAAGAAAGTTTGATAATGTCTCATACCAGGCTCTAGGAGCTTGTTTTAACCCATAAAGAGCCTTATCAAGCTTATACACCCAATTAGGATGTTTATTGTCCTCAAAGCCCGAGGGTTGACATACATAAACTTCTTCTTTATTTTTCCATACAAAAATGCACTTTTGACATCCTTTGAAAAACTTTAAGATTTTGATAAGCACATAAGCTAAGAACAATCGAATTGCTTCCAGTCTGGCTACGGGGCAAAGGTTTCATCATAATCAATACCTTCTTCTTGTGCAAACCCCTGAACAACCAGTCTGGCCTTGTTCTTAACAATAAGCCCATTTTCAGTTTTGTTCCTAAACCCCATTTAGTGCCTATTGCACACTTACCTGGAGGTAGAGGAACCAGTTCCCACACTTGCTGTTTCTTGAACTGAAGAAGCTCAAGCTGCATGGCATCAACCCATCCATTGTCCTTTAAAGCAATGTGATAATTCTTTGGCTCTTGCTGACTGATGAAGAGAGCATAGAAGCAGAAATTTGACAATTGACTTCTTGTTGATACTCCAGCAGTGATATCACCACTGATTTGAGACATAGGGTGATTCTTCAGATCTTGATACACAATGAGATCTGTGTAAGTGTTTGTAGCCGGCCTCAGCAGCAACAGATGGTGATGGTGAATCATTTCCTTGAAACCAATCATGGATGGTAATTCAAAGGAGGTTGAATTCGAAGAGATCTCATCAGCATTTGTTGTGGATGGTGCTACTGGAGCTACAGGAACATCAGGTCTAGCTGAATCAGGCAGCTGATCACTAAACCGGAAGAGGTGAGTACTGCAATCATCATCATCATCAGCAGTACCACCAGGTGGTGAACTGTTGACAGGAGCAACAGCAGGAGTTTGATAAGGAACATATTGCAGTATGTCCAAATCAAATAACTCCACAGGCTTTGTGGAATCTTGTCCTTTGGAGATTCATTGACTTAACATGTAGAGTTTCTTCAACCATCTTTGTTCTGCAGTTGAAGACTCTGTATGCCTTGCAAGTAGATGAATACCCAACACAATACCCTGCATCCACCTTAGGATCAAATTTATGGAGTTGATCCTTTGTGTTGAGAATGAAACAGGGACACCCAAATGCTTTGAAAAATGAAATCAGAGGAGCCAAATGATGGAGAACTTCATATGGAGTCTTCATCAACCTCTGATTTACTAAACTCTATTTTGCACATAGCAAGTTGTGTTGACAGCTTCAGCCCAAAAGGTCAGTGGCAAACCTGAGTCAGCCAGCATGGACCTTGCAGCTTCAATGAGGGTCCTGTTCTTTCTCTCCACTACTACTCCATTTGTTCCGGAGTCCTTGGAATGCTGAACTGCCTTTTGATTCCCTTTGAAAGATAGAAGTCATCAAGTGTATGATTTCTGAATTCATTTCCATTGTCCCTCCTAATACACTTGACTGGAAGGGAATACTGCTTCTCAATATACAACACAAAGTGAATAATCTTCTGAGCAGCCTCATCCTTTGAATGTAGAAAGAAAGTCCATACAAATCTGGAGTAATCATCCACAATTACCAGACAGTATTTCTTCTTTGCCATGCTCATTACTCTCACAGGACCAAATAGATCCATATGCAGTAATTGCAAGCAGGCAGTGGACTTAGGCACTTCAATAGGAGGGAATGAGACTTTGTGCTGTTTTCCTTTTAAACACGCAGTGCAGGTTTCATCACAGTGGAACTCCTTTATTGGTAAGCCTCTGACTAAACTATTGTGGGTAAGCTGATTCATGTTTTTGAGATTAACATGACCAAGCCTCCTGTGCCATAGTTTAGATTCTTGAGAAGAGGCTTTGGAAAATAGCAAGGATTGCTTTTGAGATCTATCTTCTTAGAAAGGTCTAAGGCATACACTCTTCCTGTCCTGTTGGCTTTCAGGAGAGTGTGATCATCCAACACCCTTGTCAATCAAGTGCAAAACTTTGGATGACAGAATCCTACAGTTTTGACTGGTGAAAAGGGCAACATGGCCTTTATCACACATTTGACTAACACTCAAGAGATTGTACTTGAGATTTTCCACATGATTAACATCATCAAATTTGATTTCTCCATTGGAGACAAAGCCCTTACCGATGATGTACCCCTAGCATCATTGCCAAAAGAGACAAATCCCTTCTTTCCTTGAGAGTAGTCATGAAGAAGAGAGCTGTTTCCAGTCATGTGCATAGATCCCCCACTGTCTACATACCAGATGCTACTTTGGCATGTTGACGAACCCTGCAATAATAAACAATCAGTTAGTTTTAGAGACCCAAACCTTTTTTTTTTTAGGCCTGGTCTCATCAATAGATGGTAAACTAACAGGTTTATTTGAAACAACAGCCTGAGAGGAGAAGATGTGTAGAGGGGAGTCATTTGGCTTGGACCTCCTTTTGTGTGGTTTCAACATAGGAGTGTCTAGTTGGTTAACTCTACCCAACAGATGTTTAACCATCATTACCAGCTGTGTCTGATTTTGTGATAAAGCTTTCAACTGATCAGACACATTGCCAGTGGAGTTTGATAGATTCCTATGTTGCACCTTCTTCTTCGGAGCACTCACAGCTGTCATCTGTTAACCCCTTCCTTTTTGGATTTCTTTGAGGACTTAAGGGTTACAGGATTTGATGTTGCTGATACAAATGTGGTCTCAAACTCAGTTTTTCATTTTTACCATTTTTCTCTTTAATTTCTTCTTTCTGTTTGAGTTTGGAACCTCTTTTGTACCAATAATCATGTGTAAGATGATTGAACAGACCACATACTTCACATGGTTTCTTCTGCATCTTAGGTGATCATCAACTAAAGAGGGTGAAGCAACTGAAGACTTGTTCTTCAATGCTTTGGAAGCATTGTTTGCTTTCTTGACTGCCTCTTTAGTGGTCTTCAAACACTCTTTCTACTGTCAGTTTTCTTCTCTTCAGTACTGACACAGTTGAAGTTTGAACTTCAGGTGTTAGACCTGCTCTCTAGTCCTTTCAGGACTTCAGGATTAACTCCTGAGTTGATCAACTCATTAATCATGTGAATGTCAGCATTTGAACCTCAACACATCTGATAGTTCAAAGAGGCCTTGATGCTGACTCTACTTCTGATTGTGCTGTATCAGAAGGTAGATCACATGATTGATGGATTGGTTATCACTCTCACCATCAGATTCTACCTCTGCTCTTGGGGTAAAATCTGTAGGTGGAGCAGTTGTGATTGTAACCAATTCCAAACTTCACATTTGAAGCAGATTGCTTACTAAGAAGCATTTCAAAACCTTGCATGATTGCACCCATCTATCACACTCGACCTGGGTAACTGTAAGGGTTTCTTTGAGATCTTTGTACTTCTCTAGAAGTACTTCTTCTTCTAGCCTTATCATCATTATTTGGCAATTCATGTTATATAAATCTCATCATTTTATCTTTAAGCACAGACTCAAACTCAGCTTTGTTTTTGGAAATTATTTGTTCTAGCTCAATGTTCTTATTATTAGAGCTACATTTGCTTCTCTAATGGAAGCAATGCTGCTATGCATGGTTCAGACATAATTTGGCTTTGCCTTAGAGGATACCTGTGATACCTGAGGTGTAGAGGCATTAGAAAATGAAGTACAGCAGACTCCAAAGCCATAAGAGCTAGATTCCCAAAAGGACTGTCACCACCATGTTGACCAGCACCTGAGAACAGTTGGTCATGACCAGACATGTCATCTGGTAAACTGCTCCATTAACAACTCCTGGGGTGAAGAAGTTGTGTTGTTTGAGTTTGAGGTTGTTAGGAGATTGGGATGGCTGAGGTTCTGGTAGTGCATGAGGTGGTGGTGCCATAGGAACTTGAGCTTGATTTGACTGTGGCATGTAATAACAAGGGTACATATATGACATTTGACCCGAGGAACAAAATATGCCGGAGATTGTTGTTGAGGATGATGACTAGAGGTGACAGATGTTGCCCTCTATGTTGTGACTATTGCCAGGAAAAGTCACAAAGGGTGCAGTGGAGTTAGATCCAGTTGATCTACACTCTCTTGCAAAGTGTCCAAGCCTTTGGCATTTGTGACACTCAACTTGCTCTTGTCAAAACCAACTTTGGTTTTGCCAGAGAGTCCTGGGAATTTTCTTCCAGTTCTTTATAGAACTTCTGAGATCTGATATTTATCAGGGCCATTTGGCTCAAATATCCATCTCCTCTAAGTCATCATCAGCAATCCCCTTGAGATCATCCATATGAAGCATAGATTATCATTATTACACCCAGTAAACTACCATCAATAATCACAAATGCAGAATCAGAAGTGCTTGAAGAGAAATTAATATGCTCATCATACTGGCATTCAGATGAAGCATATTCTGACTCATGACCCCCAAGGCATGTGCCTGGTACAAAGTCTTCAGTGAGCTTTCCAGATGAAGACAACTTTCTCTTTCTGTTCTATCTCTCTCTCAAAAGTGAGCAGTTTCCCATGGAGTTGGGTGAGAGATAGTTTGTCCAAACTTGCACTGGAGCGTAAGACAATAGTATATGTGTCCCATCTCTCAGGCAGTGATCTGAGAAATCTGTTATTCATCTGAATATTTGTGTACTCAAGTTGGACCATTTTAGTTCAGAGATCAAACAAGAGAACCGCTCATATTGTTGAGTCAGTGTCTCACCCTTTCTATGAGAGAATGTCTCATATTATTGGGCAAGAATTTCTCTATTATTTGCCAAGACCTCATCTGTTCCTCCAAATTGTTCTTTCAAGGCATTCCAGAGGTCATGGGCAGTTTCATGATGCATTAGCCCAGAATATATTCATTTGGCAGTGCCATGGCCAGAATTCCATGGGCTTTTGCATCAATTTCAAGCAACTTCTTGTCCTCATCTGAGTATTGCTCCCGCTCTTCCTCCTCTTCGAACCATTTGATTTGTTTCCGGGTTATTCACCATAGGCTTGTGTGACCATGTACCACTGATGTCCAACAACCTGCGCTGTTAACAGACAGGTGATGGATCATACGTCTTTGCTATATGTTATACTCATTCCTAACCAGCATTGTGGCTTGGTTGAGGAACCAGTATTGTGAGGATCATTGGAGGGAGTGGTCATTTCAGTTCAAAAACAATTTAATTCAAGCTTTTAAAAGTTTTAAACAGACCACAACAAACTCAATGAAAACCAAGAGAAGATCTCAGGATGAATGACCAGAATATACAGAAAATTCAATCTCTATAACCGTTTCTCTTGCAAAAACAAAAGCTAATTCAATCAAACTTAAATCTTGAATAGCAGTTTCAATGATCAATTTTTAGATCGATCAATGATTAACCTGCTCTGATACCATTTGACAGGATCAGCGATCACAAGTTGATGTATTAGGATTCAAAGCAGCGGAATTGAACAAGAATTAGACAAATTGTAGCAAGCAATCGATACTAGTATGCATTAAGAACGCATACGGTTATAGGGAGAGAATATATATTTCTGATTTCAAGGAATTTTTATAAATGTAGAATATTTCTAATCAAATCATTCATTCATTCCATTCATTCTGCTCTAATATTACAATAGGTGTCACTCCTTATATAGAGTGCAACAATCACTGCTGTTATCACGGAAAGTGACAACTGGTAGATCTAAAACAAAAATAACTAACTCTTAACAAACTACTGAAATGTTCACAATTACTGAGAACTATCAAGTGTTAGTACAAAATATAAAACTACTGAAATTACAACGACTGAAGAACAAGCTCTTCAGTCGTTTTACAAAACTACTGAAACATAAAAATATAAAACTACTGATATCACAACTACTGAAGAAGTACTCTTCAGCAGTTGTGACAAACTACTGACGCTTCAGTACTTGATCTTCAGACTTTGACCTTCAGATGTTTCATCAGCTGATGACTTCAGTAGATATCATCAGCTGATGTCTTCAGTCTTTGTCTTCAGACTTTGTACATCAGTTGTTGATCTTCAGCACTTGTAAACTCTTCAGCTGTTGTACTTCAGTACTTTGGTCTTTCAGCTTCAGCACTTGTGTTCTTCAGCTGTTCAGCTTCAGTACTTGTGTTCTTCACTGTTCAGTTTCAGTACTTGTGTTCTTCAGCTATTCAGTTTCAGTACTTGTGTTCTTTAGCTGTTGTACTTCAGCACTTTAGTTCTTCAGCTGTTGGAATCTTCAGCACTTGACCTTCAGCTGTTGAAGTCTTCAGCACTTGTCAAACTGCTGATGAGTCTTTCAGCAGTTGTTGTGATACCATGTGGGACTTAGAGGTTTTCTGATCTTAGCTCATTGTTTCTTTTGGTCCCAACATATGTATATGTATATGTATATATATGTATATGTATATGTATATATATAATATGTATGTGTATGTTATATATATAATATGTAATATATATATATAATAAATATAAATATATATTATATATATATATATATATATATAATTATATATAAGATGTGATTTATTAGTTTGACTGCTTTTGCATTTTTCATCACGTGCTTTTGCTCATATTTTGGTCATACGCACACATTTGTGGCGTTAATTTGCTCTTCACCCTTATTGGAATTTTGTTGATTGTGTTAACCGGGATATTATGATAACCCAAACTTGTTGAACAACTTAGTTTAATCTTGAGATCACAACAAGGTCTAAATATGATTATGTTGAATCTACCGACATATCATCAGTGGTCTAGAATCTCTAGTCTACTTTTTTGTGTTCCTTGGTAGTAGCTAGTTTTATTATTTTTCCTTTTATTTGCTGATACTATAAAGACTTATACTTCGAATTTCGCATCTTATTCAATATATGTATGTGTATGTGTATATATATATCGTATGTATATATATATATATTAATATATATATATATATCGTATGTATAATTATATATAATATATATATATATATGTATATATTATTAGTTTGACTGCTTTTGCATTTTTTCATCACGTGTTTGCTATATTTGGTCATACGCACACATTTGTGGCGTTATTCTGCTTGTCACCCCTTATTGAATTTTTGTGATGTGTTAACCAGGGATATTATGATAACCCAAAACTTGTTGAACAACTTAGTTTAATCTTGAGATCACAAACAAGTCTAATCATCTATTATGTTGAATCTACCGAATATCATCAGTGGTCTAGGAATCTCTAGGTCTACTTTTTTGTGTTCCCTTGGTAGTAGCTAGTTTTACTATTATTTTTCTTTTATTGCTGATACTATAAAGACTTATACTTCGAATTTCGCATCTATTCAAATATGTATGTGTATGTGTATATATATATACGTATGTATCTATATATATATTATATTATATATATATAACGTATGTAATATATAATAAAAATATATATATATATATGTATATTATTAGTTTGACTGCTTTTGCATTTTTCATCACGTGCTTTTTCATATTTTGGTCATACGCACACATTTGTGGCGTTAATTCTGCTTGTCACCCCTTATTGGAATTTTGTTGTGTGTTAACCAGGATATTATGATAACCCACAACTTGTTGAACAACTTAGTTTAATCTTGAGATCACAAACAAGGTCTAATCATCTATTATGTTGAATCTACCGACATATCATCAGTGGTCTAGGAATCTCTAGGTCTACTTTTTTGTGTTCCTTGGTAGTAGCTAGTTTTACTATTATTTTTCCTTTTATATTGCTGATACTATAAGACTTATACTTCGAATTTCGCCATCTTATTCAATATATGTATGTGTATGTGTATATATATATACGTATGTATATAATAGATGATATATATATATATATATATATATATATATTATCGTTATATATACGTATGTTATTATATATATTAATATATATATATATATATATATATTATATATATGTATATATTATGACAGGATCAGTGATCACAAGTTTGATGTTTATCAGAATATAAAGCAGCGGAATACACAAACGAATTAGACAAATTGTAGCAAGCAAACAATATATGTAAGCGTTAAGATCGCATACGGTTATAGGGAGAGAATATGAATTTCTGATTTCTAGGAATGTTTATAGATGGAGAATATTTCTAATCAAATCAATCAAACATTCCATTCAATTGCTCATCTCGCTCAATGATTACAATGGGTTGTCACTCCTTATATAGAGTGCAACAGTCACTGCTGTTATCACGGAAAGTGACAACTGGCAGATCCAATACAGAAATAACTAAATCTTAACAAACTACTGAAATGTTCACAACTACTGAGAACATATCAGCAAGTTAAGTACAAAATATAAAACTACTGAAACTACAACGACTGAGAACAAGCTCTTCAGTCGTTTTACAAAACTACTGAAACATAAAACATAAAACTACTGATATCACAACTACTGAAGAAGTACTCTTCAGCAGTTGTGACAAATACTGAGGCTTCAGTATGGTCTTCAGACTTTGACCTTCAGGCGTTTCATCAGCTGATGACTTCAGTAGATATCATCAGCTGATGTCTTCAGTCTTTGTCTTCAGACTTTGTACATCAGTTGTTGATCTTCAGCACTTGTGAACTCTTCAGCTGTTGTACTTCAGTACTTTGGTCTTTCAGCTTCAGCACTTGTGTTCTTCAGCTGTTGTACTTCAGCACTTTGGTTCTTCAGCTGTTAAGGTCTTCAGCACTTGATCTTCAGCTGTTGAAGTCTTCAGTACTTGTCAAACTACTGATGAGGCTTTCAGCAGTTGTTGTGATACCGTGTGGGACTTAGAGGTTTTCTGATCTTGGCTCATTGGTTCTTTTGGTCCAACAAACTCCCCTGAACCAATGCAGCCAAAACCTCTAACTTATTAAACTCCCACTTATTGATGGCAAAAATGTTGGTCTTTTTCCTTCTTGATCAGTAGAGAAGATGACCCATGTACGCTCCGGCCTGGGAAGAACCTCAAATATTTGTTTGGCAGAGTATGAATGGGAACTCTGTTTTGGGGAACTGGACACAGAGTTGTTATCCCATTCATGAGATTCACTTCCCCATAATGAGTCTGTATGACTCACGGACATAGGCCTCAAGGAGAACAATTTGTTCCTCTTGAGAGAGTTCTTCAGCTCCTCCTTCGAAGAAGAACTCTGGACCATAGTACTCTGATAAGTACTTCATGGTCCTGCCATTCTTCAGCTCCACCGTAGTTACCTCCCTGTATACAAATTCATCCAGATGGTTGCCTTCAAGGAGTAACTGGAGCTCATTCTTTTGGATGTCTTCAAGCTTTTTGTATAACAACCCCTTCTTAATCATCTTGTTTTCTAGTAAGGCTTGAGGTGTCTTCTTTGCTTGGTGAGCTTTCTTGAATTCATCAATGATTTTCCAAGGTGAGACTACAACGGCCAACATGATGGTAGATTCTATGGTTTTTCGTACTTGGCCGTTGTATCTGTGGGGATAGTTCTTTTATGGATTCTAGAACTCACCCTGGGGTGGCCATACTCTCACTCTCTCTCTGATACTGAAAGGTGTGTCTGAGAGTGTACAGCCTTTGAGCATGCCCTTTCATGGCTTGAATAGATGATGATGAGGAGGAATTCCTTGTCAACCATCTTCAACAGTTGCTCATCGTGCTGTTTCTGCTGTTCTTCTTCTTCTATCTTGACTCTGACCATTTCCCTTTGAGAGTCGGGTGTGATCATGGATTGACTCTGGGGCTTTGGTAGCTTCAGAACAGCAGAGAGTGGCAGACTATCATCTTCATCCTCTTCTTCTACTTCTCTAGCCTCCACACTTCTCTTCTTCTTCTGGGTGCATCATCGGCTGTTGGTTAGAGGGTGAGGGAATTGGTTTTGTGGGTTGTGGTTTTGGTAGTTTTGATGTGGGAATGTTGACAGGCTGTTCTAGCATTTTGGATGTGAGTTGGCTTTTGACTGTTTGGCTAGTTCAGTCCTGCTCCAGCACCAGCTTCATTTAAAACTTCAACAATTAAACCTTTTGTATATTCTTCAGACGAACAGATCTTGGTGGTTATTGCCAAGATACTGTCCCTGGACCAAGCTTTGATCTCGATCAATGATTTTCCAAGATGTTTTGCTATAAATCTGATCATGATCTCCAGCCTTTCTCTTTCTGACACATCATAACTTGACCATCTTGATGGATTTCTTCAATCTCTAGTCTTCTGATCTCAGAATCAAGTTTTTCAGTGTCATGGCCTTGCCTAAACAACTGATCAATGATGTTATCCATTGATCTGCTGTGTTCGGCATCAGCCTCTTTCACCATCAGCTCCAAGGCTTTCTCTTTTTCATCCTTCTTCTTTCTTGTATGTGACATGAAAGTCTTTGAACTTTCAGTCACTTTCTCCATGGTAGCCTCCTCCTTCTCTTTTTCCTTCTCTTTCTCAGTCTCCTCAACCAACTCCTCAGTTTCCACTACTGTCTCTTCTGTTTCTTTTCTTCTCTTTCCTCTTTCTTTTACCTTTCACTGCTGAACTCTCCCCCTTTTTGGTGCATTGGTTGCAGGGAATTGAGTAGCAGAAAGTTGTTTGCTCAGAACATTCTCCACCATGGGTTGTAATACAGAGAAAGTCTCTCATCAACAGTTTTGATCACCAATTCAGTTAGCTGTGGGGTGATGAGAGATAGGGGATTTGAAGGATAGCAGCCAGTTGCTCAGGGGGGTTCTGTCCCTGAGGAATGGTGCCAGAAACAGAGGCAGGTGGCTGAGATTTTGTGAGTGGTTGTGTGTTTAGGAGACCTTCAGAGGAAGGTGCCATCTGTTGGGTTGATGTGGTGGCAGATGGTCTTACTCCTTGAGAGAGTTGGTCAAGTAGGTTTTGCAGTCTACTGACTTCCTCCTCTAGATCGTGTTCTGGGCAAGAACATCATAGAAGAAGCCCAGGTCATCATCAGCATATGCTGAATCACCTGACCTCCTGCTTGTAGCAGGATATACATGCTCTGGGTGTAGACCAGATGTAGCATGTGCCCCTTTGTCTGGAACTGGGGACTTCCAGCCTCAGACGTTGTCCTTCATCGGCTGTTGCCTCTGGTGAGGTCTTAGTTATGTTACCAACCTCAGTCTGATCATTTGCTGATTCAGAAGAGTTGGCAGCCTCACCAGAAGTTTTATCTCCATATCAACACCAGGAGATAGAACAGTTAAACCCCTGTGCTGTGGGTTCTCAGGTGCACTGTATCCTCCCCCTCAATTGTAGAGGTATTCCCAGTGGTAAGTGGTTTCTGGGGAGGGGGGAGGAGTGTGCAATTGAGTCAGCACTTGTGCAACTATTAAAGTTGGCTGTGAGGGGCGGTTGGTTGGGGTGCAGGGAAGAAGCAGTGTGCACCTGGGGTGGATGGTGCTCTTCAATGGCAATCTCCTCAAGTGAGGAAGATCCCAGATAAGTAGGTGCCCCTTGGGTTGCTGCAGGTTCCTGTTGAGAGGAAGCCTGAGCGGCTGTGGCTGGAGGAGTCATTGTATCCACTAGGGGGTTGGACTAGTGGATATATCCTGCGTTGTTGTGCAGGAGCATCCTCAGGGGACTCAATTCCCTGAGTAGCCTTTTTGGGTTTCTTTTTGGTGGGTTTGGTGGGGACATTGGATTTGGAGGTGGTGGCTGTGGGTTCCAGCTGCGTGGGTTTTCGCAGCTTGGCAGCCATTTTTAGTGTCCGGTCAGAGTTGTGCCGGGAGTATACTTCTGGCAAAACAGCCGTAGCAGGGACTCCCAAGCCAACAAGTCCCTCAGCATTAAGCTGGTCTATTATAATGGCCATGATGAACCGTGGATAGAGTATCCAACGGTGGCAGTTATTTTTGAGCCATATCTTTGAGCTCTGAAAATATTAATTCGGAAAAGTTCAGTGGTTGTTGCTCAAGGATAGAATACAATACCTGCTGCCATTTGGTGGACATTTGATCCCAAGACGATGTCTTAGGGGCCAAACATACATTGACCATGTGAAAGATCAGGCGCTCAGCGTCATTGAAGTGTTTCTTCATAATGGTTGTGGCACTGAGATCACCTTGATATCCATGCCGAGCAAATGAGATTCTAGGTGCCCTTCGGATATCCAGCAGGAGAGGTAGCATCACTCAGGTGAAGAACTTTTCGGATTGTTGCAGGAGTAATCACTACTTCTTTGTTGTAACTACAGACCGGAGGGATCGTGTGCTGCTCTCCTCAGTAGGAACATAACGTTCCATCCAAAATTGGTTCAAGGATTCGGTATGTAAAACGGGTTCGAAGGAATGCCTTTTTGTATGGGGACTGAACCATAAGATCGATAGCATTATCGAACTTAGTCCAGAACGGCGATTTGTAAGGTAGGCAACACAGTTTGTCGCGGTTTAATTTGCAAAGACGCCTGGAAATTTTTTGGAGAGGAACGTTAGGTTTGAAGAAGATGAAGTATGGAGAGCTCAGGTTTAAGGGTATTTATAGGGTATGGGTGAGGAAACGACAGAAGGATGTGGTGTTAGTCATCAGTAGTTTTAAACGACCGTTGACATGGTATTATCCTTTCAGACGTTGAAACAGCTGAAGTCGCGGTGTTAGGCATCAGTAGTTTAGAAAACTACTGAAGACCGTGGTTTTGACTTCAGGTGTTTGAAACAACTGAGGACATGGTGTTTGTCATCAGTAGTTATGAAACTACTGAAGACAGTGGTTTTGTCATCAGCTGTTGTAAACACTGAAGACGTGGTATTGGTCATCAGTGGTTATAAAACTGCTGAAGACGTGGTTTTGCTTCAGTTGTTTAAATAAATGAAAGCAGTGGTACAAACGACTGAGGAGAAAGTTCTCGTCAGCTGTTTCGTCAATTCTTAGCTTTTCAGCTGTTTCAAACTGTCCTCAACACATTCATCAGTCTTTATGGCTGATTTCAGTTGTTTCATAGGACATCAGTACTTATCTGTTTTTACTGATTTCAGTAGTTATGACTACATCAGTAGTTGTAACTACTTCAGTAGTTTAGAACAGATGAAGTACTTCAGTACTACTTTGAGAACTTTTAGCCTTCAGTAGTTAGAAAAAGTACTGAGGTTAAAAGAGCTCATCAGTACTTATATGTGACAGACACTCTGATCATCAATATGAATTACTGAGATCATCAGTAGTTGTCATCTATTCTAGCTGCAGCATACCAAGCCTTAACACCAGGTTTTGGAAAGTTGAACTATCCAAAGGCTTAGTAAAGATGTCTGCAAGCTCATCAGCACTGGGCACAAACTTAGGATCAATCAGACCTTTTTCAAAACAATCCCGTATAAAATGATGTCTGATCTCTATATGTTTGGTCCTAGAGTGCTGGACTGGATTTTTGACAATGCAAAGAGCTGAAGCACTATCCATTAACAATGGAGTCTTAGTCTCTGTAATGCCATAATCCAAAAGTTGGTTTTGAAGCCAGAGTACCTGAGATGTACAGCTTGCAGCAGCAATGTACTCTGCTTCCGCAGTGGATGTAGCAACTGAGGTCTGTTTCTTGCTCTGCTCTGCAGAATTAAGCAGTTGCCTAGGAATTGGCATCCACCAGAAGTTGATTCCTGGTCAACTTACCCCTGCATAGTCACTGTCAGAAAAAGCAACTAATTTACCAGAATGGTTGGTAGAATACCATAAACCTAGAGATGGAGTGCCTTGCAGATATCTAAAGATCCTCTTGACTGCAATCAGATGAGACTCTTTAGGTGCAGCCTGAAATCTAGCACAAACACATGTAGCAAACATAATATCTGGTCTAGAAGCTGTTAATACATCAAGGACCCAATCATACATCTGTAAAGTGTTTCATCAACCACTTACCTTTCTGATCTGAGTCCAGTTGTGTGGTGCTGCTCATGGGAGTAGAACAGGGCTTACAGTTTTGTAAATCAAACTTTTGCAAAAGATCTTTTGTATATTTGGATTGATGAATAAAAATTCCATCAGCCTTTGTTTGATTTGCAACCCCAGAAAGAACTGTAATTCTCCCATGGCACTCATTTCAAACTTCTGTTGCATCAACTTTGTAAAGGCATCACACAACTTTGGATCAGAGGATGCAAAATGATATCATCTACATAAATTTGAACAAGTAGATTATGCTGCCCAGCTTTCTTAATAATAAAGTCTTGTCTATGGAGCCTCTAGTGAAATTGTTTTCCAGAAGAAAGTTTGATAATGTCTCATACCAGGCTCGGGAGCTTGTTTTACCCATAAAGAGCTTTATCAAGCTTATACACCCAATTAGGATGTTGTTGTCCTCAAAGCCTGGAGGTTGACATACATAAACCTCTTCTTTAACTTTTCCATACAAAAAGCACTTTTGACATCCATTTGAAAGACTTTAAGTTTTTGATAAGCAGCATAAGCTAAAAACAATCGAATTGCTTCCAGTCTGGCTACAGGGGCAAAAGTTTCATCATAATCAATACCTTCTTCTTGTGCAAACCCCTGAACAACCAGTCTGGCCTTGTTCTTAACAATAAGCCCATTTTCATCAGTTTTGTTCCTAACACCCATTTAGTGCCTATTGCACACTTACCTGGAGGTAGAGGAACCAGTTCCCACACTTGCTGTTTCTTGAACTGAGAAGCTCAAGCTGCATGGCATCAACCCATCCATTGTCCTTTAAAGCAATGTGATAATTCTTTGGCTCTTGCTGACTGATGAAGAGAGCATAGAAGCAGAAATTTGACAATTGACTTCTTGTTGATACTCCAGCAGTGATATCACCAATGATTTGAGACATGGGGTGATTCTTCAGATCTTGATACACAATGAGATCTGTGCAAGTGTTTGTAGCCGGTTCAGCAGCAACAGATGGTGATGGTGAATCATTTCCTTGAAACCAATCAGTGGATGGTAATTCAAAGGAAGTTGAATTCGAAGAATCTCATCAGCATTTGTTGTGGATGGTGCTACTGGCGCTACAGGAACATTAGGTCTAGTTGACTCAGGCAGCTGATCACTAAACCTGAAGAGTGGATACTGCAATCATCATCTCATCAGCAATACCACCAGGTTGTGAACTGTTGACAGGAGCAACAGCAGGATTTGATAAGGAACATATTGCAGTATGTCCAGATCAAATAACTCCACAGGACTTTGTGGAATCTTGTCCTTTGGAGATTCATTAACTTAACATGTAGAGTTTTCTTCAACATCTTTGTTCTGCAGTTGAAGACTCTGTATGCTTTGCAAGTAGATGAATAACCAAAAGTATCCTGCATCCACCTTAGGATCAAATTTGTGGAGTTGATCCTTTTGTTGAGATAAAAGACACAGGGACACCCAAATGCTTTGAAAAATGAAATCAGTGGAGCCAAATGATGGAGAACTTCATATGGAGTCTTCATCAACCTCTGATTTACTAACACTCTATTTTGCACATAACAAGCTGGTTGACAGCTTCAGCCCAAAAGGTCAATGGCAGACCTGAGTCAGCCAGCATGGACCTTGCAGCTTCAATGAGGGTCCTGTTCTTTCTCTCCACTACTCCATTTTGTTCCGGAGTCCTTGGAATGCTGAACTGCCTTTTGATTCCCTTGAGAGATAGAAGTCATCAAGTGTATGATTTTGAACTCAGTTCCATTATCACCCTAATACACTTGACGGGAAGGGAATACTGCTTCTCAATGTACAGCACAAAGTGGATAATCTTCTGAGCAGCATCATCCTTTGAATGTAGAAAGAAAGTCCATACAAATCTGGAGTAATCATCCACAATTACCAGACAGTATCTCTTCTTGCCATGCTCATTACTCTCACAGGACCAAATAGATCATATGCAGTAATTGCAAGCAGGCAGTGGACTTGGACATTTCAATAGGAGGAAATGAGACCTTGTGCTGTTTTCCTTTTAAACAAGCAGTGCAAGTTTCATCACAGTGGAACTCCTTTATTGGTAAGCCTCTGACTAAACTATTGTGGCTAAGCTGATTCATGTTTTTGAGATTAACATGACCAAGCCTCCTGTGCCATAGTTTAGATTCATGAAAAGAGGCTTTGGAAAATAGGCAAGGATGGCCTTTGAGATCAATTTTCTTGGAAAGATCTAAGGCATACACTCTTCCTGTCCTGTTGGCTTTCAGGAGAGTGTGATCATCCAAACACTTGTCAATCAATGGCAAAACTTTGGATGACAGAATCCTACGTTTTGACTGGTGAAAAGGGCAACATGGCCTTTATCACACATTTGACTGACACTCAAGAGGTTGTACTGAGATTTTCCACATGATTAACATCATCAAATTTGATTTCTCATTGGAGACAAAGCCCTTACCGATGATGTAACCCTAGCATCATTGCCAAAAGAGACAAATCCCTTCTTCCTTGAGAGTAGTCATGAAGAAGAGAGATGTTCCCAGTCATGTGCATGGATCCCCCACTGTCTACATACCAGATGCTATTTTGGCATGTTGAAGAACCCTGCAAAAATAAACAATCAGTTAGTTTTAGAGACCCAAACCTTTTTGGTTTTGGGCCTGGTCTCATCATAGATGGTAAACTAGCATGTTTATTTGTAACAACAGCCTGAGAGGAAGAATATGGTGCAGAAGAGGAGTCCTTTGGCTTAGACCTCCTTTTCTGTGGTTTCAACATAGGAGAATCTAGTTGGTTAACTCTACCCAACATATGTTGTACCATCATCACCAGCTGTGTCTGATTTTGTGATAAGCTTTCAGCTCATCAGACACATTGCTAGTGGAGTTAGATAAGGTCCTATGTTGCACCTTCTTCTTTTGAGCACCCTCAGCTGTCACCTGTTTAACACCTTCCTTTTTGAATTGCTTTAAGGACTTAAGGGTTACAGGATTTGATGTTGCTGATACAAATGTGGTCTCAAACTCATTTTCATTTTTACCATTTTCTCATTAATTTCTTCCTTTTGTTTGAGTTTGGAACCTCTTTTGTACCAGCAATCATCTGTAAGATGATTGAACAAACCACATACTTCACATGGTTTCTTCTTCATCTTAGGTTGATCATCAACTAAAGATGGTGAAGACTTGTTCTTCAATGCTTTGGAAGCATTGGTTGCTTTCTTGACAGCATCTTTAGTGGTCTTCAAACTTTTTCTACTGCCAGTTTTCTTCTCTTCAGTACTGACAGCAGTTGAAGTTTGAACTTCAGGAGTTGAATCCTGCTCTCCAGTCCTTTCAGGACCTTCAGGATTGACTCCTGAGTTGATCAACTTATTGATCATGTGAATGTCAGCATTTGGACCATCAACATCAGCTGATAGGTTCAAAGAGGACTTGATACTGACTGCTACTTCTGATTGTGCTGTATCAGAGGTAGATCACATGACTTGATGGATTGGTTATCACTCTCACCATCAGATTCTACCTCTGCTCTTGGGGTAAAATCTGTAGGTGGAGCAGTGTGATTGTAACCAATTCCAAACTTCACATTTGAAGCAGATTGCTTACTAAGAAGCATTTCAAAACCTTTGCATGATTGTACCCATCTATCACACTCGACCTGGGTAACTGCAAGGGTTTCTTTGAGATCTTTGTACTTCTCTAGAAGTACATCTTCTCTAGCCTTATCATCAATTATTTTGCAATTCAGTTTATAAATCTCATCATTTTTATCTTTGAGCACAAACTCAAACTCAGCTTTGTTTTTGGAAATTTCTTGTTCTAGCTCAATGTTCTTATTAATTAAAGCTACATTTGCTTCCCTAATGGAAGCAAATGCTGCTATGCATTGTTCAGAACATAATTTGGCTTTTGCCTCAGAGGATACCTGTGATACCTGAGGTGTAGAGGCATTGGAAGATGAAGTATCAGCAGACTCCAAAGCCATAAGAGCTAGATTCCCAAAGGGACTGTCACCACCATGTTGACCAGCACCTGAGAACAGTTGATCATGACCAGACAAGTCATCTGGTAAACTGCTCCAGTCAACAACTCCTGGGTGAAGAAGCTGTGTTGTTGAGATGAAGGTTGTTGATGAGATGGGGAAGGCTGAGGTTCTGGTAATGCATGAGGTTGTGGTTCATAGGAACTTGAACTTGGTTTGACTGTGGCATGTAATAACAAGGGTACTGATATGGCATTTGACCCTGAGGAACAAAGTATGCCGGAGATTGTTGTTGAGGATGATGACTAGATGTGACAGGATGTTGCCCTCTGTTTTGTTGACTGTTGCCAGGAAAAGTCACAAAGGGTGCAGTAGAGTTTGATCCAGTTGATCTACACTCTCTTGCAAAGTGTCCAAGCCGTTGGCATTTGTGACACCTCAACTTGCTCTTGTCAAAACCAACTTTGGTTTTGCCAGAGAGTCCTGGGAATTTTCTTCCAGTTCTTTTGTAGAACTTCTGAGATCTGATATTTATCAAGGCCATTTGGCTCAAAATATCCATCTCTTCTAAGTCATCATCTGCAATCCCCTTGAGATCATCCATGATGAAACATAAATTGTCATTATTACCACCAGTAAACTGACCATCAACACTTACAAATGCAGAATTAGAAGTGCTCGAAGAGAAATTAATATGCTCATCATACTGGCATTCAGATGCAGCATATTCTGACTCATGACCCACCAGGCAGTGTTGCCTTGAATAAAGTCTTCAGTGAGCTTTCCAGATGAAGACAGCTTTCTCTTCTGTTCTATCTCTCTCTCAAAAGTGAGCAATTTCCCATGAAGTTGGGTGAGAGATAGTTTGTCCAAACTTGCACTGGAGCGTAGGACAATAGTATATGTGTCCCATCTCTCAGGCAGTGATCTGAGAAATCTGTTATTCATCTGAATATTGGTGTATTCAAGTTTGACCATTTTTAGTTCAGAGATCAAACAAGAACCGCTCATATTGTTGAGTCAGTGTCTCACCCTTTCTATGAGAGAATGTCTCATATTGTTGGGCAAGAATTTCTCTGTTATTTGCCAAGACCTCATCTGTTCCTCCAAATTGTTCTTTCAAAGCAATCCAGAGGTCATGGGCAGTTTCATGATGCATTAGCCCAGAATAGATTTCATTGGGCAAAGCCATGGCCAGAATTCCATGGGCTTTTGCATCAATCTCAAGCAACTTTTTATCCTCATCTGAGTATTGCTCCCTCCTCTTCGGAACCATTTGATTGGTTTCCGGGTTATTCACCATAGGCTTGTGTGGACCATGTACCACTGATGTCCAACACCCTGCGCTGTTAACAGACAGGTGATGGAGCATACGTCTTTGCCATATGTTATACTCATTCCTAACCAGCATAGGAGGCTTGGTTGAGGAACCAGTATTGTGAGGATCATTGGAGGGAGTGGTCATTTTCAGTTCAAAAACAGTTTAGTTCAAGTTTTAAAAGTTTTAGACAAACCACAACAAACTCAATGAGAACCAAGAATAAGATCTCAGGATGAATGAGCAGAAATACAGAAAATTCAATCTCTATACCCGTTTCTTGCAAAAACAAAAGCTAATTCAATCAAACTTGGATCTTGAATAGCAGTTTCAATGATCAATTATTAGATCGATCAATGATTAACCTGCTCTGATACCATTTGACAGGATCAGTGATCACAAGTTTGATGTTATCAGAATATAAAGCAGCGGAATACACAACGAATTAGACAAATTGTAGCAAGCAAACAATATATGTAAGCGTTAAGATCGCATACGGTTATAGGGAGAGAATATGAATTTCTGATTTCTAGGAATGTTTATAGATGGAGAATATTTCTAATCAAATCAATCAAACATTCCATTCAATTGCTCATATCGCTCAATGATTACAATGGGTTGTCACTCCTTATATAGAGTGCAACAGTCACTGCTGTTATCACGGAAAGTGACAACTGGCAGATCCAATACAGAAATAACTAAATCTTAACAAACTACTGAAATGTTCACAACTACTGAGAACATATCAGCAGTTAAGTACAAATATAAAACTACTGAAACTACAACGACTGAAGAACAAGCTCTTCAGTCGTTTTACAAAACTACTGAAACATAAACATAAAACTACTGATATCACAACTACTGAAGAAGTACTCTTCAGCAGTTGTGACAAACTACTGAGGCTTCAGTACTTGGTCTTCAGACTTTGACCTTCAGGCGTTTCATCAGCTGATGACTTCAGTAGATATCATCAGCTGATGTCTTCAGTCTTTGTCTTCAGACTTTGTACATCAGTTGTTGATCTTCAGCACTTGTGAACTCTTCAGCTGTTGTACTTCAGTACTTTGGTCTTTCAGCTTCAGCACTTGTGTTCTTCAGCTGTTGTACTTCAGCACTTTGGTTCTTCAGCTGTTAAGGTCTTCAGCACTTGATCTTCAGCTGTTGAAGTCTTCAGTACTTGTCAAACTACTGATGAGGCTTTCAGCAGTTGTTGTGATACCGTGTGGGACTTAGAGGTTTTCTGATCTTGGCTCATTGTTCTTTTGGTCCAACATATTATTAGTTTGACTGCTTTTGCATTTTTTCATCACGTGCTTTGCTCATATTTTGGTCATACGCACACATTTGTGGCGTTAATTCTGCTCGTCACCCCTTATTGGAATTTTTTTGATTGTGTTAACCAGGGATATTATGATAACCCACAACTTGTTGAACAACTTAGTTTAATCTTGAGATCACAAACAAGGTCTAATCATCTATTATGTTGAATCTACCGACATATCATCAGTGGTCTAGCAATCTCTAGGTCTACTTTTTTTGTGTTCCCTGGTAGTAGCTAGTTTACTATTATTTTCCTTTTATATTGCTGACTATAAAGACTTATACTTCGAATTTCGCATCTTATTCAATTAAACTTTAAAGTCCCAAGTGGTTGTTCCTGTATACTATCATTTTTCAAAGTTTGAATCGGTATCACAAATATGATCTAAAGCTTAGCTCTCTCTCCTCCTTCATTGTTTTTCTTTTTATATAATATATATATATAATGTTACTTCCTAAACTATTCTTCCCCAAAATTCTGAAACCGTAATGATTTGCATTTTTAGGATTTTACTAGGCAAAGAAATAACATCTATTTACTTAACTACTTAAAATAAATTAGATAAATAAAGAAAATAAAGATTAAAAGAAAAATGGACTATACGCATCGGACTACACATGGTCATCTTCAGGAATTACATTACTTTTCTTTTTAACACCGTTGACCTCTAACAATATAGAAAACATGGTTATCAAAAGCCCTTGTACAAAGGTCAGCGCGTTGAAAATCAGTATTTATTTTAACCACATCGATTAGGTTCTTTTCAAAACAATCACGCATAAAGAGATATTTTATTCCGATGTGTTTGGTCTTAGGATGTTGGACCGGATTTTAGTTACTACAATTGCAGCAGAGTTATCAACAAAAATAGGAGTAGAAGAGAAATTCAAACCGTAGTCCCGCATTTGCTGTTGAATCCATATGATTTGTGAACAGCTAACCTCAGCAACAACGTATTCGGCTTCGCAGGTTAACAAAGAAACCGAGGTCTGCTTCTTACACTACCAGGTCACTAATCTCCTCCCAAAAAATTGACATCCGCTGATGTAGACTTGTAGTTCATCTTGCAGCCGCCGTAATCTGATTCACTATACGTCGTAAGCTCAGAAGTCATCGTCATGAGGATACCACAACCCTAGTGTTGGTGTACCCTTCAGAGAACAGAAGATCCTTTTGACCCCTATCAGATGGTTAACTTTTGGCTTTGCCTGATATGTTGAACATAGACATGTAGCATACATGATATCAGGTCTGGAGGCAGTGAGGTACATTAGAAATCCAATCATTCCTCAGTACATGGTGGCATCTACCAGATCACCATTCTCACCAGGTGCTACATCATGGTTTGTAGCAAGTGGAGTCCCAGTTGTGGAAGCATTCTCCATGTCAAACCGACTGAGAATATCTCTTACATACTTGGTCTCATGTAGTAAAATTCCCTTAGGTGTCTCATCCACCTGTAACCCGAGAAACAACTTCAACTCTCCCATGGCACTCATTTCAAATTCAGCCTTCAATACTGCTTCAAACTCTTTACATAATTCTTCGTTCTTGGAACCAAAGATTATGTCATCTACATAAATTTGGACAAGCAGTAAATCACCATCCTTTTCTTTGATGAACAGCGTGCAGTCAATAACACCTCTGCGAAACCCATGTTTCACAAGGTGAGTGGAGAGTTTCTCATACCAGGCTCTAGGAGCTTGACGAAGCCTGTATAAAGCCTTGTCGAGTTTGTAAACTCTGTCCCAATGATATGGATCCTCAAATCCTTCGGGTTGACTGACGTACATTGTCTCTCGGATTTCACCATGAAGGAATGCACTCTTCACATCCAGTTGATAAACTTTAATCTTCATATACGATGCATAGGCAAGGAAGATACGAATGGCTTCCATTCTTGCCACGGGTGCAAACACTTTATTGTAATCTATTCCCTCAACATGTCGAAATCCTTGAACTATAAGTCGAGCCTTGTTTCTGATGATTACGCCTTGATCATCTTTCTTGCATTTCAAGACCTATTTGGTGCCAATGACCTTAGCACATTTAGGTCTATCCACCAGAGTCCATACTCCTAACTTCTTGAACAGAAGAAGTTCTTGCATGGCACTCACCCATGCCTCATCATTCAGTGCTTCACTAACATACTTTGGCTCAAATTGAGACACAAAGCAGCGATATGCACCATCTTGAAGGTATCCCTTTTCAATCACCGAGGCATAATCAGCTGAATAGAGCTGATTTCTGGTCTGAACTCCTGATCTGACATCCCTAATGACATTGTCCAAAGGATGATAGACATTTAGGCGTGATCCATGAGTGGATGGAACAACTACCTCAGAATCAAGATTATGAACGTTAGGTTCCGGATCTGAGGCAGTAGGAGTGTGAGGTTTCGAAGGCTTAGAGGCATCAATGTTAGATGCTCATGGACTTGCAGTAGGAGGAACTTGTTGCTCCTGAGTGTCCTGATCATTCTCCACGGCGTCATCATCAGAGGAAGAGTCACTTACCTCGAGTGCTCCCCTTGAGTTGGTAGTGAATCACCTTGTGAGCTAGATGATGTAGATTCCTGAGATGGTGTGTTTAGAACATCATACATCATCTTTGCTACTAACTCATCATCAAACGTGGAGAGAGGGATGTTGAAGGACTTGAAGAATCCATCATAGTCGAAAAAGAAGGTGGGTCCTTTTCTAGTAGGTGGGGTGGTGTATCTCTGAACGTCCACGTTACACCACACTTCTACTTGACCTGTCGAGTTGTTGTAAACTCTCTTGTTCGGTATGTTGTATCCTAGAAAGATACCTTCTTCAGCCTTATTGCTGAATTTTCCCCCATGAGTCTTCTTCAGTAGGGTGCACGGTGCGCCAAATGGCTCGAGATACTCTAGATTAGGTTTACATCGTTGTAGTAACTCGTAACATGTCTTGCCATGGCGTTTAACAACCAGAACTTGATTTAACATGTAACACGCATTTGCAACTACCTCATTCCAGAATTGGATAGGCAGTTTCGAGTCTGCTAGCATAGTCCGTGCAGTCTCTATCAAGCTCCGATTCTTTCTTTCAGCAACGCCGTTCATTTGAGGAGTGTAGGCAGAAGTGAACTGGTGCATAATTCCCTTTTCCTTGCAGTATGCCTCCATCCATTGGTTCTTGAACTCGATTTCGTTGTTTGAGCGTACTTGTCATACCTTCAGCTTGTATAGGGAGTCCAATGTAGTTACTAATTCCTTGAATGACTCAAATGTTTCAGATTTGGATTTCAGAAACATTACCCATGAGAATCTTGAGTAGTCATCAGTAACTACATAGCAGTACAAGTCGCCTGTAATGCTTCTTGTACTGACTGGACCAAACAGATCCATGTGAAGTAGTTCAAGAGGAAGTTCGATGGAATGAACTTTCTTTTCCTTACGAGACTTCTTCGTCTATTTGCCCTTCTTGCATGCAACACAGAAATCAGGAAGTTGGAAGTTTTTGACATTAACTCCTCTCACGAGATCATTCTGGATCAAGTGATTCATCTTCTGTGGATTAATATGTCCCATTCTCCTATGCTAGGATATGGAATCTTTCTCAGTAGCTTTTGACAAGAAACACTGAACTTCACGATCCATAGTAGCAGCATTTGATAGATCCAAGACATAAAGGTCATTATATCTTAAGGCAGACATTAAGACATGGTCCTCCGGGATCACATAGTCCTTTTTCAGGACATAGCACTTCTTGTTCTCAAATACTACCTTAAAACCTTTATCACAAATTTAGGATACATAAAGCAGGTTATTCTGATGTTGTTGAACATAGTTTACCTTGTCAAACTTCACTTTCTGATTTGCCACTTCCCCTTGAGCTGTGATATACCCTCCTTTGTTTCCAGCAAATGAAACATGGCCTCCTTTTATTTGTTTGACATTTGATAAGAGAGCCCTATTCCCTATCATATGCCTGGATGCTCCGCTATCTATAACCCACGTGTTGGTTTTAGCACTATAGCGAGCACCCTGCACACTCAATCGAAAACATTAGTTCAGGTTAGGGACCCAAGCCTTTACTAGCTTGGGTCTGCCAGAGCCATCTATAATCCACATGTTCTTATTATCAGCCATTGAGGTTGATTTTCTTTCCATAAGCCCGCCTTGTGTAAGGTCTGTTTGTGATCAGCAGACGACTGGCTAATGGGTTGAACTTCAGGTTCACTAGCCCTTCTAGGTGGAGTCACTGAGTTCCTCTTAGAAGAACTTTGTTTTGGGTCTTGAAGTTCAACTTCCTCCTTGGTGTTTGATAGTAAGGACAGTTAGACGCAATGTGTCCATACTCTCACAGTTGTAGCATGACCTGCTTTCGACTTTTCGATTTAACTGTTTGTGTGGAGAAGTGTGTGACACACGTGTGACATTAACCTTTTTGGGTTGACACTCTTCTTGTTTAGATGTTGTATTTTGTTTAACAAAGTTAATTGTTTTAACATTTTTAACATCTTTTCCATTTTGTTTACCTGGACTTTGACATGAAACCCGTGATTGGTTAACATTACTGGCCTTTTTAGGTTCAGATTTGACTGTGGTTGAACCAGGCTTTATATTAACCTTCTCAAAATCTTTTTCCAGATTAACACAAGGCATTTTACCTTTTTCCTTTGAAGTGGCCTCCTTTTGTTTAGTACCAGATTCATTTGATTTACATGTGGAATCTGGATCACTTATAAGAGGAGTGGACACCACATGATCCTTGATTGGATTGTTATTGATTGGTTTACTTTTTGCATTCATCAAGATCTCATGTGGTGGCGGAACCACTTTATAACCCGATCCCTCCCCGTTGTTACGCTCTCTCACAAACTGTTGAACAATATGAGATGAACTTGTGCAACTATGCAGTTTTTGCTTCAATGAATTAACTTCTACTTCTAAAACTGCCTTTGGTTTCTTAGTGTCTTCTAGGGAGTTAAGATAGAACTTAATGTCATTTGATTGTTTAAAAGCTACAACTTCGGTTTCCCTAAGTTGTTTGTTCAACAGTTCTATATTTTCTTTATAACTGTGCTCATTTTGTTTAAGAATTCTGTTAGCTTCAGTGCATAGTTGGAAGTCCTTTACTAAGCTATCATTATGGTCTATTAACCTAGCAAATTTTAAATCTATGCTTTCCTAAATTTATTACAATCAGAACAAGCATGATTATTGAAAAGTTGGTCAGTAGTACTTACCTGAGAGGGTTCTGATGAATCAGCCATTAAAGCAGATCTGGTGTTTCTGGTTCTGGTGATTCTTATGTTGTTGTAGATTTCCCTTCTACAGGCATGTAATTGACCACTGTTGCAGTCTCTTCGGTGCTTGACATCGCGAGTTCCACTGCAATATCTCCTTCACTAGCTGAATCGTCATCTAAATCTTCAACACTAGCAATGTTGGATTCTCCAGGTGAAACAAACCGAAAGCTCCAGTCCTGTCCTTCATCATCATGAGCATTCAAGGCTTTAGGATCCTTGCTTGACGAAGTAGGACTGCTAGTTGGTTTATCCTGACGATTGAAGGATGAGAATGGATTCCCGTTTCCAGTTTTCTTGGGCTTCACACACTCACGTTTGAAGTACCCCTTTTTGCCACAGTTAAAACAGGTCACCTTGGTCTTGTCAAAACAAAAGGTAGTGTCCTTAGTTGTAACCAAGTTCTGTCTGGTTTTCTTGACAAACTTCTTAGCTCTCCGAACAGCACTTGCTAAGGCCCACATTATATCCATCCTCTCCAGCTCTGTCTCGTCCACCTGCTCATAGTCCTAATCTGTTAGATGACAGTTCCCAATTTTTCCCACAATTTGTCCATCATAGGAGTTGACTATGTTGGACCAAAAGAACCAATGAGCCTGATCAGAAAAACCTCTAAGTCCCACAGACATTACAACTGCTGAAGAAGATCTCAACAGCTGAAGACATCAGCTGATTACAAGGTCTGAAGACAAATTCTAAAGCCATCAGCTGAAGACAAAGTCTGAAAGTAAAGTACTGAATAACAAAGTCTGAAGACAAAGACTGAAGACCAAAGTGATCAGTAGTTGTCACAACAGCTAAAGTAATTAACTTCAGTAGTTGTGATGGTTTCCTTTCAGTACTTGTAATTTACTTTTGAGTAGTTATAGTTTGAGTAGTTGTAGTTTAGTAGTTTTATGTTTTTGTACTTAGCATTCTCTGAGATGTAATCAGTAGTTGAGAACATTCTCAGTAGTTTGCATAGTTTCACTAGTTTGAATTATTCTGTTAGATGTCACTATCAAGTGACATCAGCAGACGTCACATTTCCTATATAAGGAATGTTGACCTAGTTGTAATGTGTGACATTGAGCCACCACGGAAGCATATGAATGAAATATTTCTTTTGCAGAATTCTCTCTTTCTATAACCGTTTATTGTTACATTGAATATCAATTGTGTTCTTGTGAATTGTTTAATTCATTGTTCGAATTCTGCTGCAATACTATCTAATTAATCAAACTTAGATCACTGATCCTAACAAATGGTATCAGGGCTAGTTAATCATTGATCGATCTAACAATTGATCATTGAAACTGCTATTTCGATATCTAAGTTTGATTGAATTAGCATATTTGCAAGAATTGGTTATAGATCATTGAATTTCTGCTGCTTTTGGTTATTTGCTTTGAGTTTTCTCTTGGTTCATATTGGTTTGTTGTGTTTTGTTCTAAATCAGTTAAAACTTAATTGAATATGGTTGAATCTGAGAATGACTACTCCTTCTAATGACCCTCACAATACCGGTTCCTCAACCAAGCCTCCAATGCTGGTTAGGATTGAGTATAACATATGGCAACGAAGAATGCTTCATCACCTGTCTATTAACAGTTCAGGTTGTTGGACATCTGTGGTACATGGTCCACACAAGCCTATGCTGAACAATCCGGAAACCAACCAAATGGTTCTGAAAAAGAAGGAACAATACTCAGATGAGGATCGAAAACTGTTTGAGATTGATGCTAAAGCCCATGGAATGCTGGCCATGGCACTGCCTAATGAAATCTATTCTGGGCTTATGCATCATGAAACTGCTTATGACCTCTGGAATGCATTGAAGGAACAATTTGGTGGAACAGATGAGGTCTTAGCAAACAACAGAGAAATCGTTGCCCAACAATATGAGACATTCTCTCATAGGAAGGGTGAGTCACTGACTCAACAGTTTGAGCGTTTTTCCTGTTTGATCTCTGAGCTGAAAATGCTCAAATATGAATACACTAATAGTCAGATGAACAACAGATTCCTCAGATCACTGCCTGAGAGATGGGACACATATACCATTGTCCTACGCTCCAGTGCAAATCTGGATAGCCTATCTCTCACCCAACTCCATGGGAAACTGCTTATATTTGAAAGAGAGATAGAGCAGGAAAGGAAACTGGGATCATCAGGAAAGCTCACTGATGACTTTGTACCAGGGAACACTGCCTTGGTTGGTCATGAGTAAGAATATGCTGCATCAGAAAGCAATTATGATAAGTCAGTCAGGCTGTAATAGTGACAATTTGTGTTTCATTATGGATGATTTAAAGGGTATTGCTGATGATGACTTAGAAGAGATGGATATTCTGAGCCAAATGGACTTGATTAATATCAGATCTCAAAAGTTCTACAAGAGAACTGGTAGAAATTTCCAGGACTCTCTGGCAAAACCAAAGTTGGTTTTGACAAGAGTAAGTCGAGGTGTCACAAATGCCACAGGCTTGGACACTTTGCAAGAGAGTGTAGATCAACTGGATCTAACTCCTCTGCACCCTTTGTGACTTTTCCAAGCAATAGTCCACAAAACAGAGGGCAACATCCTGCTAGTTCTGGTCATCATTCACACCCATATCTCTTGCATATTTTGTCCATCGGGGTCCAATGTCATATCCATATCCCTGCTATTATATGCCATAGCCAAATCAAGTTCAAGTTCCTATTGCACAACAACCTCAAGCTTTACCTGAGCCTCTACAATCTCAATCATCTAAATCACAACCTCATCACAGCTTCTTCATCCCTGGTGTTGTTGACTGGAGCAGTTTACCAGATGATCTCTCTGGTAATGAGCAATTATTTGCTGGTGATGGTTAACATGGTGGTGAACATCCGTTTGGAAATCTAGCTCTCATGGCCCTGGAGTCTACTGAGAGTTCATGCTCCAATGCATCTTCATCATAGATTACCCAGGTATCCTCTAAGGCTAAGGTCAAGCTATGTTCTGAATCTTGCATAGCTGCATTTATCTCTATTAGAGAGGCAAATGTAGCTTTAATTAATCAAAATCTTGAGCTTGAGCAAACTATTTCCAAAAGAAAAGCTGAATATGAGTCTGTCCTTAAGGATAAAGATGATGAGATTTATAAGCTTAAATGCCAATTAAATGATGAAAAAGCTAAGCTAGAGGTCATTCTTGAGAACCACAGAGAACTCAAAGAAAAACTTGCAGTTACCCAAGTTGAGTGTGACCGCTGGGTATCATCCTGCAAGGGATTTGAAATGCTGCTCAGCAAGCAGTCTGCTTCAAATGTGAAGTTTGGAATAGGTTACAACCACATTGGACCGCCTACAGATTTTACTCCAAAATCAATAGTAAAACCTGAAGGTGAAAGTAATTTCCAAACCACATCATCATGTGCATCATCCTCAAGTGATCACCCAAAATCACAAGATGAAATCAGTGTTGATACCTCAGCAAATCAATTGCCTCTTGGGTCAACTACTGATAAGCACATGAAGCTGAGTACTTCAGATGTTGTCCCTCAAAGTATCTCAAGCACTGAAGGGAAAGACACTGTTGATACATGTATGTCCCTAGATCATGATATGAAATGTAATAGATCTTGTTTGTCTGATTCTGGTGTAATTTGATATGACTAATGAAATGATATTGGGTGTTTGTAATTTGTAATGATTAATATTTCATTAATAAGTTGATATTAAATTAATTAATTAGGTTAGTGATTGGTTGAATGTTTACATATAATGTTTACTAATTATACATTCAAACTTAAAATAATAAAGTTATCATGCGAATGGCCCATGCGAATGGACCATAAGCATGAACACCTTCATACGAATGACTCAGTCGCACGACTAAACCATGAGACTGGATTAGTCGTATGATTGTAACATAAGATTGGCTCAGTCGCACGACTGAACACTCATTCGTGCGAATGAATCAACCGCATGGCCCAATCGCACGACTAAACCATACTAATGGTTCAGTCGCACGATTGAATAATACCAACCTATAAATACAACTCAAGTCGTAAAAAATAAGGACTCTCAATCAATTACGATTCCAAACGTACCCTAGCCGTCCAGAAACCTCCCACTTCGTTCTCTAAGTTCACAGAACACATTAGATCGATTCCCAATCGATTTCTAACGTTAGTTTCAATTCCTGATTGATTCTTCGTGTGTTCTCACTGATTGGATCGCCAATCAAATAGGATTCCGCACTATTTGATCTGGTTTACACGCTAATCTCCAGGTATTTCATTCAAATACCAGGTCCTAACAAGTGGTATCAGAGCATTGGCTCTTGATTACGTGTGATTCAATCAAGATTGATAAAAAGTTTGTGTTTTTGCACTAAAAACGCAATCTTTTGTGTCAAAAGTGATCTTGGACGTTCCCTGCTCATCAAAGTTTGGTTTCTACGGACTTAGGCAATTAAACCTTGCGAAAGTTCAATTTTTTACGGCTAAAACACGTTTAACCTAGAAATTTTCGTATCACAGCAGCTTCAGTCGCACAAGTGAGCCATTCGCATGACTGGACCTCATTCGCATTGCTCAGACGCATGATTGGACATAGTCGTATCTCCATTCGTACGATTGAACCATTCGGTCGTATTGTTCATACGCATCAGATTCATTCGCACGATTGAGCTAATCACTTAGTTCATACGCACGATTGAACCAGTCGTAGAGTTCATACGCACGACTAGTCCATTCGCACCCTTCAGTCGCCCCAGTGACAATTGTTTATTAGACTTAGAGTTATTCACAATGGAAGATCAAATGTCAGCCTTTACTGCTGGGAAGGACTCTAGGATCCAAAACCTGTTGTTACTTGAGAGTGAGGTGGGTAATCATAATAAACCACCAAAGCTTTTAACGTTAGATGAGTTTCCCCACTGGAAACAACGTTTTGAGATCTACCTTAATGGAGTGGATCCGAATCTGTGGGAAGCCATCGAGATTGGATATAGTACGCCGGTGGGAGCTGATGGAGTAAAGTTAACCTTAGGAGGGATGACAGACGCGTAGAAAGTCAAATATAATGCAGAGAAGAGGGTCTATGCATTGATTACACAGTCTATCCCTAAAGACATATTCCACCAGTACTCAGAGAATAAGCAGTCCAAGAAACTATGGGATGAGCTAGAAAAGAGGTACGACTGGAATGCCTCGTTGAAGGCCATCAAGGCTAAGGAGTTAAAGAAGAATTCGACAACTTCTCATCGATGGGAAACGAGAGTTTGGACGATGTTATAGATAGATTCTACCATCTGATGAGTGAACTGCATACACATGGAGTGGCTACTACCATGGAAGAGAAAGTTACTAATTTTGCAGACGGATTGCCTGAAAAATGGGTTTCATTCGTGTCTAATCTTAGACAGAATGAAATGCTATCAAAACTGGATATTAATGACTTCATTCTTAAGTTGTGAGATGAATCACTTAGAATGAAGTACAGAGCTCAGAAGTCTACGTACAATCAAAATCCAGCTTTATACAACGCCACGCCTCAAGCTAAGACATCTGGAGCACCTCTCCAGACTGCATTTGTGTCTAGCTCATTGAGTCCTACAACCTCCTTCAGGTTCAGAAACGTCAGGGTCTTCTTGTACCCAATACATTGGATCTGAAGCGAATGCTACTAGACTGAAGACCGAGAACCTCGGTAATGTGACTGTGGAAGTAGCTCGAGAGCACATGGATCTTTTGGCAGCAGTGGTTCATTCTTATGATGAACTGGTTGCTGGAAAGATTGGAAACTGCCATTTGGCAGACGAGGACTACGAGCAGGTGGACGAAATGGAGCTTGAGAGAATGGATATAATGTGGGCTTTAGCCAGTGCTGTCCGGAGGGCAAAGAAGTTTGTAAAACAAACCGGACAGAACTTAGTAGCGACTAAGGACACCACATTCGGCTTTGACAAGAGCAAAGTGACCTGTTTCAACTGTGGAGAGAAGGGGCACTTCAAAAGAGAATGTGTCAAGCCTAAGAAGACGGGTAATGGGAACCCATTCTCATCCTTCACTCGTCAATACAAGCAAGCTACCAGTTCTTCTTCATCAAACAAGGATCCAAAAGCCTTGACTGCTCATGATGATGAAGGACAGGATTGGAGCTTTAGGTTTGTCTCACCAGGGGAATCAAACATTGCAAGTGTAGAAGATATTGACAGTGATTCCGCTAGTGAAGGAGATCTAGCAGTTGAGATAGCGATGTCACATAGTGAAGAAGCAACTGCAACCGAGGTCAGTTACCAGCCTAAAGAGGATACTACCACGTCAGAGACAGAAAAGACAGAATCACCAGAACCAGAGACATCTGATGCTGTGTTAATGGCTAACTCTTCTGAATCAACTCAGGTTGTTCAATACAGTGCTGAAACTAACACGTGGATAGCAGATAGTGGAGCATCCAGGCACATGACAGGAAACAGAGCTCTTTTATCAAACGTCAAGCAAATAAAAGGAGGGCATGTTTCGTTTGCTGGAAACAAGGGAGGCTATATCACAGCTCAAGGAGAAGTTGGAAATCAGAAAGTTAAGTTTGATAGGGTGAACTACGTCCAGCAACTTCAAAACAACTTACTCTCTATTTCTCAAATATGTGATAAGGAATTTAAAGTCATCTTCGACAACAAGAAGTGTTACGTACTGAAGAAAGACTACGTGATCCCAGAGGACCAAGTTTGGATGACTGCTTCAAGATATAAAGATCTTTATGTCTTGGATCTGTCAACAGCTTCTACAATGGATCATGAGGTTTAGTGTTTTCTATCTAAAGCTACTGAAAAGGATTCCATCTCCTGGCATGGAGAATGGGACACATTAGTCAAAGGAAGATGAATCACTTGATTCAGAAGGATCTGGTGAGAGGAGTTAATGTTAAGAACTTTCAGCTTCCTGATTTTTGTGTAGCTTGCAAGAAAGGCAAGCAGACAAAGAAGTCTCATATGGAAAAGAAAGTTAATTCAATAGAACTTCCTCTTGAATCTCTTCACATGGATCTGTTTGGTCCAATCAGTACAAAGAGCATTGCAGGCGACTTGTACTGTTTTGTGGTCACCGATGACTACTCAAGGTTCACTTGGGTAATGTTTCTGAAATCCAAATCAGAAACATTTGAATCATTCATGGAGTTGGTAACCACACTGGAATCTCTCTACAAGCTGAAAGTTAGAAAAGTACGCTCAGACAACGGAACGGAATTCAAGAACCATTGGATGGAGGCATACTACAAGGAAAAGGGGATTGTGCATCAATTCACTTCTGCCTACACACCTCACATGAATGGCGTTGCTGAGAGAAAGAACAGAAGCTTGATAGAGACAGCATGGACTATGTTGGCAGACTCGAAACTGCCTATCCAATTTTCGAATGAGGCAGTGGCAAATGCTTGTTATACACTGAATCGAGTCATGATAGTCAAGCGCCACGGTAAAACATGTTACGAGCTACTACAAAGACGCAAACCGAACTTGGAGTATCTCGAACCATTTGGGGCACCGTGCACACTTCTGAAGAAGACACAAGAGGGTAAATTCAGTGAGAAGGCAGATGAAGGCATATTTATAGGATACAACATACCGAACAAGCGAGTTTACAACAACTCAACGGGTCTAGTAGAAGTGTGGTGTAATGTTGAAGTTTAGCGATTCACCATACCACCTACTGGCAAAGGACCCGCCTACTTCTTTGACTATGATGGATTCTTCAAGTCCTTCAACATCCCTCTCTCTCCTCGGATGACGAATTAGCTACACGAATGATGTATGATAGCTTGAATCCACCAACATCTAGCTCACAGGGAGAATCATCTACTCAGTCAGGGGGAATAGTCGATGACAGTGACTCCTCAGAAGATGAAGCTGAAGAAGATAACCAGAATAATCAGGGGGAACAGGTTGCAGTTCCTGAAAGTCCACAAGCATCTACCAGTGATGCACCTTCAACTTTAGAGCCTCAAACTCCAACTACCTCAGATGCAGAACCAAATGTTCATCATCTTGGCTCTGAGGTAGCTGTTTCTACTACTCCAGGATCATGACTAAATGTCTATCATCCAATAGTCAATGTCATTGGAGATGTCAAATCAGGAGTACAAACCCGAAATCAGTTATACTCAGCTGATTACGCCTCAGTTATGGAGAAGGGATATATTCATGATGGTGCCTATCGGTGTTTTGTCTCACAGGTTGAGCCAAAATATGTCAGTGAAGCACTAAATGATGAGGCGTGGGTGAGTGCAATGCAAGAAGAACTTCTTCAGTTCAAGAAGTTAGGTGTATGGTCTCTGGTTGATAGACCTAAAGGTGCTAAGGTCATTGGCACCAAATGGGTTTTAAAATGCAAGAAAGATGACCAAGGGGTCATTATCAGGAACAAAGCTCGATTGGTGGTTCAGGGTTTTCGCCAAGTCGAGGGAATTGATTACAATGAGGTTTTTGCACCGTGGCAAGGATGGAAGCCATTCGTATCTTCCTTGCCTATGCATCGTACATGAAGATTAAAGTCTATCAATTAGATGCGAAGAGTGCATTTCTTCATGGGGAAATCAGAGAAACAGTCTATGTCAGTCAACCCGAGCGATTTGAAGATCCTTATCATCGGGATAGAGTGTACAAGCTCGACAAGGCTTTATACGGGCTTCATCAAGCTCGAAGAGCTTGGTATGAGAAACTCTCGACTCATCTTGTGAAACACGGCTTTCGCAGGGGAGTCATTGACTGCACGCTGTTCATTAAAGTAAAAGATGGCAACCTACTGCTCGTACAAATCTATGTTGATGACATAATTTTCGGTTCAAAGAACGAAGAGTTATGCAAAGAGTTTGAAGCAGTTATGAAGAAAGAGTTTGAGATGAGTGCTATGGGGGAGATGAAGTTCTTTCTCGGGCTACAGGTGGATCAAACATCAAATGGGATCTTTCTACATAAGACCAAGTACGTAAGAGACATCTCAATCGCTTTGACATGGAGAATGCATCTGCTGCCGTTACTCCACTGGCTACGAATCACGACATAGCACCTGATGAAAAGAGATCTTGTGGATGCCACGATGTACCGAGGAATGATTGGATCCCTCATGTATCTCACTGCCTCTAGACCTGATATCATGTATGCGACATGTTTATGTTCGATATGAGGCTAAACCTAAGGTCAATCATCTGATCGGGGTCAAAAGGATTTTTCGCTATCTAAAGGGTACACCCACACTGGGTTGTGGTATCCTCGTGATTATGATTTTGAGCTCACGACATATAGTGACTCAGATTACGGAGGCTGCAAGATGAACTACAAGTCTACTTTAGCAGGGTGTCAATTCTTTGGAGAAGATTAATTACGTGGCAGTGTAAGAAGCAGACATCGGTTGCATTGTCAACCTGTGAAGCTGAAATGTTGCTGCTGCAAGTTGCTGTTCACAAATCATCTGGATTCAACAACAAATGCGGGATTATGGTTTAAAGTTCTATTCTACTCCTATTTTTGTAGATAACTCTGCTGCAATTGCAGTAACTAAAAAACCGGTCCAACATCCTAAGACCAAACATATCGGTATTAAATATCACTTCATACGAGATTGTATTGAAAAGAAACTTAATTGATGTGGTAAAAATTAATACTGATTTTCAACGCGCTGACCTCTATACTAAAGCCTTTGATAAACCACGTTTTCAATATCTGCTAGAGGTCAACGGCGTTAAAAAGAGAAGTGAGGTTATCCTGATGATGATCATGTGTAGTCGATGTAGCTTAGTTAATTCTTCATTTTATTTGAGCTTATGTGGTTAAATTAGTCTGTTTAAAATTAAACTTATGTTATTCTGATGTTTATTAAAATCTAAAAAATGAAACCAGTAATGATTTTGTATTTTAGGGGGGAGAATTAGTCAGCAAGCAACATTAAAAAAACGAGGGAGAAGGAGTGGAAAGCTGATATAAGTAGATCGTATCTGTGATACTGATTCAAACCCTTGGAATATGATAGTACACTGGAACAAATCAGAGGGGACTTTGAAATTTAATTTAGAAAAGGTGCAAAAACATTCAAAGTATAAGTCTGTGTAGTCTAAGCAATATCAAAGGGAAGATGATAGAAAAACTGGTAACTCTAAAGGTAAACATGAGAGTAGACCTAGAGGTTGCTAGACCATAATGATATGTCGGTAGATTCAACACAATAGATGATTAGACCTGACTGGTGATCTCAAGATCAAACTAAGTGGTTCAACTGACTGTGGGCTCCCATCTTATGCTGGTAACACAATCAACAATATTCCAATAAAGGGCAATGAGCATGTAAATGCCACAAATGTGTGCGGATGACCATAAATAGAGCAAAGCACCAGAAAAATGAAGAAAAATGAAGAAAAATGCTATCAAGCTAATGACTTATGTTGTTGGTGCATTTGGTGCAAAATAAAATTAAGCTACTCTAACAAGGAGAGAGGTTGTGTGCCTCTCTGCTGTGCGATGGCACTGACCTGAGGATAAGCATAACCTAGATATTCTAAAATTCATTGTTGTTTGCTGCCTCTCTGCTGTGCGATGGCACTGACCTGAGGATTGGCTTCTCCTTGAAAGCTCTAAGAATAGTCTCTTCTTGTAAAAATAACCGTAGACCACTCAAAAGCTCCTGAGGAATGTTGATTACCATATAAGTGTGGGATCCATAAATGTTCGTTGAAATATTAAACCAAAAACGATCACCAGTTTGTGTCAAAAGTCTGTGTAGGATTTAAGTGGACAAACATACTGACAATCATTGTGGCTGCAATTCTTGAAAGTTCAAATCAATGTGGTAATCTAAGAGTTCCAGTATGATTTCTAAAGTTGCTAATGACTCTGGATGAACACCAAGAATTGAGCATCAAAAGATTTTGATAACAAGTCCCAAATGATTTGATGTGTCTGTATGATTCCAAAAGGAATTGGTCCAGGTGTGGTCAATCTAAGTTGAAGCTTTCTATTCCGGAACCAAATCCAGTAGATTTCCACCTTAGGTTCTATCTCTAACAAAAAGCCAAAACAAAGTCTTATTTTTAGTCTTTAGTTTAAGTTTCTAATTTAGCGAGTCATTTTAGTTAATTGTTTGCCGGACTACATCATGAAAATCGATAAGTGATCAACTCACTGAATGGGTCATGTCTGAGATGACGACATAAATTTTCAAGTTTAAAGCAGTCACGTCTGGTGACTAAATTGGTTAAAAATGATCATGTCTGAGATGATCAAAACTCATAATGTCTATTTCAAAAGGTTAAAATGTTCAAAATGGCAGAAATCTACTAAGTGGTACCTATTCACACGATTGGACCATGAATATGGACCAACCATGCGAATGGATCCCATTCGCACGACTGGACATGAAATTTAGTCATTCACCCAAATGGCGTTTAAGAATGATCCTTTCACTGAATGACAGGGGCGAATGAGTCAGTCAACCGACTGAGACTCAGTCGGTTAATTGAGAAAGCAATGAAAGGGCACGAATGAGTCAGTCGAACGATGATACTCAGTCGGCCAACTCAATCGCACGACTGAACCTCAGTCGCCGAATGAACTGAGCGAATGAGGCCAGTCGGCCGATTGAAATTAGGGTCAGTATTTAAAGGGCCTCAGTTCGATCGCATTTCACTCATCACTCCTAATCGCACCAAAATCGCTTCTTTCCGTTACTCTCCACAAAAATTTCTAGAGATCGTGTTTTCCACATTGCTATTGATCTTCTGACATTCGATTGACAAGTATATAGGTACATTGCAGTTAAATCTTATAGAAATCAGAAGATCTTGAGTCAAATTGTGTTATTCGATGAAACATTAACCGGATTGAAAAATGCCCTAATAACCTACATAAACTAAGCAAAATGTTAAAATTAAGTTTAATAGGTCATTAGTGACAAGATGGCAAGTCTAATGGACCATTAAGCCATGTTAAATTACTTGAATTAGGTCAAGATTCGAACCTCAGTCGATTGAACAGGGGGTCATGCGATTGGTCGTTCGGATGAACTCCAATCGCACGACTGAAACTTGCGATTGGATCAATCGGCAGAATGAACCATGCGAATGAGTTCAGTCGGCCGACTGAACCAATTGCAGACTCAGTCAGCAAATTGAACTCAGTCGCATGTCTCATTCACCCGAACGAGCTCAGTCGCACGAAAGAACAAACGACTAACTCCAGTCGCATGATTCATTCGCACGAATGTATCGGTTTGAATTTAAACTATACACCTTGAACTGAATTTTGAATGTATGACTTACAAATGGTTCTGTGTCTTGTGTTTCAGGTCAATGGCTGATAGATGGTCCATAAATCCAAAGCATAATATATGTGCTCATTTGGACCATACAACTCGGAATGGAGCCGAGTTTACAGAGATTATTGCATTCCTTCGACGTTCTCAGATACATAAAACCATATCCACACAGTGTACTCCTTACAGGTCGTTACATCAGGCTTTCTGGGAAAATGCCTCCGTAGATCGTTCACATGAGCCTTACAGAATACGGAGCTCCATTCATGGTCATGACATTGAAATTACAGCAGCTGACATCCAAAGAGTACTTGATTTAGGGGATGATACTGATCAACCCACCAGACTACATCCACTTACAGTCAGAGGTTGCTTCCTCAGGATTAAATATGCTGGGGACATCAACTCAGGTATGCTCAACAAGAGCAACCTGTGTCCCCAGTATAAATACTTGGCGCATGTGATCCTGAAGTGTATTGCTTCTGGAAGGGGTGGGTTTGATGACCTGTCAGACCAGATTCAGAATGCCTATGTGGCACTGGTGCTGAACCACCCCTTCAGCTTCTCGAGCATGATCTTCTCGCATCTGGTGGAGAATCTAGAGGCCAAGGGGAAGGAGGTTTTTGTATGTATCCCATTTCTGCAGCTGATCTTTAACGAGAAGCTACCATTACTTCCCAAGGAGAAACATGATGCGGTTGCCCTAGAGGTTATGGATGACATGACTTTGGGTCGCATGAGAGTGTATGGGGCAAGCAGGTAAAGCCCCAGGTAAAAAGTTGATCGGCCATCTGGCAAATGAACGATATGTGGCACCAGGTAGACGCAAATGGCGTCATGATGACAGCGATTCAGATGATGAGAGGTTGTTGCTCCCAAAGCATGATTCAGACGATGATGATAGTGGGGATGTTGGGATGATATGCCTGCTCCAACGAGGGGCACAACTTCAAATGTTATACCCCCAGTGTTGCCCCAACAGGCGACATAGCTGAGTCTGCAGGCTTCCACCAGGACTTCATACCTGGTGAGGAGGAAGAAGAGTCAGATGAGGAGCCCTTGACGAGGACCGTGGGAAGCAAGGTTTTTCCCACCGAGTATGGACTCCGGGCGGTTGGTGAACGCCCCAGGGATTCAGGAGAGATGAATGTAGATCCCAGCTATGCTCCTGAGTCTACTAGCCGTGTTCTAGGGGAGCATCCACCTCGACTGGATCGAGGAAGAAACGGATGGCTCAGCCCCACGGCCAAAAGAAGAAGAGAAGAAGACTCACCTTCGTACCCACCACAGCCACTACATCTACCACCATCCCTACCACTTCTACAGCCACACCATCCACAACCACAGCCACCACAGCCACCACAGCCACCACAGCCACCACAGCCACCACAGCCACCACAGCCACCACAGCCACCACAGCTACCACTACCACTACCACACCTCCCACCACTGTAAATATGCCAACCACCACCATATCTTTCACTCCTACATCACCTCCAATATCTCATAGACCCAACCCTATCTTTACCACAACCACCACCACCACTAGCCACCAATCAGGACCCTCATCTGATCCCGCACGTATATACGGATCTCATCTACCTTAATTTGGGGTAGAGGACCAGCTGTCAGCGCTAAACCGTATGGTGATGTGACTGTTAGCTGCTGATGAAGAGAAGACTGCACAGATCCGACAGCTTGCAGATCTCACTGCTGTGCAATCACATCAGATCTCAGAGTAGGATCGGCTAATCAAGGAGCAGGCCCAGCAAATGGCTGCTCAGAGCCTCGAGATCGCCCAACTCCAAGAGCATAGAGTCACTTCTGCTAAGAAAATTGAAGAGTTGGAGAATGCTAAGAAGACCATCATGCTCAAACTTAAAGGATCTAAAGATGAGCCTCAGAAGATTAAAGAGGGAGATGGTGATGATAGTGATGATGATGATGTGGATGAATATGAAGAGAGTGACGATGATGAAGAAGCAGAAGGAGGGGATGCACCTGCATCGGCCACTGCTACAGGTCAAGAGAACATGACTAAGAACAGACAAGATCAATCAGCCTCTACCTCTGCCCCTACAAGTGATGAAACCTTGATACAAGAAAAAAGTAAAGATTAGATGATTATGTATTTATCTTCTTTTGTATTTGAATTGTGTAATTGAACACTATGTACTTAATGTTTATATTATTTTAATGCCTTTCTGTTTGATGAATTACTAATGATTTATGTGTGAAATGTTTAAATCAAACAGATCAAAATTACCAAAGCGATGAGTTTGACATTGCTCCCCTTCAGCAGGTCAAGTCTCAGCTAACAATGATTCTTGATCCGCAAGGGATAGTCAGGAGTTCAGTGAATTATACCCCTGAAGAAGGGGAAATAATTCATGACTTATCAAATGAGCAACTCGCAGAGCTTTTCAAGCTAAATCCAGATGAAATAGTAAAAGATGCTCCGACATGCGATTCGACTAGTGACGAAGAGTTCAACGATGTTGATGATGTAGAGATCAAAGATGTCACTGCTGAGGAGTACCCTCAGTACACTGACAATGAGGGTAATGTGGTCCCCAATCTGGGTGAATCCCTTGTCAGCGATACTATTGAGGTGTTGAACAATATGGAGCAAGAATCAGAGAAAGCAGAAGACACAGCCCAAGCCTCAAATAATGATGTTGACATTCGAAAGGCTAAGTGGGCTGCATGTTTTGAAGAAGTTAGAGCCCAACGTACTACACCAAAGAAGGATTCCTACACCAACCTCTACAGAGTCAAGAAACATCATAAGGTGTCAGGTAGGATTATAGCATGGGCATATTTTGATGACCTTAACGTCTATGCAGTTAAGAGGGAGAAGGGCAAGAGTATTTTAGATTTCCACATGATCTAAAGACTCTACCAGGTTTTGAGCTCAACCAGCTAACCAAACTAAAGCTTTTGTATGCTGACTCAAGGAAGATGTTAGGCTGGTTTGAGGCTGCCCTAAAGAAGGAGTACCACACTAGATGGGTTAACTTCAGACCTCAACAGCCTACTAGGTATATCAGAAGGTCTGAGGTTGATGCCATTACTTGCAAGCCGAAGATAGTGTTGAAGTGGAATCCTCCGCGCACGATGTCAAGAATCCCACTCAGGGAAACGCCACAGGATTTTACTCCACACTTTAAGTGGTGATACTATGATTGGAGAACAGCTGAAGCGGTCATAGTCTTAAGCAAAGATGGACAAATGGATACTATCAGGGTATTCGACCCGATGTGGCTTACAAACTTGTCAGAAAGTGATGTATATACGCTATACAAGTGGCCACTGTTCTATGATACGCAAGATGTTGTACAAGCTCTTCAGTTCCAGAACGTTATATGACTCTTCTTCATGTTTCAGATTCACACGGGAGTCAACAGAGGAGAAGTACAAGAAATACAAGGAGGTTATGCAGAAAACAAGAGATTAGAGAGATCTAGGTCCAAGGTGGAGTTTGTTTATACATGTATGTCCCTAGATCATGATATGAAATGTAATAGATCTTGTTTGTCTGATTCTGGTGTAATTTAAAATGACTAATGAAATGATATTGGGTGTTTGTGATTTGTAATGATTAATATTTCATTAATAAGTTGATATTAAATTAATTAATTAGGTTAGTGATTGGTTGAATGTTTACATATAATGTCTACTAATTAATACATTCAAACTTAAAATAATGAAGTTATCATGCGAATGGCCCATGCGAATGGACCATAAGCATGAACACCTTCATACGAATGACTCAGTCGCACGACAGAACCAGGAGACTGGATCAGTCGTATGATTGTAACATAAGATTGGCTCAGTCGCACGACTGAACACTCAGTCGTGCGAATGAATCAACCGCATGGCTCAAACGCTCGACTGAACCATACTAATGGTTCAGTCGCACGATTGAATAATACCAACCTATAAATACAACTCAACTCGTGAAAAATAAGGACTCTCGATCAATTACGATTCCAGACGTACCCTAGCCGTCCAAAAACCTCCCAATTCGTTCTCCAAGTTCACAGAACACATTAGATCGATTCCCAATCGATTTCTAACGTTAGTTTGAGTTCCTGATTGATTCTTCGTGTGTTCTCACTAATTGGATCGCCAATCAAATAGGATTCCGCACTATTTGATCTGGTTTACACGCTAATCTCCAGGTATTTCGTTCAAATACCAGGTCCTAACAGACACAACATCTGAAAAGCATTTCAAATCAGCTAAAATAAAAGGATTAACAACTGCTGATAGTGAACAGCTGAAGAACAAGTCTTCAGTTGTTACAGATCCTTCACTACTTAACACAAGTACTGAAAGGAGGAAAGTACTGAAGGGCACACCTTCAGTAGTTTCCACATCAGCAATTGATCAATTCAAGATGAAGATTATGCCATGTGAAATATGTGGTAAATTCAATCATCTTTCTGATGAATGTTCGTACAGAAAGGGTTCCAAACTCAACATAGATAAGCTCATTAAAATCCAGATGGATGAAATGAAAAATGAGTTTGAGACCAAGTTTGTACCATAGTCATCCCAATGTGATAAATCCAAGCCTTCATCCAAATCCAAAAAGAAGGATAGGGTTTATCATAAAACAGCTGATAGTGCTCCTCATGATAAACATCAGACTAAGTTTGTGAATTTCAAGGAGGAAAAGGTGGGCCACAGGAACTCATCATACACAAGTACTGATATGTCACAAGAGCTGAAAGCTTTGGCTACAAATCAAACACAACTTATTATGATGGTTAAGCATTTGTTGGGGAGAGTTAACCAACTAGATGCACCTGTAATCAAACCACTGAAAAGGCATTCCAAGCCCAAATCCAAGGAATCCATTTCAGCACCATCTCCTTCTTCATCAGCTGTTAATCATAAGAAACAAGTTATGGTTAAACCTGTTGATGAAAACAGACCCAAAACCAAAAAGGTTTGGGTCTCAAAACCAAAAAGGTTTGGGTCTCAAAACCTAACTAGTTCTTTATGATAAATGCAGGGTTATTCAGCATGCCAAAGGAGCATCTGGTATGTAGACAGTGGAGGATCTATGCATATGACTGGGAGCAGTTCTCTTCTTAATGACTAATCTCAAGGAAAGAAGGGATTTGTTTCATTTGGAAATGATGCCAAGGGTTACATCATCGGGAAAGGATATGTGTCTAATGGAGATATCAGATTTGATGATGTTAACCATGTGGAGAATCTCAAGTATAATCTACTGAGTGTTAGGGTCAGATGTGTGATAAAGGGCATGTTGCACTTTTCACAAGCCAGAACTGCAGGATTCTGTCTTCCCAAGTTCTGAGGCTGATTGACAAGGTGTTGGATTATCATACTCTCCTGAAAGCCAACAGGATTGGAAGAGTATATGCCTTGGATTTGTCAAAGAAGATTGATTTGAAGGGTCATCCTTGTCTGTTCTCCAAAGCCTCTCCTCAGGAATCTAAACTGTGGCATAGAAGGCTGGGTCATGTTAATCTCAAAAACATGAATCAGCTGATCCATAATAGTTTAGTGAGAGGTCTACCAATAAAGGAGTTCCACTGTGATAAAACCTGCACTGCTTATTTAAAAGGAAAACAACACAAAGTCTCATTCCCTCCTATTGAAGAACCTAAGTCCACTGCCTGCTTGCAGTTACTGCACATGGATCTATTTGGTCCTGTGATAGTGATGAGCATGGCAAAGAAGAAATACTGTCTGGTAGTTGTGGATGATTACTCCAGATTTGTATGGACTTTCTTCTTGCATTCAAAGTTGAGGTTGCTCAGACGATTATAAACTTTGTGTTGTATGTTGAGAAGCAGTATTCCCTATCAGTCAAGTGTATAGGAGTGATAATGGAACTGAATTCAGAAACCATACACTTGATGATTTTTATCTATCAAAAGGAATCAAGAGGCAGTTTAGCATCCCAAGGACTCCAGAACAAAATGGAGTAGTGGAGGGAAAGAACAGGACCCTAATTGAAGTTGCAAGGTCTATGTTGGCTGACTCTGGTTTGCCATTGACCTTTTGGGCTGAAGCTGTTAACACAGCTTGCTATGTGTAGAATAGAGTGTTAGTAAATTAGAGGTTGATGAAGACTCCATATGAAGTTCTACATCATTTGGCTCCTCTAATTTCATTCTTCAAAGCCTTTGGGTGTCGTTGTTTCATTCTCAACACAAAGGATCAACTCCACAAATTTGATCCTAAGGTGGATGCAGGGTATATTGTAGGTTATTCATCCACATGCAAGGCTTACAGAGTCTTCAACTGCAGAACAAAGATAGTTGAAGAAACCATGCATGTGAAATTCAATGAATCTCCTAAGGATAAAATTCCACAAAACCCTGTGGAGTTGTTTGATCTGGACATACTATAATATGTTCCTTAGATCATGTGGATAAATCATCTTCTGTAGAAAGTCTTCCACCTAGTGGTACTGAAGATGATGATGATATCAGTACTCACCTTTTCAAGTTTAGTGACCAACTGCCTGCGTCTGCTACACTTGATGTTGTTGTAGCTTCAGCAGCTCCATCCACAACAAATGTTGATGAGATTTCTGACTCCTCTAAATCATTTGACTTGCCATCTAATACTTGGTTTCAAGAATCTGGATTACCATCTGCTGCTACTGAATCGGCTACAAACACTTGCACTGATCTTATAGTATACCAAGAGCTGAAGAATCACCCCATGTCTCAAATCATTGGTGATATCAATGCTGGTGTCTCAACTAGAAGTCAATTGTCTAACTTCTGCTTCTATGCTCTCTTCATCAGTCAGCTAGAGCAAAGAACTATCATGTTACTTTGAGAGACAATGGATGGGTTGAAGCCATGCAGCTTGAGCTACTTCAGTTCAAAAAGTAGCAAGTGTGGGAACTAGTTCCTCTACCCCCAGGTAAGTGTGCAATAGGCACTAAATGGGTGTTTAGGAATAAAACTGATGAAAATGGGCTTATTGTCAAGAACAAGGCTAGACTAGTTGTACAAGGGTTTTCACAAGAATAAGGTATTGATTATGATGAAAACTTTGCCCCTATAGCCAGACTAGAGGCAATTAGATTCTTCTTAGCCTATGCTGCATTCCACAATCTTAAAGTTTTTCAAATGGATGTCAAAAGTGCATTTTTATATGGTAAAAGAAAAGAAGAGGTTTATGTGTGTCAACCACCAGGTTTAATAAACATCCTGATTGGGTGTATCAACTTCATAAGGCTCTTTATGGGTTGAAGCAAGCTCCTAGAGCCTGGTATGAAACACTTTCAAATTTTCTTCTTAAAATAATTTCACTAGAGGCTCCATAGATAAAACTTTGTTTATTAAGAAAGTGGATCAGCATAAGCTACTTGTTCAAATTTATGTTGATGATATTATTTTTGCATCCTCTGATCCCCAGTTGTGTGATGATTTTACAAGTTTAATGAAACAAAAGATTGAAATGAGTGCAATGGGAGAATTACAGTTCTTTCTAGGCTTGCAAATCAAACAAAAGACTGATGGAACCTTTATTCATCAATCAAAATATACAAAAGAACTTTTGAATAAGTTTGATTTACAAAATTGTAAGCCCTGGTCTACTCCCATGTGCAACACCACATAACTGGATGCAGATCAGAAAGGTAAAGCTATTGATGAAACACTTTACAGATATATGATTGGGTCCTTGATGTACTTAACAACTTCTAGACCAGATATCATGTTTGCAACTTGTGTTTGTGCTAGATTTCAGGCTGCTCCTAAAGAGTCTCATTGATTGCAGTCAAGAGGATCTTTAGATATCTGCAAGGTACACAATCTCTAGGTCTTTGGTATTCCACTGGACACTCATGCAAATTAGTTGCTTTTTCTGATAGTGACTATGCAGGGTGTAAGTTAACCAGAAAGTCACTTGTGGTGGATGTCAATTCCTAGGCAACTGTTTGATTTCTTGGCAGAGTAAGAAACAAACATCTGTTGCTACATCCACTGCTGAAGCAGAGTACATTGCTGCTGCAAGTTGTACATCTCAGGTTTTCTGGCTTCAAAACTAATTATTGGATTATGGCATTACAGAGACTAACACTCCATTATCAATGGATAGTGCTTCAGCTCTGTGTATTGTCAAGAATCTAGTCCAGCACTCTAGGACCAAACATATAGAGATCAGACACCATTTTATTAGGGATTGTTTTAAAGGTCTGATTGATCCAATGTTTGTGCCTAGTGCTGATGAGCTTGCAGATATATTACTAAGCCTTTGGATAGTTCAACTTTCCAAACCTTGTGTTAAGGCTTGGTATGCTGTAGCTAGAATAACTGATAACTACTAATGATCTCAATAAACAAGTACTGATGATCATTAGTAACCATGTCACAAATATGTACTGATTCTGTTAAAAGAAACTGATGCAGTTACAACTACTGATGTAGTTATAACTATTGATGTCAGTAATAACAGATAAGTACTGATGTCCTATGAAACCACTAAAAACAGCTTAAAAGTCTAATGAGTAAGTGTTGAGGACAGTATGAAATAGCTGAAAAGCTAAGAATTGATGACAACCACTGAAGAGAATTTTCTCTTTAGTTGTCTCCACAAACTGCTGTTTCACCCTAAACAGCTGATGACAAAACCATGTCTTCAGTAGTTTCACAACTACTGATGACTAATACCAAGTCCTCAGTTGTTTACAACAGCTGAAGACAAAACCAAGGTTTTCAGTAGTTTCACAACTACTGATGACTAAAACCAAGTCTTTAGTTGTTTTCAAATGTCTGATAGTTAAAACCAAGTCTTCAGTTGTTTTCGTAACAATTGATGCCAACACCTACACTTTCAGTCGTTTTCTTTTCAGCCTTTTCTTAACCTATAAATACCTGCACTTATAGCCAAACGTTTCGTTAGCCATTTTTCAAACCTTTTCTCTCTCAACAATGGCGACCATGAAACTCAAACCCCGACACAACTGTGTTGCCTACCTTTCGAAATTGGCTTTCTGGAACAAGTTTGACAATGCCATCGATCTTATGGTGGATTCCCAATACCGAACAGCCTTTCTTCTGAATCCTACCATATACCCTGATTCCTTAACCCAGTTCTGGACCAACGTCTCTGTAATAACTGGTGAGAATGATAGCCAACTCACTCTACAGTCGTTGGTGAACCAGAAACAGGTGCTCATCACCCCCGACATCATTCGCAAAACCCTAATTTGCATGATGGCACCTATGTTAAAGAATACCTGAAAGGCACCACCGATATTTCTTTCATCAATAACAGGTATGAAGGCGAGTTAAGTGCTACAACCATACTTAAAAAGCACTTTCATGATGCTGAATGATTTATCTTTCATATGGTGAATGTCTCCTTGCATCAAAGACATCTTCTTGGGATCAGATGTCTTCCCGTTGGCAACAGGTATTGTACTCTATCTTTGAACGCCAAAATCTAAATTTTTCTGAGATAGTGTTCATGGAACTAAAGGATCTGGCTCAGAAACCTGTGGCAAACAGATGGCTACTTTATCCCAGGTTTCTGATGGCCATAATTTTGATTCAATTAAAATCTGATGGCCTTTTTGGTCTTAGAGTCCCTGCTCCAGCTGTTTTAGTGAGGTATACTCCAGACATAACTCAGACCCTACTCTAAAAGGGGCTGCCCAGATGCTAAAACCCAAGCAGAGGGAACCCACAGCCTCCACTTCCAGATCCAAAGTCCTCACCAAACCCAAATCCAAAAAGCCCAAAAAGGCTACTCAGGGAGATGAGTCCCCTGAGGATGCCCCTGTACCACAAACACAGGAAATACATACCGGTTCTAACCCCCCAATTATGTCCAAGACTCAACCTGTTGAAGCCGCACAGGTATCCTCTCAACAGGATCCTGTTGCAACCACAATTGGGAATCCCACATTTCTGGAACCTATCTCAATTGAGAGGGTTACCATTGAAAAGCACCTCTCACCCCGAGTGCAATCTGCTTCGGACCAATCTCCACATGCAACCGCCCCTCAAAGCCCAACACTGATAGTTGCTAAAGTGCTGAGTCAGTTGCATTCCTCACCGCCTCCTCAGAAACCACTTACCACTGGGAATACCTCAACCATTAAGGGGGAGGACCAAAATGCTTCTGATAACCCACAACACAGGGGTTACAATGTTAATCTCCAAGTGTAGAAACGGAGGTTAGAATATCTGGTAAGGTTGCCACTTCTACTAATTCAGCAAATGATCATGATGAAGTTGGTAACATCCATAAGACCTTACCAGAGGCAACTGCCAATGAAGGACACAGTCCTGAGGCAGGAAGTCCCCAGTACTAAGAACAAGGGGCACATGCTTCTACTGATCTACACTCAGAGCATGTACATCCTGATTCAATAAGGAGGTTAGGTGATTCAGCATAGACTGATGATGACCTGGGCTTTTTCTATGATGTATTAGCCCATAATACCATCCTAGAGACTGAGGTGAGCATACTCAAAGAGCTACTAGCCAAAATGTCTCAGGATCAAAGTCCATCTACCCCAAAAACCCCACAGATGGCACCTTCAATTGAAGGTTCACCAAACACTGAGCCTACACACTTGACTGAGCCACCAGCCACTACTTTTGGCACCACCTCTCAGGGACAGAACCCCTCTGAGCAGATGGTTGCTATCTTTCAAAACTCTTACCTCTCATCACTCCCATCATCACTAACATAGTGCATAAATCCATTGATGAGAGGATCTCCTCAAATCTACAAACCCTCATTGATAATGCTGTTCACAAATCTCTTTCTGCCTTTCAAGCCCCTGATCCCAATGCAACCAAAAAGGGGGAGACTTCCAAGTCTAAGGCAGTGAAAGAAAAGAAAAGAAAAAGAGTTGATGATGAGAAAGAACCTGCAAAAGACAAGGAGGTGGAGAAAGAACTGATCTCAGAACAGCTGATCACAAATAAAGAAAAGGAAGATCAGCTGATCACATATAAAAGAAAGAAAAGTGCTGAGTCAAAAGCTAATGAAGATAAATCCTTAGAAGATCTTGTCAAAGATGCTGATGAAGCTCACAACAGATCCATGGATAAAATTATAGATCAGCTCTTTCGACAAGGTCATGACACAGCCACACTAGACACTGTGATGCTGTAGATAGAAGAGATTCAAGCTAGATGGGCTGGTTATAGTGTGTTGGAAAGGGAAAGATTGGAGATAATGATCAGATTCATTGCCAAATACCTTGGAAGATCATTGATAGAGATAAAGGCCTGGTCCAGAGACAGTATCTTGGAGATAACCAAGAAAATCTGCTCTGCTGGAGGCTATAATAAGGGGTTGATCATCGAAGCACTGGATGAAACAGGTGCAGGGAAGAGAAGTGAAATGGCAAAGCTTCCAAAGCCAAACTCACTGTCACACCCCAACCTTGACGGTGGAAACGTCGAGGAGTGAGAGTTAAGATCGTTCACAGCCACATAACGCTATTAATAACCCAAATATAAATTAATCATAAGATTCAATTGAATCATTACAAGCTTAAGTCTCAGAGAAATTAAAACCATAACATAGAATGTAACAAGTCATTCTTATTTCATCTATTTATCTAGGTCCATTCCTAGATGTGCAAACTTCAAAGAGTAGATATCAAACTTGGGCGTTTCCTGAAACATGTTAAAAATAAAAGGTCAACAATAATGTTGGTGAGCATTCCATAGTTTTAAATACATAGATTATATAAAAGATGGCAATCCAAATCATAAGTTAGTGAATAAAGTGATTAGGGATGTTATGAACAATGCAACAATCAAGCCTCGACAAAGTTTTACAAGTCTCAAATGTTTACAAGATTATACGATGAGCTAAGTGTACTTGGATCAACCAAAGCAGGCTTGTCTTGCCCATAGATCTATGACTTCGCTGGGCTAGCAGTAGTTAATGATTGTGCATATAACGCCATAACATGGTAACCACAAAAGTTTAACTAACCACAACTTGCATGATGAATTGCCATAAAGATTACAAGTCTCAAATAAGTTTACAAGTGCAATGATAATAAGTTAACATGTTTCACCCCAAAGTGTGAAAATAAACAAAAAGGGGTATGTAAATACTCACTTGATCAATAAGTATTTATTGGATGATTAATAAGAAATAATATTAAGCGTCGATTCAACGTAGCCCTTCACAATGTACCTAAAATATATATATTTGTAAGATTTTTAAGTTAATAATAAAATTAACGTTTTAACGCGAACTAGGGTTTTAGGATTTTGGGGTTTTGTAAACAATTTAGTAAAGCCCTTATTTATATATTTAGTTCAATAGAGAAGTATTATAAAATTTTAAAGGAAATATAGCCATTGTTAATAATTGGTGTAACAAAACATATATCTTTAATCAAAGAAAACATAAGATTCAATAATAATTAATAATTCAAATTCTTATATAAATCCATTTGTTTATAACAATACTTAGTTATAACTTTTATAATAAAATATTAAAATATTTTATAAGGATAAATTTACAGAAAATATTTTGTTGATTTTTAAAAGATTAGAAGTTTGTAAAAATCATTTTTATATGTAATAGAATTTTTCTAAAATAAAATTAAGGCTAAAAAGCCATTTTAAAAATAATAAGAGGGTGCCCGGGTTCGAACCCGGGACCTCTAAGTTGAATTGTGGAGTGTGAACCGGTGAACCATGGCTCTCAGCCGCGGTATAACCCGGTTCCAATTTGATTTATCCTTAATCGACAGAACACCCCCAATCCCAAGAACCCTAGGTTGTTCTTGAATCAAATTGAACACCAAATCAATGTCGTTAATGAAATTAAACTTAGGGTTTTCATTGCCCATATGAAACCGAGTGTGAAGATGTGTCGTATTACCCGAATTGGTGAGATTTTAATGAAGAACGAGTACACGAGCCGCTAGCGACCACGTACTACTTGTTTGCTACCCAAACGACGATGATAATCAAATTAAACTTGAGGGAAGCTTCGAAAGATGATCCAGATGTGAAGCCCCTTGTCAATTTAAGTTAAATTTGTTCGGACAGTGGCCTCAACTAAGTTACAGGTTTTCGACGAAAATGAAGCTCAAATTCAAAGATTTTGATTGTTTTAGATTCAACTGAGTGTGGTGCTTGATTAAAAAACGGTATAGCATCATTTAGGTTAGTTTAATTAGGTTATTAAGGAGTATTAATGCCCGAAGGGCTAGTGGATTGAAGATGTTTCGGTTATGTGATTGTTTAGGTCGTAACCGATGCTTTAACTTTGATTAAACAAGGCATTTAAGTTCGAATCGTATCCTAGAACGGTTTGGGAACGGTTTTATACCATGAATCGACAGAATTTGAGGGTTTCGGGGGTCGCCGGAGGTTCGGCCGACGGTGGCCGGTGACCGATCGGAAAGACGGGAAAGAAAAAGGGGGAAGGGGTTTGGGTTTCAAAAGTTTAAACAAATGGTCCCTCAAGTTATGAATGTTTATTATTTCATGCATAAACTTTCTATTTAAATTTTATAAAATGACCTTAAGGGCCCTTAACTTATTAAATCCAAGTTTTAATCATTTCTAAGTTTAATAATTTTTACAAATTATTATTAATAACAATATTATTATTGTTATTATTATTATCATTATTACTATTATTTATTTATTAAGTAAAATTAACATTATAATCTTTTAAGATAAAGAATTAAAAGGCAAATTAAAGCAATAAGCATAAGTAATCCACGAGTTTCATATTTGACAACAAAGGTCCTTACAAGAATTTAACAAGGTTAACTTTAATTTAACCTAAAAATACAAGATGTTACAATCTCCCCAACTTAAATGAATTCGTCCCGAAATTAAGAATAAAACTAAGAGAACATATGCGGGTATCTCTCCTTCATATGATTCTCACGCTCCCAAGTGAACTTAGCTCCACATTTGTTTTCCCAACGGACTTTGACGATAGGTGTAGTACTTGTTCGGGTCTTCTTCAGGGTGTGATCCATAATCTCAACAGGCTTCTCAACGAAATGCAATGACTCATCAATTTGAATTTCCTCTAGTGGAACATGCAAATTTTCATCAGCCAAGCACTTCCTCAGGTTTGAGACATGGAAGACAGGATGAACTCCGCTAAGTTCAGAAGGTAGCTCCAGTTTGTAAGCCACTTTCCCAATTCTTTTCAGAATCTTGAAGGGTCCTACAAAACGTGGGGCTAACTTAACCTTCTTCCCAAAACATACAACACCCTTCCATGGAGAGACCTTAAGAAGAATCGTGTCGTCGACTTGAAACTCCAACGGTTTGCCTCTATTATCGGCATAACTCTTTTGGCGACTTCTAGCCACCTCGAGATTATTTCGAATTTTGGAAATTTTGTCGGTCGTTTCTTGAATAAGTTCCGGAGCAGTGATAAGATCTTCCCCAATGTCAGTCCAACAGATTAGGGAACGACATTTATGACCATACAAAGCCTCGAATGGTGCCATTTTGACACTTTAGTGATAACTATTGTTATACGAAAATTCCGCGAGCGGTAAATGTGTATCCCAATCGCCACCAAAATCAAGGACACAAAGACGCAGTAGATCCTCGAGGGTTTGGATTGTTCGTTCGGTTTGACCATCAGTTTGAGGATGGTAAGCCGTACTTAAATCCAATTGAGTACCCAAGAGTTCTTGCATCGAAGACCAAAAGTGCGAAGTGAAACGAGCATCTCGATCGGAAATAATGTGCAACGGCACGCCATGACGACTCACAATTTCATCAACATAGATTCGAGCCAACCTTGAAACCTTGTACGTATCTCGTATGGGTATGAAATGTGTTGTCTTGGTCAAACGATCGACAATGACCCATATACTATCATGACCACGAGGTGTACGAGGTAACTTGGTTATGAAATCCATGGATATATGTTCCCATTTCCACATAGGGATTTCAGGTTGCTCAAGTAAACCACTTGGTCGTTGATGCTCGGCTTTGACCCTTGCACATGTGAGACACTTGGAAACATAAGACGCGATATCCTTTTTCATTCCAGGCCACCAATATTGACCCCGCAGGTCCATGTACATCTTATCGGGAGCCAGGATGAACGGAATATCGGGTTTGATGAGCTTCGTTCATAATGAATTGTCGAAGGTTATCACGATTCGGAATCCAAAGTCAATTCAAGAATACCACATGCCGTTCGATTTTGTCTCGAGTTGTGACCGAACGTTAGGCATCAAATCTTCATCTTTCCCTTCATCAGTTAGTGCCGCTTGTTGAGCCTCGCGAATGCATAACTCGAGGTCACTATCGATCCTTATGTTTTGAAGCATGATAGTAGCCTGGTTGACATCCACATGAATTTCGGTAGCATATTCTCCTAGCATATCAAACCATTGCCTTCAATCTCGAATTTCTTGAAGCGAGACAGTCTTGTTGTGGACCTTGCGACTTGGTGTTGGACCAAAAAAACCAATGAGCCGGATCAGAAAAACCTTTAAGTCCCACAGACGTCACAACAACTACTGAAGACCACAACAGCTGAAGACAACAGCTGATTACAAAGTCTGAAGACAAGTGCTGAAGACAAAGTCTGAAGACAAGTGCTGAAGACAAAGTCTGAAGACAAGTGCTGAAGAGAAAGTCAGAAGACACAAGTGCTGAAGACAAAGTCTGAAGACAAGCGCTGAAGACAAAGTCTGAAGACACAAGTACTGAAGACCAAAGTATCAGACGTTGTCACAACAGCTGAAGAGGTCTTCTTCAGTAGTTGTGACGGTTTACCTTTCAGTAGTTTGACACAACGCTGAAGAATACTTCTTCAGTTGTTGTGCTCATCAGTAGTTTTATATTTATCAGTAGTTTTGTAAAATGACTGAAGAGCTTGTTCTTCAGTCGTTGTAGTTTCAGTAGTTTCTTATCAGTAGTTTCTTATTTTGTACTTAACACTTTGATATGTTCTCAGTAGTTGTGAACATTTTAGTAGTTTGTAAGAGTTTGTTATTTTTGTAATAGATCTGCCAGTTGTCACTTACCCGTGATAACAGCAGCGATTGCACTCTATATAAGGAGTGTCAACCTAATATAAAAAATGAATGATTTGATTAGAAATATTCGATATTATTGAAACATTCCTTGTTACAGAAATATATTCTCTCGTTATAACCGTACTTGTTCTTAATGCATACAAGTATCAAACTCTTGCTAAAATTTGTCTCATTCTTGTTCTTATTCCGCTGTGCTACGCTCCATTACATCAAACTTGTGATCACTGATCCTGACAAATGGTATCAGAGCCGGTTAATCATTGATCGATCTAATAATTGATCATTGAAACTGCTATTCAAGATCCAAGTTTGACTGAATTAGCATTTTTGTGTTTTGCAAGAAACGGTTATAGAGATTGAATTTTCTGTGTTTTCTGGTCATTCATCCTGAGATTTTCTCTTGGTTTTCATTGAGTCTATTGTGGTCTTTATAAAAACGTTTAAAAGCTTGAATTAAATTGTATTTGGACTCAAAATGACTACTCCTTCCAATGATCCTCACAATACTGGTTCCTCAACCAAGCCTCCAATGCTGGTTAGGAATGAGTATAACATATGGCAACGACGAATGCTCCATCACCTATCTGTTACAGCGTAGGTTGTTGGACATTAGTGGTACATGGTCCACAAAAGCCTATGGTGAATAACCCGGGAACCAATCAAATGGTTCCGAAGAGGAGGGAGCAATACTCAGATGAGGATAAGAAGTTGTTTGAGATTGATGCAAAAGCCCATGGAATCCTGGCCATGGCACTGCCTAATGAAATCTATTCTGGGCTAATGCATCATTAATAGAGATGAGGAACATGAGTACACCAATAGTCAGATGAATAACAGATTTCTCAGATCACTGCTTGAGAGATGGGACACATACACTATTGTCCTACGCTCCAGTGCAAATTTAGACAAACTATCTCTCACCCAACTCCATGGGAAATTGCTCACATTTGAGAGAGAGATAGAACAGAAACGAAAACTGTCTTCATCTGGAAAGCTCACTGAAGACTTTGTACCAGGCAACAATGCCTTGGTTGGTCATGAGTTAGAATATGCCTCATCTGAATGTTAGTATGATGAGCATATTGACTTCTCTTCAAACACTTCTGATTCTGCATTTGTGAGTGTTGATAGTCAGTTTACTGGATGTAATAATGACAATCTATGCTTCATCATGGATAATCTCAAGGGGATTGCTGATGATGACTTAGAAGAGATGGATATTTTGAGCCAAATGGCCTTGATAAATATCAGATCTCAAAGTTCTACAAAAGAACTGGAAGAAAGTTCCCAGGACTCTCTGGCAAAACCAAAGTTGGTTTTGACAAGAGTAAGTTGAAGTGTCACAAATGCCACAGGCTTGGACACTTTGCTAGAGAATGCAGATCATCTGGATCTAATTCCTCTGCACCTTTTGTGACTTTCCCTGGCAATAGTCAACAACACAGAGGGCAACATCCTGTCAATTCTAGTCATCATTCTCAACCATAATCTCCTACATATTTTGTTCCTCAGGGTCAAATGCCATATCCTTACCCTTGTTGTTACATGCCATAGTCAAATCAAGTTCAAGTTCCTATAGTACCACAACCTCATGCACTACCAGAACCTCAACCATCTCAATCTCATCAACCTCCTCAACCTCAACAACACAGCTTCTTCACCCCTGGAGGTGTTGACTGGAGCAGTTTACCGGATGACATGTCTGGTCATGAACAACTGTTCACAGTTGCTGGTCAACATGGTGGTGACAGTCCTTTTGGGAATCTGGCTCTCATGGCCCTGGAGTCTACTGAGGGTTCCTCTCAAATGCATCATCTTCACAGGTAACTCAGGTATCTTAGAGGCTAAAGCCAAGTTATGTTCTGAATCATGCATTGCTGCTTTTGTCTCAATTAGAGAGGCAAATGTAGCATTAATAAATCAAAAACTTGAGCTTGAGAAAACCATTTCCAAAAGAAAAGCTGAGTTTGAGTCTGCTCTTAATTGTAAAAATGATGAGATTTATAAGCTTAAATGCCAACTAAATGATGAAAAGGCTAAGCTAGAGGTTATTCTGGATGACCAGAGAATCTAAAAGAAACCCTTGCAGTCACCCAGGTAGAGTGTGATGATGGGTACAATCAAGAAAAGGTTTTGAAATGCTTCTTAGTAAGCAATCTGCTTCCAATGTGAAGTTTGGTATTCGTTACAATCACACTGCTCCTCCTACAGATTTTGCTTCAAGAGCAGAAGTGAAATCTGATGGAGAAAGCAATAACCAATCCACCTCATCATGTGATTCACCTTTTGATAGAGCATCATCAAAAGTTGAAGTCAGCACTAAGCCCTCTCAGAACCTATCAGCTGATATTGATGGTTCTACTGCTGACACTAACATGATAAAAGAGATGATCAACTCAGGAGTTATTTCTAAAAGGACTGGAGAGCAAGATTTAACACATGAAGTTCAAACTCCAACTAATGACAGCACTGAAGAGAAGAAAACTGTCAGTAGAAAGAGTTTGAAGACTACTAAAGAGGAAGTCAAGAAAGCAAATAATGCTTCTAAAGTACTGAAGAGCAAGTCTTCAGTAGTTTCATCCTCTTTAGTTGATGATCATCATAAGATGAAGAAGAAACCATGTGAAGTATGTGGTTTGTTCAATCATCTTACAGATGATTGTTGGTACAAAAGGGGATCCAAACTCAAACATAAAGAAGAAATTCAAGAGAAAATGGCTAAAATGAAAACTGAGTTTGGAGCCACATTTGTACCAGCAACATCAAATCCTGTAACCCTCAAGTCCAAACAGAAATCCAAAAGGAAGGGGTTAAACAGTAACAGCTGAGATTGCTCAAAAGAAGAAGGTGCAACATAGGAACTTATCAAACTCCAATGCCAATGTGTCTGAAGAGCTGAAAGCCTTATCCAAAATCATACACAACTGGTTATGATGGTTCAACATCTATTGGGAAGAGTTAACCAATTAGATGTTCCTATGTTGAAACCACAGAAAAGGAGGTCCAAGCCTAAGGATTCCTTTTCTTCACCAGCTTCTTCCTCTCAGGCTGTGTTTCCAACAAACATGTTAGTTTACCATCTGTTGATGAGAACAGGCCCAAGACCAAAAAGGTTTGGGTCTCAAAATCTAACTAATTTGTTGTATCTTGCAGGGTTCTTCAACATACCTCAGAGGCATCTGGTATGTAGACAGTGGAGATCCATGCATATGACAGGAAACAGATCACTCTTAATGAATACTCTCAAGGAAGGAAGGGGTTTGTGTCATTTGGCAATGATGCAAAAGGTTACATCATTGGCAAAGGCTTTGTTCCAATGGGGAAATAAAGTTTGATGATGTTAACCATGTGGAAAATCTCAAGTACAACCTCTTGAGTGTCAGTCAAATGTGTGACAAAGGCCATGTTGCTCTTTTCACCAGTCAGAACTATCGGATTCTGTCATCCAAAGTTCTAAATTTGATTGATAAGGTGTTGGATGAACACACTCTCCTAAAGGCCAACAGGACAGGAAGAGTGTATGCCTTAGATCTTTCCAAGAAAATAGATCTCAAAGGCCATCCTTGCCTATTTTCCAAGGCTTCCCCCCAAGAATCTATTCTATGGCATAGAAGGCTGGGTCATGTTAATCTCAAAAACATGAATCAGCTGATAAAACATGGTTTAGTAAGGGGACTGCCAATGAAGGAGTTTAAGTGTGAAGATAACTGCACTGCCTGTTTAAAAGGAAAATATCACAAAGCTTCATTTCCCTCCATAGAAGAATCTAAGTCCACTGCCTGCTTACAGCTTCTTCACATGGATCTCTTTGGTCCTGTGAAAGTGATGAGTATGGCTAAGAAGAATTACTATCTGGTAATTGTGGATGATTACTCCAGATTTGTATTGACTTTCTTCTTGCATTCAAAGGATGAGGTTGCACAGTCCATTATGAACTTTGTGTTACACGTTGAGAAGTAGTATTCCCTACCAGTTAAGTGTGTGAGGAGTGATAATGGTACTGAATTTAGAAACCACACACTTGATGAGTTTTACTTATCAAGGGAATCAAGAGACAGTATAGCATCCCAAGAACTCCTGAGCAAAATGGAGTAGTGGAGGAAAGAACAGGACCTTATTGAAGCTGCAAGGTCCATGTTGGCTGATTCTGGACTGCCAATGACTTTTTGGGCTGAAGCTGTCAATACAACTTGCTATGTACAGAATAGAGTTCTAGTAAATCAGAGGTTGATGAAGACTCCATATGAAGTTCTTCATCATTTGGCCCCTCTATTTCATTCTTCAGAGCATTTGGGTGTCCTTGTTTCATTCTCAACACACGGGATCAACTCCAAAAACTGATCCTAAGGTGGATGCAGGGTACTTTGTTGGTTATTCATCAACTTGCAAAGCATACAGAGTCTTCAACTGCAGAACAAAGATGGTTGAAGAGACTCTACATGTTAATTTAATGAATCTCCTAAGGACAAGATTCCATAAAGCCCTGTGGAGCTATTTGATTTGGACATACTGCAATATGTTCCTTATCAAACTCCTGCTGTTGCTCCTGTCAACAGTTCACCACCTGGTGGTACTGCTGGTGCTGATGATGATGCTGATAGCAGTACTCACCTCTTCAGGTTTAGTGATCAACTGCCTGATTCAGCTAGACTGATGTTCCTGTAGCTCCAGTAGCACCATCCACAACAAATGCTGATGAGATTTCTTCAAATTCAACCTCCTTTGAATTACCATCCACTGATTGGTTTCAAGAAATGATTCACCATCACCATCTGTTGCTGCTGAACCTGCTGCAAACACTGGCACAAATCTCATTATGTATCAAGATCTGAAGAATCACCCTATGTCTCAAATCATTGGTGATATCACTGCTGGCATATCAACAAGAAGTCAATTGTCAAATTTCTGCTTCTATGCTCTCTTCATCAGTTAGCAAGAGCCAAAGAATTATCACATTGCTTTAAAGGACAATGGATGGGTTGATGCCATGCAGCTTGAGCTTCTTCAGTTCAAGAAACAGCAAGTGTGGGAACTGGTTCCTCTACCTCCAGGTAAGTGTGCAATAGGCACTAAATGGGTGTTTAGGAACAAAACTGATGAAAATGGGCTTTGTTAAGAACAAGGCCAGACTGGTTGTTCAGGGGTTTGCACAAGAAGAAGGTATTGATTATGATGAAACCGTTGCCCCTGTAGCCAGACTGGAAGCAATTCGATTGTTTTTAGCTTATGCTGCTTATCAAAAACTTAAAGTTTTTCAAATGGATGTCGAAAGTGCATTTTTGTATTGAAAAATTAAAGAAGAGGTTTATGTATGTCAACCACCAGGCTTTGAGGACAATAAACATCCTAATTGGGTGTATAAGCTTGATAAGGCTCTTTATGGGTTGAAACAAGCTCCTAGAGCCTGGTATGAGACATTATCAAACATTCTTCTGGAAAATGATTTCACTAGAGGCTCCATTGATAAGACTTTATTCATTAAGAAAGCTGGGCAACATAATCTACTTGTTCAAATTTATGTTGATGATATTATTTTTGCATCCTCTGATCCTCAGTTGTGTGATGCCTTTACAAAGTTGATGCAACAGAAGTTTGAAATGAGTGCCATGGGAGAATTACAGTTTCTTTCTGGGTTTGCAAATCAAACAAAAGGCTGATGGAATTTTCATTCATCAGTCCAAATACACAAAAGATCTTTGGAAAAGTTTGATTTACAAAACTGTAAGCCCTGTTCTACCCCCATGTGTAGCACCACACAACTGGATACATATCAGAAAGGTAAAGTGGTTGATGAAACACTTTTTAGATGTATGATTGGGTCCTTGATGTATTTAACAGCTTCTAGACCAGATATTAGTTTTTCTACATGTGTTTGTGCTAGATTTCAGGCTGCACCTAAAGAGTCTCATCTGATTGCAGTCAAGAGGATCTTTAGATATTTGCAAGGTACACAATCTCTAGGTTTATGGTATTCCACTGGGCACTCTTGTAAATTAGTTGCTTTCTCTGATAGTGACTATGCAGGGTGTAAGTTGACCAGGAAATCAACTTCTGGTGGATGTCAATTCCTAGGCAACTGTTTGATTTCTTGGCAGAGTAAGAAACAAACATCTGTTGCTACATCCACTGCTGAAGCCGAGTACATTGCTGCTGCAAGTTGTACATCCCAAGTACTCTGGCTTCAGAATCAACTTTTGGACTATGGCATTACAGAGACTAAGACTCCATTATTAATGGATAGTGCTTCAGCTCTTTGCATTGTCAAAAATCCAGTCCAGCACTCTAGGACCAAATATATAGAAATTAGACATCATTTTATAAGAGATTGTTTTGAAAAGGGTCTAATTAATCCCATGTTTGTGCCTAGTGCTGATGAGCTTGCAGAATTTTTACTAAGCCTTTGGATAGTTCAACTTTCCACAACCTGGTGTTAAGGCTTGGTATGCTGCAGCTAGAATAAGTGACAACTACTGATGATCTCAGTAATAAGTACGGTGATCATTGGTAACCATGTCACATAAGTACTGATGAGTTCTTTCACCCTCAGGAGTGTTTACAACTACTGAAGGCTAAATGCCTCACAAGTACTGAAATACTTTATATGTTCTAAACTACTGATGTAGTTACAACTACTGATGTAGTTACAACTTCTGAAATCAGTACAAACAGATAAGTACTGACGTCCTATGAAACACCTGAAAAGCAGATGCAAAATCTGATGAGTAAGTGTTGAGGACAGTATGAAACAGCTGAAAAGCTAAGAATTGACGAAAACAGCTGAAAAGCTAAGAATTGACGAAAACAGCTGATGAGTAATTTCTCTTCAGTTGTTCCTACAACTGCTGTTTCAAAACAACTGAAGCCAAAACCATGTCCTCAGTAGTTTCACAACGACTGATGACTGATACCAAGTCTTCAGTTGTTTCATCACCTGAAGTCAAAACTGTCTTCTGTAGTTTTATAACTACTGATGACTAAATCCGAGACTTCAGCTGTTTCAACGTCTGACGGTTAATACCACGTCATCAGTAGTTTCAACAACTGATGACTCACACCAAAACCCTCAGTCGATTTTTATCCCGACCCTTTAAATACCTTATCCCACCTTCAGAGTTTTATCTTCTCTTCTCAAACCTACGTTCAAAAACTCTCTACCCTCCTTTCATCAATGGCGACCATGCAACTAAAACTACGACACAACTGTGTCGCACATCTCACCAAATGGCCATACTGGACCAAGTTTCACAACGCCATTGATTTAATGGTTCAATCACCCTACAAAACGATGTTTCTAGTAAATCCCACCATATATGTCGCATCCCTTAACCACTTCTGGACAAATGTCACTTTGGTCTCTAAGGAGAACGACACAGAGTTTCTTCAATCGTTTGTCCATGGCCAAAAAGTGGTCATCACTCCAGACACTCTTCGTCAAACCCTTAATCTGGATGATGCCACTTTCCCAACTGGTTATCCAAAGGGCACAACAGATCAATCATTTGCCCACCATGGATACCAGGGTGACTTGAGTGCATCTACCTTACTGAAGAAACATTTCCCAGATGCCGAACGTCTCATATTTCATATGGTAAATGTATGCCTTGCCTCCAAGACCTCATCATGGGATCAAATGTCCACAAGGTGGCAACAGGTAATGTATTCCATCCTTGAGCAACAACCTTTAAATTTTTTGGAAATTCTATTTTTAGAGCTCAAGGATATGGCTCAAAAACAAACTGCTAACCGTTGGATATTATATCCTCGGTTCATATTGGCCATAATTGAAAACCAGCTTCAAGCTGAGGGACTTGTTGGCCTGGGAGTCCCTGCTATGGCTGTATTGCCTGAAGTATACTCCCGGCACAACTCTGACCAATCACTCAAAATGGCTGCCAAGCTGCGCAAACCCACGCAGCTGGAACCCATAGCCACCACCTTCAAATCAAAAGTCCCCACCAAACCACTAAAAAGAAAACCAAAAAGGCTACTCAGGGAAATGAGTCCCCTGAGGATGCCCCTACAACACAAATGCAGGCTATATCCACTGGTTATAACCCCCTAGTGGATATAAGGACTCTCCCAGCCATAGCCGCTCAGGATTCCTCTCAAAAGGAGCCTACAGCAACCACAGAAGGGGTACCCACAAATCTGGGATCTTCCTCATTTGAGGAGATTGCCATTGAAGAGCACCATTCTCCCCAGGTGCACACTGCTTTTACCCCATCTCCCCATGCAACCGCCCCCCAAAGTCCCATCCTTATCATTGCAAACGTGCTGACTCAGCTGCATGCCCTCCTCCTCCCCAACAACCACCAACAAAGGGAGAACCACAACTATTGAGGACGAGGATCACCATGCTTCTGACAACCTACAACACCGGGTTTTAAATGTTCTATCTCCTGGTGTGGATATGGAGACCAGAACATCTGTGTGAGGCTACACCTCTTCTGAATCAGCATATGATCAGACTGAGGCTGGTAACATTCCTAAGACCTCACTAGAGGCAACAGCTGATGAAGGACAAAGTCCTGAGGCTGGAAGTCCCCAGTTCCAAGACAAAGGGGCACATGCTACAACTGGTCTACACCCCGTGCATGTACATCCTGCTACAAGCAGGAGGTCAGGTGATTCAGCATCTGCTGATGATGACCTGGGCTTCTTTTATGATGTTCTTGCCGAGAACACAATTCTAGAGGAGGAAGTCAGTAGCCTACAAAAACTACTTGACCAACTCTCTCAAGGAGAAAGACCATCAGCCACCACATTAACCCAACATATGGCACCTTCCTCTGAAGGTCCCTTAAACACACAGCCTACAAAATTCTCAGCCACCTGCCTCTGTTTCTGGCACCATTTCTCAGGACCAAAACCCCCCTGAGCAAATGGATGCTATCCCTCAAAATCCCCTATCTCTCATCACACCACAGCTAACCAAATTTGTTATTAAAACTATTGATGAGAGACTTTCTACTGTCTTACAACCTCTGGTGGAGGATGTACTGCGCCAACAACTTTCTGCTACTCAATCCCTTGCAACCAATGCACCCAAAAAGGGGGAGAGTTCAGAAGTGAAAGGTAAACAAAAGAGGATGGAGAAGGAGAGAGAGAAAGAAAAAGATAAAGAGGTGGAAAAAGAGAAGGATTGGGTGTATGTGGCCAAAAAAGAGAAGGAGAATGTGATTGAGAAGGGAGCTGAAATTGAAAAAGTACATGAAAGTCAAAAAGATTTTCATGTCACATACAAGAAAAAGAAGAATGCTGAGAAAGAGAAGAACTTGAACGAAATGGTTAAAGAGGCTGATGCTGAACACAACAGATCAATGGACAATATCATTGATCAGCTGTTTAAGCAACGTTTCGACACTGAAAAGCTGGATTCTGAAATAAGAAGATTAGAGATCGAAGAGATCCAACAAAGATGGGTCAGCTACAACACTATGGATAGAGAGAGACTTGAGATCATGATCAGATTCATCAGCAAATACCTTGGGAGATCATTGATCGAAGTAAAATCATGGACCAGGGACAACATCTTGGCCATAACCTCCAAGATCTGTTCGTCTGAGGCATACACTAAGGGGTTAGTAGTCCAAGCTTTGAATGAAGCAGGAGCAGGGAGCAGGACTGAGCTAGCCAATACTCAAAAGCAACACTCACCTCCAAAATGCTAACTCGGCCTGTCAACATTCCCTCTCCAAAACAACCACAACCACAACCCACAAAACCAACTCCCTTACCATCTAAACCAACAGCCGATGATGCACCTAAGAAGAAGAAGAGAAGGGTGTTGAGGCTAGAAGAAGAAGAAGAGGATGATATGGAAGAAGATAGGCTGCCTCTGTCTGCAGTCCTAACATTGGCTAAAGCCAAACCCATGCCCATCACTCCCACCTCACAGATGGAAGCTGTGAGAGTAAAGATTGAAGAAGAACAACAGCAAAGGCTTCATGATGATGAAATGTTGAAAAGCATCGTCAAAACTTATGCTGCTTCGTCATCAATAATAAGTATGAAGAAAGAAGCTCTGAGGTTGTACACCCTTGCAAACACATTTCAATATCAGAAGGAAAAGGTGAGAGTATGGCCTAATCCTAGGGTGGCTCACAGGATTGTAAAGAAAGACATTCCTTCGAGATACAAGGGCCAAGTAAAAAGGATCATAGATGAAGAGATCACAGTGGTCCTTGTAGTATCACCCTGGGAGATTGTAGAAGATTTCAAGAAGGCCTATGAGACTAAACAACCACCCCAAAAGATGTTAGAGAACAGAATTATTAAAAAGGGATTAGTCTACAACAGGCTTGAGAACTTCAAACAAAATGAGCTCAGTCTGTTACTTGAAGGGACTCATCCTGATGAGTTTGCATACAGACAGATTACAACAGTTGAGCTCAAAAATGGTAAACATGCCAAGTACATCTCAGAGCTGTATGGGCGTGAAGGATTGTTTGATGGTGAAGCCGAGAACCTGACCATGGAAGAACAAATTATGTTTCTCAGAGCATACACCAGAGAATCCTACAGGCTTATACATGGGAAGTGAGTCTCATGGATAGGGGAACAGCTCAGTGTCCAATTCCCCAATACAGAGCTCCCATCCATACATTGCCAACCAAATCATCAGAGACTCATTTCCAGGCTAGTGCTTATATGGGTCATCTTCTCAACTGATCAAGAAGGAAAAAGACCAACCATTCTGCCAACAATAAGTGGGACCTCAATAAAGTTAAAGGTTTTGGCTGGATTGGTTCAGGGGGAGTTTGTTGGACCAAAAAAACCAATGAGCGGATCAGAAAAACCTTTAAGTCCCACAGATGTCACAACAACTACTGAAGACCACAACAGCTGAAGACAACAACTGATTACAAAGTCTGAAGACAAGTGCTGAAGACAAAGTCTGAAGACAAGTGCTGAAGACAAAGTCTGAAGACAAGTGCTGAAGACAAAGTCTGAAGACACAAGTGCTGAAGACAAGTCTGAAGACAAGTGCTGAAGACAAAGTCTGAAGACAAGTGCTGAAGACAAAGTCTGAAGACAAGTGCTGAAGACCAAAGTATCAGACGTTGTCAAAACAGCTGAAGAGGTCTTCTTCAGTAGTTGTGATGGTTTGACACAACAGCTGAAGAATACTTCTTCAGTTGTTGTGCTCATCAGTAGTTTTATATTATCAGTAGTTTTGTAAAACGACTGAAGAGCTTGTTCTTCAGTCGTTGTAGTTTCAGTAGTTTCTTATCAGTAGTTTCTTATTTTGTACTTAACACTCTGATATGTTCTCAGTAGTTGTGAACATTTCAGTAGTTTGTTAAGAGTTAGTTATTTTTGTAGTAGATCTGCCAGTTGTCACTTACCCGTGATAACAGCAGCGATTGCACTCTATATAAGGAGTGTCAACCTAATATAAAAAATGAATGATTTGATCAGAAATATTCGATATTATTGAAACATTCCTTGTTACAGAAATATATTCTCTCGTTATAACCGTATTTTTTCTTAATGCATACAAGTATCAAACTCTTGCTAAAATTTGTCTAATTCTTGTTCTTATTCCGCTGTGCTATGCTCCATTACGTCAAACTTGTGATCACTGATCCTGACACTTAGCGCGTCAGCTACAACATTCGCCTTTCCAGGGTGATAGCGAATGTCGCAGTCGTAGTCGCTAATCAACTCAATCCAATGTCTTTGTCTCATGTTGAGATCCTTTTGATGAACACGTGTTGGAGATTCTTATGATCGGTGTAGACTATGCATTGCGTCCCATATAATAGTGTCGCCAAATCTTCAATGCGAACACCACAACACCAAGTTCAAGATCATGAGTTGTGTAGCTCACTTCATGAACCTTCAATTGCCTCGACGCGTATGCTATAACTTTGCCTCGTTGCATGAGAACACAACCAAGACCTTGATTAGAAGCATCGCAATATACAGTAAAGTCGTCATTTCCATCGGGAAGTGTGAGAATAGGAGCGTTGCACAACTTGCATTTCAATGTCTCGAAAGCCTCTTCTTGCTTGGGTCCCCATTCAAAAAGTCGATTCTTTTGGGTAATGCCGTTAACGGTTTAGCAACCTTCGAGAAATTAGCTATGAACCTACGGTAATATCCCGCTAAACCAGAAAAGAACGAACCTCGGATGGAGTTGTGGGAACACACCAATGCTTCACAGCTTCAATTTTAGCAGGATCCACGTGAATTCCTTGGCTATTCACCACATGCCCTAAAAATTGAACTTCCTCCAACCAAAATTCATACTTGGAAAGCTTGGCGTATAACTGCTCCTTCTTCAAAAGTCCAAGTACTTGTCGTAAGTGCGTCTCGTGATCGATTTTTGTCTTGGAATAAATAAGAATGTCTTCAATAAACACGATCACGAACTTATCCAAATACGGTTTACATACTCAATTTATGAGATCCATGAACACTGCAGGCGCATTGGTCAAGCCAAAAGGCATGACCATGAACTCGTAGTGTCCATATCGAGTACGGAAAGCGGTCTTTGGAATGTTGTCATCGTGAACACGTAATTGATGATACCCAGAACGTAGATCGATCTTTGAGAATTGAGTTGCTCCTTGAAGTTGATCGAAGAGATCATCGATTTGAGGAAGAGGGTATCAGTTTTTGATAGTAAGCTTGTTGAGTTCTGGGTAATCGATGCACATACGAAATGAACCACCCTTCTTCTTCACAAATAGTACAGGTTCTCCCCACGGTGATGAACTAGGGCGAATAAAACCCTTATCGGTCAACTCTTGCAGTTGCCTAGCGAGTTCTTGCATTTCAGAAGGTGCAAGACGATAAGGTGATTTAGCCACAGGGTTTGCACCAGGGATTAAATCAATCTTCAACTCAACTTCTCGCACGGGAGGTAACCCTTTAAGATCCTCGGGAAAAACTTCGGGAAAATCTCGCACAACAGGAATGTCCTTCAACTCCTTACTCTGGCTTTCGTATTAACTACATATGCCATGAAAGCCATGTAGTTTTTACATAAGCACTTACGGGCCTTAATGCAAGACATGAGTTTGAGTCTTTGAGATGATTTCTCCCCAAAGACCCTTAAGGTATCACCGGTCGGTAATGGAATTCGGATACACTTCTCGAAGCATAGAATTTCCGCTTGATGCTTGGCTAACCAATCCATACCAATGATAACATCCAAGCTTCCCAATTGCATAGGAATAAGGTGTTCGTTAAGGCTTAAAATGCAGTCACGTATTACGACATCCACGACAATAGATTTTCCATCAGCGATTTCGACCGTGAAAGATCTTTCTAGGTTGACGCGCGGTTTAGAAAGTAAAGGCTAGAATTCCAGGGACACGAAACTTCTATCGGCACCCAAATCAAACAATATAGATGCATAACGATTATTTACAAGATACATATCTGTTTGGTAACAACCCATTATTGGTATGAAGAACATAGATAGGAATTTTTACAAGGCAAGAAAGGACTAATAGAAATTCAACGACGTACCATTCACCACGTCGTTGTTGGCTTGTGCTTGGTTGGCGTTGATGTTGAAAGCCCTTCCACGAGCCGGTGGCACAGTTCCCGCATTGCGAGGACATTGCGGATGAATATGGCCAGGCTCGCTGCAGTTATAGCAGATTCGGTTGGTAAGCATGGCAGTGTTGTTTGGCGCACGAAGACAAGTAGCAACCAGATGACCATACTTTCCACACAGCGAGTAGACTCGGCATGGAATGTTGCTTGAATGATGGTACTTGCACGTGTTACACATAGGATGTGGACCAGCATAAACTTTAGCCATGGGAGCTTGATTCGCAACCATCATTTGTTTTTGAGGAGTATTTGGGGCGGTCACAGCGTAGTTGCGTGTCGGGATGAACTTACGCTTTTTGTTTTGAGAAGATGACTCAGCCCTTACCTCCTTTGTTGCCTCGGGTATCACCTTCGCAGTAGACTTGGAACCCTTTGCCGACATAGTGCCAGCTCTTATATGATGCTCGGTGAGCTGTGCAGTGATGGTAATTGCTTCCTCCAAAGTTGTGGGCCTACTACCCACCACGACATCTTGAATTTGAGGTGGCACCCCTTGATAAATTTCTCAATATTACGGGGCACGGTGTCCACCATGTGTGGTAGGAGCATACTCAACTCATGATGTCGGGTGGAATAAGCTAAGTGGTTCCCACCATCTTGTTTGAGGTTCCAGAACTCCTCCTCTAGCTTTTTCAACTCGCTCCTCGGACAAAACTTTTGAATCATGATCTCCTTGAATTCCTCCCAGGGCAATGCCAAAGCAGTCTCAGTTCCACGGTTCCTCTTTTCACTATTCCACCATGTGAGTGCCCGTTGTTGAAGAACACTTGTAGCATAGCGAACCTTGAACTCGTTGGGGCACTCACTAACAATGAACGTGTTCTCCATACTTTCAAACCACTCGAGAAGTCCAGTGGCTCCTTCTTTTCCACTAAAACTAGTGGGTTTGCACGAGTTGAAGTGTTTGAAAGTGCAAGTACGATTGTTCCCTTGTTGATTATTCGTGTTTTGATTGTTGCTATTGTCTCCATTAGCACCACTATTGTTCCCATTCGTGTTGTTGTTGCTATTAGCCATTAGTGTGCTATTAAGTTCAGCAACCATAGTCGGGAGAACGGCAGCCATTTGTCGGGCAATCATGGCAGCTAGCTTACGGTCGGAACTTCCACGCTTTCCATGGTGACGAGACATGCTAGAATATACAAAAATGAGTTAGTTACAGGAGCGGGGGTATCAAAGGATAATAGTTTAAACAAGGGTAAGCTAAGGGTTATAAAGTATACGAAATGATTCCATTTGGTAACGCATTACCATTTGGAAACGTTGACACGTCAAGGTGAATTGACCCATTTACCTTTGAAACTTGTGTATATTGACCATAGTTTATCACTCATCCCAGAAATCCCCAGGTAAGCATAACTAGTCCCGTAGGATTTATGCGATATGCTTGCCTTAGCCCGAGGGCCTTTTGCCAGGAAAACCAGGATACAAGTGTTTATGTGTCACACAATATTTCTTAGGTTCATAGAATCAAAACCTTGATGAGATTTATATAGATTAGACATAACGTCTAAAGATCCAAGTCATAGCATAAACATATGATTCCACGTGTCGACGAGAATAAGGTTAAGAGAGTTCATGTTCGGGGAGAGTCAAAGAGTCAAAGTTAAGTTTAGGGAGATAAGTAACAATGTTTAGGCCATCCTATGCTAAGGCATCAAATTGCACATAACAGGCATAGCATTATGTAGCATGTAAAGTATAAAATTTACAAGATAAAAATATAACTCTATAAGGTTCATGCATACTATAGCCTAGGTCATCATTTCTAATAACCTAGATCCCTATAGTTATGGGCTCTCATACCAATCTGTCACACCCCAACCTTGACGGCGGAAACGTCGAGGAGTGAGAGTTAAGATCGTTCACAGCCACATAACGCTATTAATAACCCAAATATAAATTAATCATAAGATTCAATTGTATCATTACAAGCTTAAGTCTCAGAGAAATTAAAAACATAAAATAGAATGTAACAAGTCATTCTTATTTCATCTATTTATCTAGGTCCATTCCTAGATGTGCAAACTTCAAAGAGTAGATATCAAACTTGGGCGTTTCCTGAAACATGTTAAAAATAAAAGGTCAACAATAATGTTGGTGAGCATTCCATAGTTTTAAATACATAGATTATATAAAAGATGGCAATCCAAGTCATAAGTTAGTGAATAAAGTGATTAGGGATGTTATGAACAATGCAACAATCAAGCCTCGACAAAGTTTTACAAGTCTCAAATGTTTACAAGATTATACGATGAGCTAAGTGTACTTGGATCAACCAAAGCAGGCTTGTCTTGCCCATATATCTATGACTTCGCTGGGCTAGCAATAGTTAATGATTGTACATATAACGCCATAACATGGTAACCACAAAGGTTCAACTAACCACAACTTTGCATGATGAATTGCCATAAAGATTACAAGTCTTAATAGGTTTACAAGTGCAATGATAATAAGTTAACATGTTTCACCCCAAAGTGTGAAAATAAACAAAAAGGGGTATGGAAATACTCACTTGATCAATAAGTATTTATTGGATGATTAATAAGAAATAATATTAAGCGTCGATTCAACGTAGCCCTTCACAATGTACCTAAATATATATATATATATATATATATATATATATATATATATATTATATATTATATATATATATATAATATATATATATAAGATTTTTAAGTTAATAATAAAATTAACGTTTTAACACGAACTAGGGTTTTAGGATTTTGGGGTTTTGTAAACAATTTAGTAAAACCCTTATTATATATTTAGTTCAATAGAGAAGTATTATAATAAAGGAAATATAGCCATTGTTAATAATTATTTAACAAAACATATATCTTTAATCAAAGAAAAATAAGATTCAATAATAATTAATAATTCAAATTATTATATAAATCCATTTGTTTATAACAATACTTAGTTATAACTTTTATAACAAAATATTAAAATATTTTATAAGGATAAATTTACAGAAAATATTTTGTTGATTTTTAAAAGATTAGAAGTTTGTAAAAATCATTTTTATATGTAATAGAATTTTTCTAAAATATAATTAAGACTAAAAAGCCATTTTAAAAATAATAAGAGGATGCCCGGGTTCAAACCCGGGACCTCTAAGTTGAATTGTGGAGTGTGAACCGGTGAACCAAGGCTCTCAGCCGCGGTATAACCCAGTTCCAATTTGATTTATCCTTAATCGACAGAACACCCCCAATTCCAAGAACCCTAGGTTGTTCTTGACTCAAATTGAACACCAAATCGATGTCGTTAATGAAATTAAACTTAGGGTTTTCATTGCCTATATGAAACCGAGTGTGAAGATGTGTCGTATTACCCGAATTGGTGAGATTTTAATGAAGAACGAGTACCCGAGCCGCTCGCGACCACGTACTACTTGTTTGCTACCCAAACGACGATGATAATCAAATTAAACTCGAGGGAAGCTTCGAAAGATGATCCAGATGCGAAGCCCCTTGTCAATTTAAGTTAAATTTGTTCGGACAGTGGCCTCGACTAAGTTGCAGGTTTCTGACGAAGATGAAGCTCAAATTCGAAGATTTTGATTGTTTTGATTCAATTGAGTGTGGTACTCGATTAAAAAACGGTATAGCATCATTTAGGTTAGTTTAATTAGGTTATTAAGGAGTATAATGCCCGAACGGCTAGTGGATTGAAGATGTTTCGGTTATGTGATTGTTTAGGTCGTAACCGATGCTTTAACTTTGATTAAACAAGGCGTTTAAGTTCGAATCGTATCCTAGAACGTTTTGGGAACGATTTTAGACCATTAATCGACAGAATTTGAGGGTTTCGGGGCTCGCCGGAGGTTCGGCCGGCGGTGGCCGGTGACCGACCGGAAAGACGGGAAAGAAAAAGGGGGAAGGGGTTTGGGTTTCAAAAGTTTACACAAATGGTCCCTCAAGTTATGAATGTTTATTATTTCATGCATAAACTTTCTATTTAAATTTTATAAAATGACCTTAAGCCCCTTAACTTATTAAATCCAAGTTTTAATCATTTCTAAGTTAATAATTTTTACAAATTATTATTAATAACAATATTATTATTATTATTATTATTATTATCATTATTACTATTCTTTATTTATTAAGTAAAATTAACATTATAATCTTTCAAGATAAAAAATTAAAAGGCAAATTAAAGCAATAAGCATAAGTAATCCACAAGTTTCATATTTGACAACAAAGGTCCTTACAAGAATTTAACAAGGTTAACTTTAATTTAACCTAAAAATACAAGATGTTACACTCACCACCAAAATGCTAAGTCAGTCTTCTCATATTCCTACTCAAACACAACCCTTATCTCTAAAATCTCCAAAATCTATCCCTAAACCAAAGCCACCCACAACTCAACCCACAAAACCAATTCCTTTACCCCAAAACCCACCTCAAACCTTACCCAGTGATACACCTAGAAGGAGGAGAAGGGTGTTGAGGGTAGAAGAAGATGAAGAAGAGGATGATGATGAAGATTGTCTGCCAATCTCTGCTGTTCTCAACCTTAAAACACCTGTGCACAGAAGTCAACAAGTGATTACACCTTACTTGCAAATGCAGATGGTGAAGGTAAGGATTGAAGAAGCAGAACAGCAAAAGCAGCACGACGAGCAGTTTCTCAAGATGGTTGACAAGGATTTCCCTCAGTCCTCATCCATTCAAGATATGAAGAAACAGGCTCTGACGCTGTACACTCTTAGACATACTTTTCAACATCAAAGAGAAAGAGTGCGGATCTGGCCAGACCCCAAGGTAAGTTCTAGAATTCATAAGAAGAATATACCAAGTAGATATCATGGCCAAGTGAAGAAGACCTTGAATGCTGCAATTACGTTGGCCATGGTAGTCTCACACTGGGAAATCATTGAAGAATTCAAGAGAGCTCACAACTCCAAGATAACCCCTCAATCTATTCTTGAGAACAAAATGATCAAGAAACTATCAAACTCTTCTCTAGCCTTTAGTGCCGTCAATGTCATGTTTCCATCATATCTCTTCTCTAATGCCTCCCTTAGCTTTTTGGCTTGCTTGTTCTCAAAAAACTGATGAAAGATGACCTTTAGTATTGACTGAGTCAATAGGGCATAAACTTTCTTCTCAGCATTGAAGAGTATCTTTTAAGCTTCACTCATTCCTCCTAAGGTTAACTTGACTCCATTAGCACTCAATGGTATTGTGTAACCAGTCTCTATGGAAGTCCAAAGATTGGGATCAACTCCATTTAAGTAAATCTCAAAACGCTATTTCCTCTAAGGATATTCATCTAACGTTAACAACTTTGGCGGTTTATTATGATTACCAATCTCATTCTCCAGAAGAAGTAGTTTTGGATTCGTGAGTCTTTCCTACAGTAAATGCAGCAAACTGATCTTCCATTTCTATAAACTTGGAACTTGGAGACCAGGATAGTTTCCATCGTGTGAATGGCTTTGAGTACGAATCACTCGTGCGAATGAACTATGAGTATGGAACACTCATGAGAATAAAGAGTTCGAATGAATTCAATTATGCTATTGGATTCAGTCATACGTATGAACAGGACGATTGGAATCAAACGACTTGAGTTGTTCAGTCGTGCGAATGAGCTACGCGATTGAGCCCAGTCATGCGAATAAAGTATACGAATGAGTTCAATCATACGAATGAGTTAATCATGCGATTGAAGGTTATTGTTTTTGCAAAATCGAAGATTTTGACACTTAGGCACAAAATACGATTTTCTAAGAACCCTAATCTGCCATATAGTGAAAAATCGAAACTTTAATGCCTGAAAATGTCGAAAACACCTGTTGAAGGAAATGTGGTGACTCTTTTGATTAAAACGTAGGTTATTGACACCAAACCTAATTGAATCAAACGCAAAATCAAGAGCCAAAGCTTTGATACCACTTGTTAGGGACCGTGTACGTACGGAGTACTAACTGATTCTGTGTTTTACTAGATCCAATAGTGCGGAATCCTATTTGATTGGCGATTCAATCAGTGAGAATGATTACCCGATCAATATAAGATTGAACTAAATGTTAAGAATGAGTAGGAATCTGTTAGGGACCTGTACGTAAGGAGTACTAACTGATAATGCGTGAATCCAGATCAAATAGCGCGGAATCCTATTTGATTGGCGATCTAATCAGTGCGAACGCAATAACTGTTGGACCAAAAGAACCAATGAGCCTGATCAGAAAAACCTCTAAGTCCCACAGACATTAAAACTGCTGAAGAAGTTCACAACAGCTGAAGACATCAGCTGATTACAAGGTCTGAAGACAAAGTCTGAAGACAAGATCTGAAGATTTCTACTGAAGACAAAGTCTGAAAGCAAAAACTGAAGACAAAGTCTGAAAGAAAAGTACTGAAGACAAAGTCGGAAAGTAAAAGTCTCAAGAACAAAGACTGAAGACAAAGACTGAAGACCAAAGTGATCAGTAGTTGTCACAACAGCTGAAGTTATTAACTTTAGTAGTTGTGATGATTTCCTTTCAGTACTTGTAATTTACTTTTCAGTAGTTATAGTTTCAGTAGTTGTAGTTCAGTGGTTTTATGTTTTTGTACTTAGCATTCTCTGAGATGTAATCAGTAGTTGAGACATTCTCAGTAGTTTGTATAGTTCAGTAGTTTGTATAATTCTGTTAGATGTCACTATCAAGTGACATCAGCAGACGTCACATTCCTTATATAAGGAATGTTGACCTAGTTGTAACGTGTGACTTTCAGTCACCACGAAAGCATATGAATGAAATATTCCTTTGCAGAATTCTCTCTCTATAACCGTTTACTTATCATTGAATATCAATTGTGTTCTTGCGAATTGTCTAATTCATTGTTCAAAGTCTGCTGCGATCTACTCTAAATTAATTAAACTTAGATCACTGATCCTAACAAATGGTATCAGAGCTAGTTAATCATTGATCGATCTAACAATTGATCATTGAAACTACTATTTCGATATCTAAGTTGATTGAATTAGCGTATTTGCAAGAATTGGTTATAGATCATTGAATTTCTGCTGCTTTCGGTTATTTGCTTTGAGTTTTCTCTTGGTTCATATTGAGTTTGTTGTGTTTTGCACTAAATCAGTTAAAACTTAACTGAATTTGGTTGAATCTGAGAATGACTACTTCTTCTAATGACCCTCACAATACCGGTTCCTCAACCAAGCTTCCGATGCTGGTTAGGACTGAGTATATCATATGGCAACGAAGAATGCTTCATCACATGTCTGTTAACAGTTCAGGTTGTTAGACATCTGTGGTACATGGTCCACACAAGCCTATGGTAAACAATCCGGAAACCAACCAAATGGTTCTGAAGAAGAAGGAACAATACTCAGATGAGGATCGAAAACTGTTTGAGATTGATGCTAAAGCGCATGGTATTCTGGCCATGGCTCTGCCTAATGAAATCTATTATGGGCTTATGCATCATGAAACTGCTCATGACCTCTGGAATGCATTGAAGGAACAATTTGGTGGAACAGATGAGGTCTTACCAAACAATAGAGAAATCCTTGCCCAACAATATGAGACATTCTCTCATAGCAAGGGTGCGTCACTGACTCAACAGTTTGAGCGTTTTTCCTGTTTGATCTCTGAGCTGAAAATGGTCAAACATGAATACACTAATAGCCATATGATCAACAGATTTCCAGTGCAAATTTGGATAGCCTATCTCTCACCTAACTCCATGGAAAACTGCTTACATTTGAAAGAAGATAGAGCAGAAAAGGAAACTGGCATCATCAGGAAAGCTCACTAATGACTTTGTACCAGGGAACACTGCCTTGGTTGGTCATGAGTCAGAATGCTACATCAGAAAGCAATTATGATGAGCATATAGATTTCTCTTCAAACAGTTCTGATCATGCATTTGTTAGTGTTGATAGTCAGTCATGCTGTAATAGTGACAATTTGTGCTTCATTATGGATGATTTGAAAGGTATTGTTGATGATGACTTAGAAGAGATGGATATTCTAAGCCACATGGCCTTGATTAATATCACATCTCAAAAGTTCTATAAGAGAACTGGTAGGAAATTTCCAGGACTCTCTGGCAAAACCAAAGTTGGTTTTGACAAGATTAAGTTGAGGTGTCACAAATGCCACAGGCTTGGACACTTTGCAAGAGAGTGTAGATCAACTGGATCTAACTCCTCTACACCCTTTGTGACTTTTCCAAGCAATAGTCCACAAAACAGAGGGCAACATCCTGCTAGTTCTGGTCATCATGCACAACCTATATCTCCTGCATATTTTGTCCCTCAGGGTCCAATGTCATATCCATATCCCTGCTATTACATGCCACAGCCAAATCCAGTTCAAGTTCCTATTGCACAACAACCTCAAGCCTTACCTGAGCCTCTACCATCTCAATCATCTCAATCACAACCTCATCACAGCTTCTTCACCCCTAGTGTTGTTGACTGGAGCAGTTTACCAGATGAGCTCTCTGGTAATGAGCATTTATTTGCTAGTGATGGTCAACATGGTGGTGAACATCCTTTTGGGAATCTTGCTCTCATGGCCCTAGAGTCTACTAAGAGTTCATGCTCCAATGCATCTTCATCACAGGTAACCTAGGTATCCTCTGAGGCTAAGGCCAAGCTATGTTCTGAATCTTGAATAGTTGCATTTATCTCTATTATAGAGGCAAATGTAGCTTTAATAAATCAAAATCTTGAGCTTGAGCAAACCCTTTCCAAAAGAAAAGTTGAGTATGAGTTTGTTCTTAGTGATAAAGATGATGAGATTTATAAGCTTAAATGCCAATTAAATGATGAAAAGGCTAAGCTAGAGGTCATTCTTGAGAACCATAGAGAACTCAAAGAAAAACTTGCAGTTACCCAAGTTGAGTGTGACTGTTGGGTATCATCCTGCAAGGGATTTGAAATGCGCTCAGCAAGCAATCTGCTTCGAATGTGAAGTTTGGAATAGGTTACAATCACATTGCACCACCTACAGATTTTACTCCAAAATCAATGGTAAAACTTGAAGGTGAAAGTAATTTCCAAACCACATCATCATGTGCATCATCCTCAAGTGATCACCTAAAATCACAAGATGAAATCAGTGTAATACCTCAGCAAATCAATTGCCTGATGGGTTAACTACTGATAAGCACATGAAGCTGAGTACTTCAGTTGTTGTCCCTCAAAGTACCTCAAGTACTGAAGGGCAAGTCACAACATCTGAAAAGCATATCAAATCAGCTGAAATAAAAGGATTAACAACTGCTGATGAATCTATCATACGGTCTTTCAGGACGGATAGAGAATAGCTGAAGAACAAGTCTTCAGTTGTTACAGATCCTTCAGTACTAAACACAAGTACTGAAAGGAGGAAAGTACTGAAGAGCACACCTTCAGTAGTTTCCACATCAACAGTTGATCAATCCAAGATGAAGAATAAGCCATGTAAAATATGTAGTAAATTCAATCATCTTTCTGATGAATGTTGGTATAGAAAGGGTTCAACTGCAGAACAAAGATAGTTGAAGAAACCTTGCATGTGAAATTCAATGAATCTCCTAAGGATAAAATTCCACAAAACCCTGTGGAGTTGTTTGATTTGGACATACTGCAATATGTTCCTTATAAACCTCCAGCTGTTGCAAATCATGTGGATAAATCATCTTCTGCAGAAAGTCTTCACCTGGTGGTACTAAAGATGATGATGATATCAGTACTCACCTTTTCAAGTTTAGTGACCAACTGCCTAAGTCTGCTACACTTGATGTTCCTGTAGCTTCAGCAGCTCCATCCACAACAAATGCTGATGAGATTTCTGACTCCTCTACATCATGTGAATTGCCATCTCATACTTGGTTTCAAGAATCTGGATCAACATCTGTTGCTGCTGAACCAGCTACAAACACTTGCACTGATCTTATAGTGTACCAAGAGCTGAAGAATCACCCCATGTCTCAAATCATTGGTGATATCAATGCTGGTGTCTCAACCAGAAGTCAATTGTCCAACTTCTGCTTCTATGCTCTCTTCATCAGTCAGCTAGAGCCGAACTATCATGTTGCTTTGAGAGACAATGGATGGGTTGAAGCCATGCAGCTTGAGTTACTTCAGTTCAAAAAGCAGCAAGTATGGGAACTGGTTCTTCTACCCCCAGGTAAGTGTGCAATAGGCACTAAATGGGTGTTTAGGAATAAAACTGATGAAAATGGGCTTATTGTCAAGAACAAGGCTAGACTGGTTGTACAAGGGTTTTCACAAGAAGAAGGTATTGATTATGATGAAACCTTTGCCCCTGTGGCCAGACTAGAGGCAATTAGATTGTTTTTAGCCTATGCTGCACTCCACAATCTTAAAGTTTTTCAAATGAATGTGAAAGTGCCTTTTTATATGGTAAAATAAAAGAAGAGGTTTATGTGTGTCAACCACCATGTTTTGAGGACAATAAACATCCTGATTGGGTGTATAAACTTGATAAGGCTCTTTATGGGTTGAAGCAAGCTCCTAGAGCCTGGTATGGAACACTTTGAAATTTTCTTCTTAAAAATAATTTCACTAGAGGCTCCATAGATAAAACTTTGTTTATTAAGAAAGTGGATCAGCATAAGCTACTTGTTCAAATTTATGTTGATGATATAATCTTTGCATCCTCTGATCCCCAGTTGTGTGATGATTTTACAAGTTTAATGAAACAAAAGTTTGAAATGAGTGCAATGGGAGAATTACAGTTCTTTCTAGGCTTGCAAATCAAACAACAGGCAACCTTCATTCATCAGCCAAAATATACAAAAGATCTTTTGAATAAGTTTGATTTACAAAATTGTAAGCCCTGTTCTACTCCCATGTGCAACACTACACAACTGGATGCAGATCAGAAAGGTAAAGCTGTTGAGGAAACACTTTATAGATGTATGATTGGGTCCTTGATGTACTTAATAGATTCTAGACCAGATATCATGTTTGCAACTTGTGTTTGTGCTAGATTTCAGGCTGCTCCTAAAGAGTCTCATTTGATTGCAGTCAAGAGGATCTTTAGATATCTGCAAGGTACACAATCTCTAGGTCTTTGGTATTCCACTGGACACTCTTGCAAATTAGTTTCTTTTTCTGATAGTGACTATGCAGGGTGTAAGTTAACCAGAAAGTCCACTTCTGGTGGATGTCAATTCCTAGGCAACTGTTTGATTTCTTGGCAGAGTAAGAAACAAACATCTGTTGCTACATCCACTGCTGAAGCAGAGTACATTGCTGCTGCAAGTTGTACATCTCAGGTACTCTTGCTTCAAAACTAATTATTGGATTATGGCATTACAGAGACTAACACTCCATTATCAATGGATAGTGCTTCAGCTCTGTGCATTTTCAAGAATCCAGTCCAGCACTCTAGGACCAAACATATAGAGATCAGACACCATTTTATTAGGGATTGTTTTGACAAAGGTCTGATTGATCCAAAGTTTGTGCCTAGTGCTGATGAGCTTGCAGATATATTTATTAAGCCTTTGGATAGTTCAACTTTCCACAACCTTGTGTTAAGGCTTGCTATGCTGCAGCTAGAATAAGTGATAACTACTGATGATCTCAGTAAACAAGTACTGATGATCATTAGTAACCATGCCACAAATATGTACTGATTCTATTAAAAGAAACTGATGTAGTTACAACTACTGATGTAGTTATAACTACTGATGTCAGTAAAAACAGATAAGTACTGATGTCCTATGAAACCACTGAAAACAGCTAAAAAGTCTGATGAGTAAGTGTTGAGGACAGTATGAAACAGCTGCAAAGCGAAGAATTGACGAAAACTACTGATGAGATTTTTCTCTTCAGTCGTTTCCACAAACTGCTGGTTCACCCTAAACAGCTGATGACAAAACCATGTCTTCAGTAGTTTCACAACTACTGATGACTAACACCAAGTCCTCAGTTGTTTACAACAGCTGATGACAAAACCATGCCTTCAGTATTTCACAACTACTGATGACTTACACCAAGTCCTCAGTTGTTTCCAACACCTGAAGACAAAACCAAGGTTTTTAGTAGTTTCACAACTACTAATGACTAAAACCAAGTCTTTAGTTGTTTTCAAACGTCTGATAGTTAAAACCAAGTCTTCAATTCTTTTCATACAACTGGTGATAACACCAACACTTTCAGTCGTTTTCTTTTCAGCCTTTTCTTAACCTATAAATACCTGCACTCATAGCCAAACATTTCATTAGCCGTTTTCAAACCCTTTCTCTCTTAACAATGGTGACCATGAAACTCAAACCCCGACATAACTGTGTTGCCTACCTTTCGAAATTGGCTTTATGGAACAAGTTTGATACAGCCATCGATCTTATGGTAGATTCCCAATACCGAACAGCCTTTCTTCTGAATCCTACCATATACCCTGATTCCATAACCCAGTTTTGGACCAACGTCTCTATAACAACTGGTGAGAATGATTGCCAAATCACTCTCCAGTTGTTGGTGAACCAGAAACAGGTGCTCATCCCCCCGACATCATTCGCAAAACCCTAAATTTGCATGATGGTACCTATACTAAAGAATACCGAAAGGCACCACTGATATGTCTTTCATCAATAACTGGAATGCAGGTGACTTAAGTGCTACAACCATTCTTAAAAAGCACTTCCATGATGCCAAAAGACTTATCGTTCATATGGTGAATGTCTGCCTTGCTTCAAAGACATCTTCTTGGGATCAGATGTCTTCATGATGGCAACAGGTATTGTATTCTATCTTTGAACGCCAAAATCTAAATTTTTCTGAGATAGTGTTCATGGAACTAAAGGATCTGGCTCAGAAACCTATGGCAAACAGATGGCTACTTCATCCTAGGTTTCTGATGGCCATAATTTTGAATCAATTAAAATCTGATGGCCTTGTTGGTCTTGGGGTCCCTGCTCCAACTGTTTTAGCTGAGGTATACTACAGACATAACTCAGACCCTACTCTAAAAGGGGCTGCCCGGATGCCAAAACCCAAGCAGAGGGAACCCACAGCCTCCACTTCCAGATCCAATGTCCCCACCAAACCCAAATCCAAAAAGCCCAAAAAGGCTACTCAGGGAGATGAGTCCCCTGAGGATGCCCCTGTACCACCAATACAGGATCCTGTTGCAACCACAATTGGGGATCCCACATTACTGGAACCTATCTCAATTGAGAGGGTTACCATTGAATAGCACCTCTCACCCCAGGTGGAATCTGCTTTGGACCAATCTCCACATGCAACCGCCCCTCAAAGCCCAACACTGATAGTTGCTAAAGTGCTGAGTCACTTGCATTCCTCACCCCCTCCCCAGAAACCAATTACCACTGGGAATACCTCAACCATTGAGGGGGAGGACCAAAATGCTTCTGGTAACCAACAACACAGGGGTTACAATGTTCAATCTCTAAGTATAGAAATGGAGGTTAGAACATCTGGTAAGGCTGCCACTTCTAGTGATTCAACAAATGATTAGGATGAAGTTGGTAACATCCATAAGACCTCACCAGAGGCAACTGGCAATGAAGGACATATTCCTAAGGCAGGAAGTCCCCAGTACCAAGAACAAGGGGCACATGCATCTGCGGATCTACACTCAGAGCATGTACATCCTGATTCAATCAGGAGGTCAAGTGATTCAGCAAAGATTGATGATGACCTGCGCTTTTTCTATGATGTTTTAGCCCATAATACCATCCTAGAGAATGAGGTAAGCAGACTCAAGAGCTTCTAGCCAAAATGTCTTAGGATCAAAGTCCATCTACCACAATAACCACACAGATGGCACCTTCAATTGAAGGTTCACCAAACACTTCGCCTACACACATAACTATGCCACCAGCCTCTGCCTTTGGCACCACCTCTCAGGGACAGAACCCCTCTGAGCAGATGGTTGCTATCTTTCAAAACTCCTTACCTCTCATAACTCCAATCATTACTGAGATTGTCCATAAGCCATAGGTGAGAGGATCTCCTCAAATCTACAAACCCTCATTGATGATGCTGTTCACAAATCTCTTTCTCCTTTCAAGCCCCTGATCCAATGCAACCAAAAAAGGGGAGACTACTAAGGCAGTGAAAGAAAAGAAAAGGAAAAGAGTTGATGATGAGAAAGAACCTGAAAAAGAGAAGGAGGTGGAGAAAGAACTGATCTCAGAACAGCTGATCACATACAAGCGAAAGAAAAGTGCTGAGTCAAAAGCTGATGAAGAAAAATCCTTAGAAGATCTTGTCAAAGATGCTGATGAAGCTCACAGCAGATCCATGGATAAAATTATAGATCAGCTCTTTAGACATGGTCATGACACAACCACATTAGACTCTGAGATCAGAAGGCTGGAAATAGAAGACATTCAAACAAGATGGGCTAGTTATAGTGTGTTGGAAAGGGAAAGATTGGAGATAATGATCAGATTCATTGCCAAATACCTTGGAAGATCATTATAGAGATAAAGTCCGGTCCAGAGACAGTATCTTGAAGATAACAAGAAAATTTGCTCCGCTGGAGGCTATAATAAAGGGTTGATCATCGAAGCACTGGATGAAGCAGGTGCAGGGAAGAGAACTGAAATGGCAAAGCTCTCCAAAGCCAAACTCACCACCAAAATGCAAGATCAGTCTTCTCAAACTCCCACTCAAACACAACCCTCATCTCTAAAATCTCCCAAATCTATCCCTAAACCAAAGCCACCCACAACTCAACCCACAAAACTAATCCCTTTACCCCAAAAACCACCTCAAACCTTACCCAGTGATACACCCAGAAGGAGGAGGAGGGTGTTGAGGGTAGAAGAAGATGAAGAAGAGGATGATGATGAAGATTGTCTGCCAATCTCTGCTATTCTCAACCTTAAAACACCTGAGCACAGAAGTCAACAAGTGATTACACCTGACTTGCAAATGCAGATGGTGAAGGTAAAGATTGAAGAAGCAGAACAGCAGAAGCAGCACGATGAGCAGTTTCTCAAGATGGTTGACAAGGATTTCCCTCAGTCCTTATCCATTCAAGAAATGAAGAAACAAGCTCTGAGGCTGTACACTCTTAGACATACTTTTCAACATCAAAGAGAAAGAGTGCGGATTTGGCCAGACCCCAGGGTAAGTTCTAGAATTCATAAGAAGAATATACCAAGTAGATATCATGGCCAAGTGAAGAAGACTAGAATGCTGCAATTACGTTGGCCATGGTAGTCTCACCCTGGGAAATCATTGAAGAATTCAAGAGAGCTCACAACTCGAAGACAACCCCCTAATCTATTGTTGAGAACAAAATGATCAAGAAGGGGTTGTTATACAAAAGACTTGAAGATCTTCAGAAGAGTGAACTCCAGTTGTTGCTTGAAGGCTCTCACCCTAATGAATTTGCTTACAAAGAGATAACAATTGTGGAGTTGAAGAATGGAAAGACAGTGAGATACCCGTCTGAGGAGGAACAAGTTGTTCTCCTTGAGGCCTATGCTAGTGAGTCTTACAGACTCATTAATGGGAATTAGGTTTCATGGTTGGGACAAGACTCTGTGTCCAGTTTCCCCAAGACAGAGTTCCCTTCCATACTTAGCCAATCAAAAGATTAGAAACCTTTTCCCGGCCTGTGCTTAACTGATTACCTCTGAAGCTGATCAAGAGGGTGTTTCTGCCAAGAATAAGTGGGATCATCAATAAGTTTAGAGGTTTTGGCTGCATTGGTTCAGGGGGAGTTTGTTGGACCAAAAGAACCAATGAGTCTAATCAGAAAAACCTCTAAGTCCCACAGACATTGCAACTGCTGAAGAAGATCACAACAGCTGAAGACATCAGCTAATTACAAGGTCTGAAGACAAAGTCTGAAGACAAGATCTGAAGACTTCTATTGAAGACAAAGTCTGAAAGCAAAGACAGAAGACAAAGTTTGAAAGAAAAGTACTGAAGACAAAGTCTGAAAGTAAAAGTCTAAAGAACAAAGACTGAAGACAATGACTGAAGACCAAAGTGATTAGTAGTTGTCATAACAGCTGAAGTTATTAACTTCAGTAGTTGTGATGATTTCCTTTCAGTACTTGTAATTTACTTTTCAGTGGTTATAGTTTTAGTGGTTGTAGTTTAGTGGTTTTATGTTTTTGTACTTAGCATTCTCTGAGATGTAATCAGTAGTTGAGAACATGCTCAGTAGTTTATATAATTCTGTTAGATGTCACTATCAAGTGACAACAGCAGACGTCACATTCCCTATATAAGAAATGTTGACCTAGTTGTAACGTGTGACTTTCAGCCACCACGAAAGCATATGAATGAAATATTCCTTTGCAGAATTCTCTCTCTATAACCGTTTACTTTTCATTGAATATCAATTGTGTTCTTGCGAATTGTCTAATTCATTGTTCAAAGTCCGTTGCGATCTACTCTAAATTAATCAAACTTAGATCACTGATCCTAACAATAACGATCAATCATACGATTAAAGAATGTTAAGAACAAGTAGAACTAGATCAAATGTGAACTACGAACTTAGAACAGGCTTTCTGGACGTTTTGGACGGCTAAGTTACGTGTTTGTGTCAAAAGTATTCAAGTGTTTCGAATTCCCTTTGTTTTTCCACGAATTAAGTGGTATTTATAGGTTAGGGTTTTTCAATCGTATGACAATGGTTCCGTCGTGCGACTGAATCATGCGATTGATCCATATGCACGACTGAAGGTTCAGTTGTGCGGCAGAGTCAATCTTATGTCTCAATCGTGCGACTGATCCAGTCTCCTAGTTCAGTCGTGCGACTGGTCCATTAGCATGAAGTATTCATGCTTATGGTTAATTAGTATGGTCCATTCGCATGAAGACTCATACGACTAAGTTTGAACACATTTCTCAATCATTATTGACTAAGAACTATCCACAACAACCACAAACCTATATAGTTAGTTTATTATACTTATCACATAGTAAACAATGAAAAGTTAGACATTATAAGCATCAATCACATATTGCATTTAATTCAACTCATTCATCACATATCTGTAAGACATGACAGACATTTACATCAAGCTTATAAACTAGGTACACATGTATCAACAAACTCCCCCTTGGACCTAGTTTCCTTTAACGTCTGTCATTCTTCATAAGCTTCTCAAACCTCTTGTACTTCTACTCTCTAGTAACTCCAGCATGTATTTCAAATGCAAAGCAAAGTCGTATAACATTCTGGAACTGGAGGGCTTGTACAATATCTTGCGCATCATAAATAGTGGCCACTTGTACAATGTGTAGCCATCTTCTGCAGACAAGTTTGTAAGCCACATTAGGTCGAATACCTGGATAGTTTCCATTTTTCCTTCCCTATTTAGAACTATGACCGCTTCGGCTGTTCACTAATCATAATACCACCATTTGAAGTGTGGAGTGAAGTCCTGAAGCATTTCCCGTAAGGGAATCTTGGACATTGTGCGTGGGGGACTCAACTTCCGCACCACTTTAGGCTTTCCAGATATGGGATCCACTTCTGACCTACGAATGTACCTCTTCGCTTGTTGAGGTCTGAAGTTTACACATCTGTTGTGGTATTCCTTCTTTAGAGCAGCCTCAAACTAGCCTGACATCTTTCTAGGATCAGCATATAGCAAATTTAAGCGTGCCAATTGGTTGAGCTCAAAAGTTGGGAGAGTCTTCAGATCATGTGGATATCTGAAGTACTATATTCACTTCTCCCTCTTTACAACATAAACATTTAGATCCTCAAAATCTGCCCACGCAATAATCTTACCAGACACCTTCAAATGTTTCTTGACTTTGTAGAGTTTGGTGTAGGCATTTTGCTTTTGAGCTGTGCGTTGGGCTGTTATTTTAGCAAAACAAGTTGCCCATTCAGCCTTCTTGATCTCAACATCTGCATCCGAGGCTTGGGCTTGGCTTTCATTCTTATTAGTTTCTTCTCCATCTCACCTAGTTTTTCAAATGTAGCACTGCCAAGAGTGTCACCCAAGTCGGGGATCACATTGCCCTCTCGGTCAGTGTACTCTGGATAGTGCTCAGACGTGACATCCTCTATCTCTATTTCATCAACCTCTTTTAGCTCCTCATCACTCATAATATCAACCTTTGGAGCGTCTTTGACGAGCTTGTCAGGATTCAGTCTGAACATCTTTGCAAGTTGCTCATCGGTCAGGTCGTGTATGATTTCTCCTTCTTCGGGAGCGTAGCTCACTGACCTTCTCACAATACCTTGCAAATCTCATTATGAATTGAGACTTGATTTGCTGAAGGGGAGCAATATCATATTCATCTTGCTGGGTCGTTTTATCTGCTTGATTTAAACATTTAACACATCAATCATTAGTAATAATCAAGACATTTAAACATAGATAAACATAGATAATCATAAATTACATCTATGTAATATTTGAATCAAGTACAAAAGTTTGCTAAATATAACATATCTAATCTTTACTTTTATCTTGATCTATCGATTCTTCAACAGCAGGGGCTGAAGATGATGCTCCCTGGTCTTGAGCTCTCTTAGTTCGTCTTTCTTGACCTTGAGCAGAGGCTGATGCAGTAGCATCACCTTCTTCACCATCATCATCTCCTCTCTTCTTTCCCCTCAATCCTTCATCATCACATTCATCATCTTCACCAGACTCATCATCATCATCATCATCATCATCATCATAATCATCATCATCATCATCATCATCGTCATCATCATTATCACCTTCACCCTCCCTGATCTTTAGTGGCTCTCTTTTGATCCTTTCAGCTTGAGCAAGATCTTCTTGTTCTTTGCCTCCAAATCCTCAATCCTCTTAACCGAATGTGCATTCTATTCCTACAGCTGGGTAATTTGCTGAGCTTGAGCAACATTTCGCTCCATGAGCTGGCTTAGCTATGTAGCTCTTTGCTCATCAGTAGCTAACAGCTTTAGCACCATCCGGTTTAGGTTGGCCAACTGTTCCTCTACCCTGATAGAGGGTAGAGTGGATCCATGGCTCAGTGGGACGTGAGCAGATGTCCCAGCTCGTTGGGTGGTGGTGGTAGTGGTGGATGTGGTGAATATGGGTGGTGGAATAGGAGTGGATAGTGAGGGACTGGATGTGGTGGTGGTGGTAGGTGGTGTGATAGTGGTGGTAAGGGCTGTGGTAGTGGTGGTAGTAGCTGTGGTGGATGTGGTGGTAATCAAGGTAATCTTCCTCCTTTTTCTCTTTATCCTATGGGGCGGAGCCATTCTCTTCTTCCTTGAGCCCTTAGAAAAGGATGCTCCCCCTGGGCTGATGGGATGGTCCGGGATGTATGACGGATCAGTATCAGCAGTAGTGGCATCCCCGTACTCACCCTGGCATCCACCAACCGCCACAAGCCATCTCTCAGTGGCAACAACCTTGATGCCCACTGTCCTTACCGGTGGCTCCTCATCCGACTCTTCCTCCTCATCTATCTGAAAGTTGGGGTGGATTGGAGCCGGCTCGGATCCACCTAGAGCCTCACCATCATGACCATCACCATGGTCGTCGTCGTCATTGTCTGAGTCATCAGTGGGTAGCTCAATAGGCTTGACGTCTGAGTCACTCTCATCATGATGCCACTTCTTGTGAGAAGGCGCCACGTAATTAGCATTGGCCATGTGCCTAAACAATCTCCTAACAGGGGGTTTCACCTACTTCCCTGTGTATACCCAAGGGTGGTGTCATCCATAACCTCTAACATCACTGAATCGTCCTTTTCCATGGGTAGTAGATGGAACTTCTCATCTATGATCATTTGAAAGAACCTTGGATACATGTAGAAGCTCTTCTTAACCTTGGCCTCAAGGTTCTTGATCAGGTAAGAGAAAATCATGTTGGAGAAGCTGAAGGGGTGATTCAGCACCAGTGCCATGTAAGCATTCTGGATTTGGTTAGATAGATCATCAAATCCACCCATCCGTGAAGCAATGCACTTTAGAATGACATGTGCAAGGTAATTGAACTGGGGACACAGGTTGCTTTTGTTGAGCACACCTGCATTGATGTCCCCAGTGTACTTCATCCGTAGAAAACATCCCCTTACGGTCAGAGGATGTAACCTGGTTGGGTGGGCAGCATCATCACCTAGATCCAGTACCCGTCAAAGCTCGCATGCAGTAACCTCAATCTCTTGCCCAAAAATGGTGCTCTGAATGCAGTAGATCTACCAACTGACGCACCTTCCCAAAAGGCCTGCTGTATAGACCGGTAGGTGTGCATGGAGTAGATATGGCTCTGTAGATCCTTGATCTCCTCATAAGTGCAATTATACCAACAAACTCAGCAACATTCCGAGTCGTGACATCCAAGTGAGTACAAATGTTGTGCTTGGTGTTGAAGATCCACCTATCTGCCATGCTTCTATATCACAAGACACATACACATGAGATTTGTCCATAAAAACAACTATTGAAATTTAAACTGTTCAAGATTAGTCTGGTTCAATCGTGCGATTGAACCATATGACTGAGTTCAATCATGCGATTGAGCATGCGGCTGAGTTCAATCGGGCAATTGAGCATGCGGCTGAGTTCAATCGGGCGATTGAGCATGCGGTTGATTTCAATCGGGCGATTGAGCATGCGGCTGAGTTCAATTGGGCGATTGAGCATGCAGCTGAGTTCAATCTGGGAATTGAGCTCAAACGCATTGTTCATCGATTGAGTCATTCGCCTAGCTCAGTTGGGCGATTGAAGTTCATTCGGAGTGTCTATTCGCATAACTCTCTGTTCGACACTCCAATCTTGAATCTTGGTCAAAACTTGATGTTAAACATCGTGTTTAGACTCGTTAGATTCACAGGGACCCAAACTATCACTGTATGTCCTTCATTTTAACGATTATACACATTTAAGTGGTCTATTTGATAGTTTTTACAGATATCTTGATTTTAATCAAATTGGGTCTGTTAGGGTTTGATTACACCTCGCATTTTATGCGATTTCATTCACTACATACCTGTAGAAGATGAGAGTACACGTTAGTAACACAATCTCAATGCAAAATTGTTGGGATTCAACAATGGAATAAACTGAAGCTTATCAAATCATAATTAAATCCAACTGAAGATCTCATTGTACAAGTTCAGAGACCAAGTTGATTACATCAAAACAAGACAATTCAACATGACAAAGTCAACATCAAGACAATTAGAAAGTCAAAATTAGGTCATGTTGTAATATTAGTATAAATAGACCCACAAGTGCATTTATGCATGTGTGGCTTTTGTGTGTATGTTTCTCATGGTGTAAATCACCATCAAAGGAGAAATCCTCTCCTTTGGGTGGGTTTGATTTCACCCGCCATCTATGATTCTCATTGTAACTTGTTTATCAACATCAATGAAATCATAACATTATTATTATCCATCTCTTTGTTCTATGATTCTCACACGTCCAACCATCTTAATTTTGATTTCTAGATCTGAACATGATGAATCCTAAGATCCAAGCTCAATGAATCTGAAATATTGATTAGCAGAAATCAACGAAATCGAATTTTGGCAGAGTATGTTTGCTTTCGTGCGATTTGGGAGCGATTGAAGGGTGGTGAGAATGTGCGATCGACTTCACCCTATTTATACTGATTTTATCTTCAGTCGGGCGACTAGACCTATTCACACCCTCATTCATGTGACTAGGGCTCAGTTGTGTGACTGGCTCAGTCGGCCACTTCCTTTCGTGCGACTGGGGTTCAGTCGTGCGACTGACTCAGTCGGTCTCCTCCATTCGTGTGATTGGTTCATTCTAGTGTTCCAATCAGATGAATTGATCCATGCTTATGGTCCAATCGTACGTCTGGTCCATACGTATGGTTCAAGAGCGCTATTGACTCAAACTCATGATTCAATCGTGCGAATGACTAAGACTTATGAGTTTCACCTCATGCACTTTTAAACACTTAACTTGTTAATTATTGATAAGGCATTATGACCATTGATCATCTCAGATATGACCTTTTTAATTCGAAATATTGTTGATCACCTCATACGTGATCCTTTTAACTTAAAACCCGAGTGGTCACCTCAGACGTGACCCCTTTTAGTGAGTGATTCACAAATTGAATTCAGATAAATAGTCCGACTTTTTCCTACCAAATGACTAGAAATAAATAAGTAAAAATAACTAGAAATTTAAAACAAAACCAACACATATTTTTGTATGTTTGAATGGAGATGGATTTAAACCTATTAGAGTACTTCTAACCAATTTTACTTCCTGGACAACACAGCTTCAATTCTATTTTATCATTTCTGGTACGATTCAGTATGGAATCATACGAGTATATCAGAATCATTTGGGATAGTTTTAAAAAATTATTTTCATGCAAGATTCTTGTTTTGACTGAGAGTCAATAGCAATTTTAGGGAATCATACTAGAGCTTCAAGATGCACACAATGATTTTGAGTTTCAAGAACTGTAGCTCACAATGATTGTTAGTATACTTGTCCACTTAAATCCATATACAGATTTTTTACCCACATTAGTGATGAGTTAAGGTTTAATTATTTCAACAAGCATTTGTGGATCCCACGCTTATATGACAATCAACGTTACTCAAGAGATTTTGAGCGGTCTATGGTATATTTCAAGAAGAGACTATTCTAAGAGCTTTCAAAGAAATGCCAAGCCTCAGGTCAGTGCTATCGCACAGCAGAGAGGCGCAAACAACAATGAACTCAAGAATACTTAGGTTATGCTTATCCTCGGGTCAATGCCACAGCACAGTAGAGAGGCACACAACCTATCTTCTTATTAGAGCATTTATTTTCTTTTTGCACATATTGCACCAACCACATAAGTTATTAGCTTGATTGCATTTTGCATTTTTCCATGTGTTTTGCTCAATTTTTATGGTCGTTCGCACACATTTGTGGCGTTTATTTTGCTCTTCACCCCTTATTAGAACTGCGTTGATTGTGTTAACCAGGGGTAAAATGGGAACCCACAGCAAGTTGAACAACTTAGTTTGCAATTGAAACCACCAATGAGGTCTACTCATCTATTGTTTGAATCTACTGACACACCATATAATAAACAAGCAGCCTCTATGTCTAATTTCTCTATGTTACCTTGGTAGCATAGTAGTTTTACTATCAATTTTCCTTTTATTTTGCTTAGACTTTTCAAAATTAAACTTTGAATTTTGCATCTTAATAAGTTAAACTCTTTTGAAGTCCCAAAAAATTTGTTCCCTCTGTACTATCATTTTCCATAAACGTTGAACCAGTATCACACATTTGATTACTTTCCTTTTAGCTAAGCTGTCCTTCTCCCTCGTTTTTTTCTTTTTTTTTCTTTTTTTAAGTAATTAAATAAAGCAGCTAATTTACTAATTTAATACTAATCTAACCTATTCTCCCCCTAAAATGCTAAAACCAAAAATATTTTTGTGTTTTTGGATTTTAATTAACAGGAAAATGAAAATTAAATTAAATTAAATTAAATTAAATTAAAGAATGTGTAGATATAATAGATATAAAAACCTTGGTTTATCAAATGCTTTTGTGTAGAGGTCGGCGCGTTGAAAATCCATATTTATTTTAACCCATCGATTAATTGCTTTTCAAAACAGTCACATATAATGTGATACTTAATACTAATGTGTTTAGTTTTAGGATGTTGGACTGGATTTTTTGTTACGGCTATAGTAGCAGAGTTATTAACATAGATAGGAGTGTTAGAGAATTGCAAACCGTAGTTGCGCATTTGTTGTTGACTCCAAATGATTTGTGAACAGCAACTAGTAGCAGCAATGTATTCAGCTTCATATGTTGACAGAGCATCAGAGGTCTGCTTCTTACACTGCCAGGTGACTAACCGTCTACCAAAGAACTGACATCCTACTGATGTTGACTTGTAATTCATTTTGCATCCGCAGAATCCGAGTCACTATATGATGTAAGCTCAAAATCATCTTCATAAGGATACCACAACCCGAGTGTTGGTGTACCATTCGGATAATGGAAAATTCGTTTAACACCTACGAGATGTTTGACTTTCGGTTTCGCCTGATATCTGGAACAAATACACGTTGCATACATGATTCATAAGGGATCCAATCATTCCTCTATACATTGTAGCATCAACCAGATCATCATTTTCGTTGGGTGCCACATCATGGTTCGTGGCAAGTGGAGTTCCAGCAGCTGAAGCATTCTCCATGTCAAACCTACTGAGGATGTCCCCTACATATTTAGTCTCATGCAAGAAGATTCCTTTTGGTGTCTGATCCACCTGTAATCCTAAGAAGAACTTCATCTCTCCCATTGCACTCATCTCAAATTCCTCTTTCATTACAAATTCAAATTCTTTACATAACTCTTTGTTTTTGGAATTGAAGATTATGTCATCAACATAAATCTGTACTAGCAGTAAGTCGCCATCCTTTTCTTTGATGAATAGTGTGTAGTCAATAACTCCTCTGTGTAAGCCGTGTTTCACCAGATGAGTTGAGAGTTTCACATACCATGTTCTCGGGGATTGATGGAGCCCATAGAGAGCCGTATCAAGCTTGTAAACTATGTCCCGATGATAAGGATCCTCAAATCCTTTAGGTTGACTAACATACACTATCTCATGGATTTCACAATGAAGAAGTGCACTCTTGACATCTAGTTGATAAATTTTGATCTTCATGTTAGATGCATAGGCTTGGAAGATACGGATTGCTTCCATTCTAGCCACAGGTGCAAACACTTCATTGTAATCTATTCCTTCGACTTGTCTAAAACCTTGAACGGCATGCCGAGCCTTGTTTTTGATTATGAACCCTTGGTCATCTTTCTTGCACTTCAAGACCCATTTGGTGACAATTACCTTAGCACCTTTTGGTCTATCCACCAGTGTCCATACTCCTAGCTTCTTGAATTGAAGAAGTTCTTCTTGCATGGTACTGACCCATGCCTCATCATTTAAGGCTTCACTTACATATTTTGGCTAAAATTGAGATACAAAACATCGATAAGCACCGTCGTGAAGATAGCCTTTTTCCATGACTGAGGCATAATCAGCTGAGTATAGCTAATTTCGTGTTTGTACTCCTGATTGTACATCCCCTATGACGTTGTCCAGAGGATGATATACATTTAGTCGTGATCCGGGAGTGGTGGGAAAAACTACTTCCCCATCTAGATTTGGAATTCCTGGTTCAGTATGTGTAGCCATTGGATTGCGAGGTTCCAAAGTGTCAAAGGCATCAACATCTCATGCTAGAGTACTTTTAGTAGCAGGAACCTGTTCCTCCTAATCCACCTGATCATTCTCCATTTCTTCATCGTCAGAGGTGGAGTCGCTTACCTCAAGTGCTGCTTCTAAAGGACTAGAAGATTCACCTTGTGAACCTGATGTTGTCGAGTCTAGTGATGATGTGTTTAAGACATCGTACATCATTTTGGTCGATAACTCGTAAACAGGAAGGGAGAGAGGGATGTTGAAGGACTTAAAGAATCCATCTAGTCGAAGAAGAATGCGGGTCCCTTTCCAGCAAGGGGGGTGGTGTATCTCTGAACGTCAACGTTGCACCACACTTCTACTTGACCCATTGAGTTGTTATAAACTCTCTTGTTCAGTATATTGTATCCTAGAAAAATCCTTTCTTCAGCCTTTTCACTAAACTTCCCTGACTGAGTTTTCTTTAGCAGCATACATGGTGCGCCAACTGGTTCGAGGTACCCTAGATTTGGTTTATGTTGCTGGAGCAACTGATAACACGTTTCACCATGACGTTTGACCACCAAGACTCGATTGAGGGTGTAACATTCATTGGCAACTGCCTCGTTCCAAAATTGGATGGGTAGCTTCGAGTCGGCGAGCATTGTTCTTGCTATCTCTATGAAGCTCCTGTTCTTTTGTTCAGCAACTCCGTTCATTTATGTAGTGTAGGTAGATGTGAACTAGTGTACAATTCCTTTCTCTTTGTAAAACACCTCCATCCACTGGTTCTTGAACTGTGTGTTGTTGTATGAGCGAATCTATCTCACTTTTAGCTTGTAGAGAGATTCCAATGTAGTCACTAGCTACTTGAATGATTCAAGTGTCTCTGATTTGGATTTTAGAAACATTACCTAAGAGAATCTTGAGTAGTCATCAGTGACTATAGAATAGTACAAATCACCAACGATGCTCTTGGTGCTTACAGGACCAAACAGATCCATGTGTAGAAGTTTGAGAGGCAATCAATTCAATTTACTTTCTTTGCCTTATGAGACTTCTTGGTTTGTTTACCTTTCTTACCCGCTACACAAAAATCCAGAATTTCAAAAATCTTGACATTTACTCCATTTACTAAATCATTCTAGATCAGATGATTCATCTTCCGTGGATTTATGTGTCCCATTCTCCTATGCCAGGAGATTGAGTCCATCTCTGTTGCCTTTGACAAGAAGCATTGAACTTGATGATCGGTTGTGGAGGCTTGTGGTAGATCCAAGACATATAAGTCATTATATCTTGGAACTTACATTAAGACTTGGTCCTCCGGGATAATGTAATCCTTCTTTAATACATAGCATTTCTTGTTGTCAAAAGCAACTTTGAATCCTTTGTCACAGATCTAGGAGACTGAAAGCAAGTTATTTTGTAGTTGTTGAACGTAGTTGACCTTATCAAACTTGACTTTCAGGTTTCCCACTTCGCCTTGAGCAGTGATGTATCCTCCTTTATTTCCAACAAATGATACATGTTCCCCTTTAATTTGTTTGACATTTGAAAGGAGAGACAGGTTCCCGGTCATATGCCTAGACGCCCCACTATCAACAATCTAGGTATTTGTGATAACACTATAATGGACACCCTTCACATTCAGAGGAAATTATCAGTTTAGGTTTGGGACCCAACCCTTAACTCACTTGGGTGACCCAGAGGAATCACACATCATGAACTCAACCCACTGTCCATTTAAGGGTGAGGGCATATCATTCTTCTTCTTGTTCTCATTATCAGACAATAGACTTGATTTTTCCTTCCATATGCCAGTTTTATGTAAGGCCTGTTTGTGATAAACAAACGATTAGCATGCAGTTTGAACTTTAGGTTCATTTTTCTTTTTGGTGGAGTAATAGACCTTTTTTTCGAAGAACTTGGTTTAGTATCATAAATTTCAATTTTCTGTCTGGGGTCTGATAATAAGGACATGTAGAAGAGATGTGTCCTCTCTTTCCACAACTGTAACATGATCTACCTTCTACATGTTGAGGAAACTGTTTATGTGGGGTTGAGTATGATACTAGGGTGACATGTGTCTGGTTGAATTTAGTCACTTCTCATTTAGATGTGTCACCTTTATTAACAAAATTAATTATTTTGACATTTTTAACATCTTTAACATGCCCTTTGGTTTGACATTGATGATTATCATGTTTGTGGTTAACTGGTTTGGTCAGTTTGGATTCTGAGATAGACTTTGGTGAACCTGACCTAACATTAACCCTTTTAAATTCATCATTTAAGTTCTCAACAGGTATCTTGCCTTTTGATTTCAAAGTAGCCTCCTTTTGTTTAGTGACAGATTCCACTGGTTTACCTGTGGAATCAGGGTCACTAACCAGAGGATGGACACAACATTATCCTTAATTAGGTTTTATTTAGCGTTTACATTTAGTATTTAACAGAATCTCATGTGGTGGTGGAACTACTTTGTATCCCAACCCTTCCCTGTTAATTTGTTCTTTCATTAAGTGTTGAACTATGTTAGAAGAACTGGTCCAACTATGCAGTTTTTGTTTTAATGAATTGACTTCGACTTCCAAAAGTGCTTTTTCTTTCTTTGTTTCTTCCAAAGCATTTAAATAAAACTTTATATCATTAGCTTTATTAAAAGCAACAACCTCAGTTTCCCTTAGTTGTTTACCTAAAAGTTCTATTTTTTTTCTTATAACTACACTCATTTTGTTTCAAAATATGATTATCTTCTGTGCATAGTTGTAAGTCATTTACTAAGCTATCATTATGGTCTAATAACCTAGCAACTTTTAAATCTATGATTTCTCTAAATTTGTTACATTCAATACAAGCATGATTTTCAAAGAGTTGGTCTTTTGTACTTACCTGTGAAGACTCGGTTGAATCAGCCATCAATGCAGAGTTTGACTCTTCGGATGCTGGAGATTCTAAACTTGTCGTTTTGAGTTCTTCTTCAATCAGGTGATCGACCACATTCACAGCTTCTTCATTATCTGACGTTACTTGTTCAACTGTGATTTCACCTTCACTAGTCGAGCCATCATCCAATCCCTCGACACATGCAATGTTTAATTCACCCGAAGACACAAAACGGAAGGTCCAATCTTCGTCACCTTGAGTAGTCAAGGCCTTTGTCTCTTTGCTTGAGAAGGTAGCTCCACTCATGGGTTTGTCTTGACGGTTGAAGGATGAGAATGGATTTTCGTTACCTGTTTTCTTGGGTTGTACACATTCACGTTTGAAATGCCCCTTTTCTCCACAATTAAAGCAGGTAACTTTGGTTTTGTCAAAACCAAAGGTTGTGTCTTTTGCAGCTACCAAGTTCTGTCCTGTCTTTTTCACAAACTTTTTCGCCGTTATGATAGCACTAGCCAAAGCCCACATTATATCCATTCTCTCTAGTTCATTTTCATCCACTTGCTCATAGTCTTCATCTGCCAAATGACAATTTTCGATCTTTCCTGCAACTAGACCATCATCAAAATGAACAACAGTTGCTAGGAGATCCATGTGCTCCTTTGCTATTTCCACAGTGATATTGCTGAGATCTCGGTCTTTAGCTTTGTAGTGTTCGCTTGAGGCACTATATATTGGGCAGAGGATGACCCTGACGTTTCTGGTCCTGAAGCGGTGGTTTGGGAAGGAGCTGCTGAACTAGACACAAAAGCAGTTTGAAGTGGTGCTCCTGAATTGATTGGAGTGGGAAATGAGTTATAAAGTGAAGGATTCTGGTTGTAGGATCCTTTCTGTGACCAGTACTTCATCCTTAGTTCCTCCTCCCTTAATTTCAGGATGAAGTCATTTATGTCTAACTTGGCAAGTATATTGTTTTGTCTCAACTTAGACACAAACGAGTCCCATTTCTCCGGCAACCCATCAACACAGCTTGACACTTTATCTTCAATAGACGTTGTGACCCCATGGGTGTGCAACTCACTCATCCGATGGTAGAATCTGTTAATAATATTGTCCATGCTTTCTTTCCTATTAAGGAGAAGTTATCAAACTATTTTCTAAGAGCCTTTGCCTTCAGTGCCTTTAATATTGCATTTCTATTGCATCTTTTCTCCAAAGCCTCCCATAACTTTTTCGCATGTTTGTTCTCAGAGAACTAATGAAAGATATCTTTTGGTATCGACCGAGTCAACAGGGCATACACCTTTTTTTCAGCATTGTACTTCGCTTTCTGGCTGTCAGTCATACATCCCAAAGTGAGCTTAACACATCATCACCGACTGGCATACTATAACCTGTCTCAATGTGAAAGTATTGATCTGCCCAAGATTCATATTAAATTGATGTGGCTAGTGTAATATGATCCAAGTCGGGTCATACCCAATAACAAGCCAACAAACACCAAAAGGTAATTTATTTGTTGATAAGATCACACAAATAAATAATGACACCAATTTAGAAAATTGGATTTTCTAAATTATTGCTTTTGTAGATGAACATCATTATATAGATAATTTGTTCATAAAAGATTATTTGTACATTATTTAAATTAGTTAAGCAATGGCAAATAATAGTGTGTGTTAGTGATATAAAATTAAAATGGTTTTAATTTTATAAAACAAGGGATGTGATTGTATATTTTTTTTTAATTTGAATTGAGAGGGAAACAAAAGGGGGCCATTTTCGGCCGCCCCTTTTGGTCTTGGATGCCCCAATTTTATTAGTTCCAAGACATGCAAGTCTTGGACACTTGAACACTCATTCATTCTATCACATCCAAGAACACACACAACCAAAGCTCTCTCTCTACTCTCTCCTCTAATCTCACGGTTTAGGCAGAAAAAGAAGGTGATTTTCAGCCAACAAAAGGTGTTTTGTAGCTGGAAATTGGTGTCAAAGATCCTAGCATTCAAGGTGATTTGTTGGTAGGCTTGGGGTATGCTATCTTGAGAACTTCTACCTTGAAGTTTAGCCACAAAAACACATCCTTTCATCTCTTTAATTTCGGTTCTCTGCAGCTCAAAGGTTGTGGTTCTTACATTTTATGTTTCTTTCATTGTATGTATTTTGTATAATGATCCATGGCTTTGGGGTTCATATTAAATGGGTTAATAATCATCTTATTAACATGTTTTAAATCTTATATCCGCTGCGTTTTTCATATAAATAAGGTTATATGAACTTTGATAAACATGTTTAAACCCCAACAAATGGCATCAAGAGCCACTTATACATATGCATACATGTTTCTCATTACTAGCTCACGGTTTGTGTTGCTTGACACACAAAAATCCGTGAGTTAGGGTCTGCTTTTTGCCCCTTTTTGGTGGTTTAAAGATGCTACTTTATGCATATTAGGATCTTTAAAGCTCTAGATTATTATATGATTGTTTATGTGTTCTAAACCCATTGGTCTTGGTTTATGTTGGCCAAAAACATGGGCCACAAGGGGCTGGAAATTCGATTCTTATGTATGTTTGCTCATGTTGTTGATTATGCATAACAAAGTCTAGACCATTTGGATGAATGATTGGTTGTCATGTTATATTCATTTGGGCATTAATATTTATTTTATTTCAAGTCTTGTTTTGTAATCTATTCATTCATATGGTTTGTAATAAAAATAGATTAGGAGTCTATCTTTACTAGAAAAATGTATTAGGATACATATTTTGTAAGGATGTTCAAGATCAAGACTTGAAGAAAAGATGGACAAAGAGGATGCTTGAAGATGTGGATTCAAGTGGGAGTTCCTTTTGTCAACCATGTGTTATGTTCTTAACCCTTAGGACAAGACCTTTTGACACACTTGTTTTGGCTAAACAAGTGTGCTCAACTTAGTATACTTTGTTATGCATATATGATTATTTGGTTATGCTTGGTTGAATGCTTATGATGTTGTTTTGTTTTGGATATTTGGATGTCATTAACAAACCATCAACTAGACAACAAACTATTACAAGAAATTGGTTCTCAAATCATTAAGCTAAATAGAATGGGTCTATAAAAGGAGTTATTGGTTTGCAAAATAAAATGGGTTTTATTTAAAAGAACCAAATGGATACCATATGGTTGAATGCATACAATCATATACTACATGGACTTTTCTAAAACAAGAATTGTGAAATTACAAATCCCTTTGAGAAACAAGTTAAACACCATCCTTTTACACAACACTTAGGTTACTTGCAAACTCTTAGTGGGATAAAGGTCACCTAACCACTTTGAGGGAACTTGTAACTTGAGGTGATAATGCCATGTTTGTGGATAAAGGTCACCTAACCACTTATGTGGTGAACTCACACGTGTGTGTAAGTAGGGCGACTTGATTTATAAAATATATTGAATGGATCACCTAAAATGTGTTTTATAAAAGGTGTTGATGGGGTAAACATGCCGTTATAAACATAAGATGTTCAAACGATCCCATACCATTAGAAGTTGCAATGGGTTGCAATTGTCATATATGACTACCTTGTTTATTTAAATAATGGGATAAAGGTCACCTAACCAATATTTAAATATAACGTTGGATTCTAAATTTTTTTAATAGTCTATGAGACGTAAAGGGTATTAATAATTGAAATATATAATTATATCAACGATTACTAAAATGGAACTTTGTAAAATCTTGTAGATGGCCGACCACACCAACGCTAATAACGATGTACCAACCAAAACAACCAATCTCTTAGGGCGATCCTTCAAAGGGATCGTCTAACACCTAACAACTTCATGGATTGGTACCGCAACTTGAGAATTGTTCTCAAGCAAGAAAAGCGGGCCTACATTCTTGATGATCCCATCCCCGATGAACCTAACGAGGAGGATGTGGAGGCCTATAATGATTGGGTAAATATGTGGAAGACTCCGTCCAAGTCTCTTGCTTAATGTTAGCAAGTATGACACCCGAACTCCAAAAGGAGTATGAGCTCCATGGAGCCTATGACATGATCACTCAGTTGCGGGAAACGTTCCAACAACAAGCTAGAGTGGAGCGCTTCGAAACGGTTCGAGCACTTCATGCATGTCGGATGGAAGAATCCCAATCAGTTTCATCTTATGTTCTTAAGATGAAAAGCCACATCGACCGCCTTCAAAGGCTAAATTGTCCTGTCTCAAAGGAGTTGGCCACGGATTTGATCCTTAATGGCCTATCTAAAAGGTTTGAGGCATTCGTCATGAATTACAACATGAACGGATGGGACAAGAGCATAAATGAACTTCATTCGATGCTCAAATCAGCTGAGGCGGGAATGGGAAAAAGGGTTTTACCCGTTCTCACCATTAATGAAGGTGGGAGAAAGAAGGTCTCTACCCCCTCCTAAGGCAAATGTTGCCAAAGGAAAGGGGCACGTTGGAAGAAAGGGGAAGATGGTTGTTAGGGCGGAACCTCCGAAGCCCAAGGAGAAGAAGCAAAAGGTTGCTGCAAACGACCCATGCTTCAAATGTGGTGAGATAGGGCATTGGATGAGAAATTGTCCAGTCTATCTCAAAGAGTAAGAGAAAAGAGGGATGCAGGGCAAACCTCAGGTATAATTTACATGATACATGTTGAGCTAAATGTTATTTCTTCTAACACATGGGTATTAGATACCGGATGTGGAACTCACATTTGCAATTTATTGCAGGGGTTCAAAAGAAATGAGCATTATGCAAAAGGGGAAATAAGTCTATTCATGGGCAATGGTGCAAAGGTTCACGTTGAAGCCCGAGGAGACTACATTTTGAAGCTTCCAAGTGGTTTGGAAGTCATTTTATATAATGTATTGTATGCTCCTAGTTTGACTAGGAACATAATTTCTGTTTCCCGTTTAAGACAATATGATTATGATTTCAAGTTTGTTGACAATGATATTCATGTTTCTTTAAATCATGTATTATTTTAAAGCTATACCTTGTAATGGTATTTATGAATTGGTTCATGAAAACGTAACATATGATAGCTCCATGTACCAAGCAACCACCAAAAGACTCAAATTAGATTTGAATGATACCTACCTTTGGCATTGTCGCCTTGGTCATATAAACAAGAAACGTATACAAACACTTCAAAAGAACGGTCTTTTAAAAACAAATGAATGTGATTCATTTGATGTATGTGAATCTTGTTTACAAGGTAAATTGACTAAGGCACCCTTTAGTGGAACTAACGAAAGGGCAAAAGATTTATTAGGTATCATACATTCGGATGTATGTGGTCCTTTTAAGCCAATGGCTAGGAATGGTGAAAGATACTTCATTACCTTTACCGACGATTACAGTCGCTATGGGTATGTGTACTTATTAAGGCACAAAGATGAGCTTTTGAAATGTTCAAAATCTTCAAGAATGAAGTAGAAAATCAACTCAACAGGTCAATTAAAATTCTCGCACCGATAGAGGTGGCGAATACCTAAGTGATGTTTTTCAAGATCATCTTAGGAGTTGTGGGATTGTCTCACAACTCACTCCACCTGGAACACCACAACATAATGGTGTGTCTGAGAGGAGGAATCGAACCTTATTGGATATGGTTCGATCTATGATGGCTAGAAGCACATTACCTCTATCATTTTGGGGTTTCGCTTTGCTCTCCGCAGCCCGTATTCTGAATATGGCCCCAACCAAAAAGGTGGAAAAGACACCTTTTGAGATATGGCATGGAAGAGTTCCATCCTTATCGTACTTAAGGGTCTGGGGTTGTGAGGTTTATGTTAAGACTCCCACCCCAAACAAATTAGATGTCCGATCCACCAAGTGTATCTTTGTTGGATATCCTAGAGATTCTATGGGATATTATTTCTATGATCCACTGGAACAAAAGGTGTTTGTTGCCAGAAAGGGTGAGTTCTTAGAAACTAAGTTCCTTATGGAAGGAACTAGCAGTAGAACAGTGGATCTTGAGGAGGATCAAGAAACACAGCCGGTGCACGTTGGTTGAAACTAGCACTCAACGTGAGGATGTTGAGGATGATCAAGCGGTTGATCGATACACACAAAACGTTCGCAGAAGTGGTAGAACTAGTAATCCACCTGACAGATACGGATTTTTCATGGATGGATGCTATGTGGTGGATTCAGATGAACCAACCACATATCATGATGCAGTGTCCAATTGGATTGTGACAAATGGCTTGAGGCCATGAACGTTGAGATGCAATCCATGTATGACAATCAAGTTTGGGAACTTGTTGTGCCACCTCTTAATTCCAAAATAGTTGGAAGTAAGTGGGTTTTCAAGAAGAAAACTGATATGTATGGAAACTTGGATACTTACAAAGCTAGACTTGTAGCAAAGGGTTTCACTCAAACTCAAGGGGTTGATTATGATGAAACCTTCTCACCTGTTGCAATGCTTAAGTCTATAAGGATATTATTTGCCATAGCAGCTCATTATGATTATGAGATTTGGCAAATGGATGTCAAAACCGCTTTCCTAAATGGATATCTTGAGGAAGATGTCTATATGGTTCAGCCTGAAGGTTTTGTCGATCCAAAATATCCTAATAAAGTATGCAAGTTAATGAAATCAATCTATGGATTGAAACAAGCATCAGAAGTTGGAATCACCGTTTTGATGATGAAGTAAAGAAATTTGGCTTCATCAAAAACGCTGATGAGGCTTGCGTGTATAAGAAGGCTAGTGGGAGCACAATAACCTTCCTAGTATTATGTTGATGACATACTACTGTTTGGAAACGACATTCCAACCATGGAAGGTGTAAAAACCTGGCTTGGAAGTTGTTTTTCCATCAAGGATCTTGGTGAAGCTGCCTATATTTGGGAATAAAGATCTATAGGGATAGATCAAAACGGCTAATTGGTTTGAATCAAAGTGCATACATTGACAAAATCTTGAAAAGATTCAAGATGGAAAACTCTAAGAAAGGTACTGTACCTATTCAGAGAGGGACAATATTGAGTACAACTCAATGTCCAAGCTCAAAGGAGGAGCAAAATAGAATGAAGGCTATCCCATATGCATCTGCTATAGGATCCATCATGTATGCAATGATATGCACTAGACCAGACGTGTCATGCGCTTTGAGCATGACAAGTAGATACCAGCAAAATCCTGGTGATAGTCATTGGATCGCTGTCAAGAACATTCTAAAGTACCTAAGGAGGACTAAGGACATGTTCTTGATCTACGGATCTGGTGAAGAGGAACTCGTTGTAAAAGGTTACACGGATGCGAGTTTCCAAACCGATCGTGATGATTCACGATCTCAATCGGGGTACATCTTTATTCTGAATGGGGGAGCTATTTCTTGGAAAAGCTCAAAGCAAGAAGTCGTAGCGTTGTCCACTACAGAGTCAGAATACGTCGCCGCTTCAATGGCAGCACAGGAAGCTGCATGGCTGAAGAAATTCATAGCCGATCTAGGGGTAGTCCCTTCCATTCAGGATCCCCTAGAGATCTTTTGTGACAACGAGGGTGCGATTGCTCAAATCAAGGAACCTCGTGCTCATCAAAAGACTCGCACATTGAACGGAGATTCAACTACATAAGGGATGAAGTTGAAAAGGGAAAGATATGTATTCGCAAAGTTCACACTGATAAAAATGTTGCGGATCCACTCACAAAGCTCCTCGAAAAGGCAAAGCATGAGGGTCATGTTTGTGCCATGGGACTTAGATATTCAAGTGACTGGGTTTGATGTTGTATTTTGCATATAGATATTGGAACTAATGTTATTTGACTTAATTATATAGTTATAATTCATTTGTTCTTCTATTTTAGCATGTTTAAATCCATGAATAAATAAGTTATTCTAAACGTCCGCAGTCGATTATACTTGTGGGAACAACTATAATATAAGACTATAATGAACTTGGATTGGTTGATATTCATATGGTATGAATATACAGCAAGAGGTTGCTACCAAGGTTCATTGATATCTATGGGATATAGATATTGGACTGACCCGCTCTCAATTATTTCTGCATGGAATCTTGCTGATTAGTCATAAGAGATTTTGAGTAAAGGCGAATATCATTGTATCCTCAGACCTGAGATACATATTGGGTCTTGATATTCACCAAGTATTGTACTTTGACTTAGTTCTTTGCTGTTCTGAAAAGGCAGTACATAAGGTTGAGTTCAGGTATAACATGAGGTGATTGTGAGAGACGTATGTAATCGAGATGGAATTTGTTCCTCTTATTCGTTGAGAGTTAGATGTCTAAGGCCTGCTAAAGTTAAATCATCAGAGAATGACAATTCTGTGTCTCTTGGATTTAACATGACATCTGCAACAAAAGGATAGATGATTAACTCACCTAAAACATATTCAAGTAAGGTACTTGAAAAGGATAATGTTATTGAATGGCACTTATCATATACATTAGGGGTAGCAAACCGTTGCTAGGCGTTATTTGCTGCTTGCATCAATCTTCTATAAATCTTGTGCAAGTGGGAGATTGAAAGTATTGATCTGCCCAAGATTCATATTAAATTGATGTGGCTAGTGTAATATGATCCAAGTCGGGTCATACCCAATAACAAGCCAAACAAACACCAAAAGGTAATTTATTTGTTGATAAGATCACACAAATAAATAATGACACCAATTTAGAAAATTGGATTTTCTAAATTATTGCTTTTGTAGATGAACATCATTATATAGATAATTTGTTCATAAAAGATTATTTGTACATTATTTAAATTAGTTAAGCAATGGCAAATAATAGTGTGTGTTAGTGATATAAAATTAAAATGGTTTTAATTTTATAAAACAAGGGATGTGATTGTATATTTTTTTTTAAAATTTGAATTGAGAGGGAAACAAAAGGGGGCCATTTTCGGCCGCCCCTTTTGGTCTGGATGCCCCAATTTTATTAGTTCCAAGACATGCAAGTCTTGGACACTTGAACACTCATTCATTCTATCACATCCAAGAACACACACAACCAAAGCTCTCTCTCTACTCTCTCCTCTAATCTCACGGTTTAGGCAGAAAAAAGAAGTGATTTTCAGCCAACAAAAGGTGTTTTGTAGCTGGAAATTGGTGTCAAAGATCCTAGCATTCAAGGTGATTTGTTGGTAGGCTTGGGGTATGCTATCTTGAGAACTTCTACCTTGAAGTTTAGCCACAAGAACACATCTTTTCATCTCTTTAATTTCGGTTCTCTGCAGCTCCAAAGGTTGTGGTTCTTACATTTATGTTTCTTTCATTGTATGTATTTTGTATAATGATCCATGGCTTTGGGGTTCATATTAAATGGGTTTAATAATCATCTTATTAACATGTTTTAAATCTTATATCCGCTGCGTTTTTCATATAAATAAGGTTATATGAACTTTGATAAACATGTTTAAACCCCAACACAATGGATTCCCAAAGATTGGGATCAACTCCATTTAGATAGATCTCGAACCGCTGTTTCGATTATGGGTTAATCATCTAAGGTTATAAGTTTTGGTGTTTGAAAGATATCTAAGGCATATCATAACCTGTCTCACAGTGATGCTTTTCAAGATCATCTTAGGAATCTGTGGGATCGTCTCACAACTCACTCCACCTGGAACACCACAACATAATGGTGTTTCTGAGAGGAGGAATCGAAGCTTATTGGATATGGTTCGATCTATGATGGCTAGAAGACATTACCTCTATCATTTTGGGGTTTCGCTTTGCTCTCTCGGCCCTTATTCTAAATATGGCCCCCCCAACCAAAAAGGTGGAAAAGACACCTTTTGAGATATGCATGGAAGAGTTCCATCCCTATCATACTTAAGGGCTGGGGTTTGTGAGGCTTATGTTAAGTCACCAAACAAATGGAAGTCCGAACCACCAAGTGTATCTTTTTGGATACCCTAGAGATTCTATGGGATATTATTTCTATGATCCACTGGAACAAAAGGTGTTTGTTGCCAGAAAGGGTGAGTTCTTAGAAGCAAAGTTCCTTATGGAAGGACTAGCAGTAGAATAGTGGATCTTGAGGAGGATCAAGAACACAACCCGATGCACGTTTTGTTGAAACTAGCACTCAACATGAGGATGTTGAAGATGATCAAATGGTTGATCAATACACACAAAACGTTCGCAGAAGTGGTAGAACTAGTAATCCACCTGAAAGATACGAATTTCATGGATGGATGCTAGTGGTAGATTCAGATGAACCAACCACATATCATGATGCAGTGTCTAATTCGGATGTGACAAATGGCTCGAGGCCATTAGCGTTGAGATGCAATCCATGCATGACAATCAAGTATGGGACTTGGTTGTTCCACCTCTTAACTCAAAAGTAGTTGGAAGCAAGTGGGTCTTCAAGAAGAAAACCGATATGCATGGAAACTTGGATACTTATAAGGCTAGACTTGTAGCAAAGGGTTTCACTCAAACTCAAGGGGTTGATTATCATGAAACCTTCTCACCTGTTGCGATGCTAAAGTCTATAAGGATATTGTTTGCCATAGCTGCTCATTATGATTATGAGAGTTGGCAAATGGATGACAAAACTGCTTTCCTAATTGGATATCTTGAGGAAGATGTCTATATGGTTCAGCCTGAAGGTTTTGTCGATCCAAAACATCCTAAAAAGGTATGCAAGTTAAAGAAATCAATCTATGGATTGAAGCAAGCGTCGAGAAGCTGGAATCATCGTTTTGATGAGGAGGTAAAGAAATTTGGCTTCATCAAAAACGCTCATGAGGCTTTTGTGTATAAGAAGGCTAGTGGGAGCACAGTAACTTTTCTAGTATTGTATGTTGATGACATACTACTATTTGGAAATGACATTCCAACCTTGGAAGGTGTAAAACCTGGCTGGAGTTGTTTTTCCATTAAGGATCCTGGTGAAGCTGCCTATATTCTGGGAATAAAGATCTATAGGGATAGATCAAGGCGGTTGATTGGTTTAAATCAAAGTGCGTATATTGATAAAATCTTGAAAAGGTTCAAGATGGAGAACTCTAAGACAGGTACCGTACCTATTCAAAGAGGAACGATATTGAGTACGACTCAATGTCCTAGCTCAAAGGATGAGCAAGATAAAATGAAGGCAATCCCATACGCATCTGCTATTGGATCCATCAGGTATGCGATGATATGCACTCGACCGGTTTTGTCATGCGCATTAAGCATGACAAGCCGTTACCAGCAAAATCCTGGAAACAGTCATTGGATGGCTGTTAAGAACATACTTAAGTACCTAAGGAGGACAAGAGATATGTTCTTAATCTATGGATCTGGTGATGAGGAACTCGTTGTAAAGGGTTACACGGATGCGAGCTTCCAAACCGATCGTGATGATTCTCGGTCAAAATCGAGATATATTTTCATTCTGAATGGAGGAGCGGTTCTTTTGGAAAATCTCCAAACAGGATGTGGTGGCTCTATCAACTATAGAATCAGAATACGTCGCCGCTTCATTGGCAGCTCAAGACGCTGCATGGTTGAAGAATTCATTGCTGATCTAGGGGTTGTCCCTTCCATTCAGGACCCCCTAGAGATCTTTTGTGATAACGAGGGTGCGATTGCTCAAATCATGGAACCTCATGCTCATCAAAATACCAGGCACATTGAGTGGAGATCCAACTACATACGAGATGAAGTTGAAAAGGGAAAGATATGTATTCGCAAAGTTCACACAGATCAAAACATTGCGGATCCTCTCACGAAGCTCCTTGAAAAGGCAAAGCAAGAAGGTCATACTTGTGCCATGGGACTTCGATATTCTAGTGATTGGATTTGATCTGTAAATTATGTATTTGGATATGAGGAACTCTTTATTATTGAATAAAATTATTTGGTTATAATGTTTCAATTAATGTTCCAATTAACATGATTAACCATGAGGAGAAATTGTTTACTCTAAATGTCCGTAGTCGTTCATACTTGTGGGAACAAGTGTGAGGGTAAGATTATTATGAACTTGGATTGGTTGATATTCATATTGATGAATATAGAGCAATGGGTTGCTACCAAGGTTCATAGATATTTGCGGGACGCAAATATTGGACTGACCCGCATCTCAAGTTTACTACATGGAATCTTATTGATTGATGATAGTAAATTGAGTAAAGGCGAATATCATTGGTATCCTCCGACCTGAGATACTATGGGTTTTGATGTTCACCAAGTATTATACCTTGAGCTAATTCTTCATTGTCCTGAAATAGTGGACAGCACATAAGGGTATGTTCAGGAATGACCCGAGGTGTTTGTGAGAAACGTATGTAGTCAACACGGAATTTGTTCCTCTTATTCGTTGAGAGTTAGATGTCTAAGGCCTGATAAGTTAAATCAACAAGGAATGATCATTTTGTGTTCTTGGATTTAACATGACATCTGAAACAAAAAGGAACTGATTGATTCACCTAAATCATTTCAAGTAGGATACTTGAATAAGATGATGTTATTGAATGGCTATAAGTCATGCGTATTAAGGGTAGTAAACCGTTGTTAGGCGGTATTTACTGCTTGCATCAATCTCCTGTGAATTTGTGCAAGTGGGAGATTGTACGATTCATATGCCCAAAACACATAGAATATTGATGCGGTTAGTACGTCATGATCCAAGTCGGGTTATACCCAATAACAAGCTATACAAACACCAACAATTATTTATTTGTTGATAGATCATAAATAAATATTGACACCTATTTAGTAAATTGGTTTTCTAAATATGCTTTTATGAAAGAACAATATTATTTGGATAATTTGTTCATGAGATATTTATTTGATACATTATTAAGTTGGTTAAATAATGTCAAATAAAAGTATGTCATGTTATAAAATTAAACTATGTTTTAATTTTGTAACTTAATATGCTTGGAAGTGTAGTTTTTATAAAACATTCAAAAGAGAGGGAAACCCTTTTTGGGTTGAAGTTTCGGCCACCCTCATGGGCCATTAGGAGGATGTGTCTTGCTTCTTGTTCTTTGCAAGAGTTAACTCACATTATTACTCAACCCTCTTTGCTACACTCTCTCTCACACACACACAAAAGGGCAACATTTTCTCTCTTTGAAGACAGCAACATTTTCGGACTGAAGAAGCCAAAAACAAAGCTGAAAATTCGTTTTTCTTAGTTGTTTTGGCTGATTTGGATTGCTCTTCTAAGGGGGTTTCTTGTGGTGTAAAGCTCCCTAACAAAGCAAGGTGTTTGGAAGAAGCTTGTGGGTATTACAACTTGAGGTCTCTTCTTTGACGGCTGCATAAACAATATCATCATCATCTTCATATCATCCTTTTTCATTCGTTTTTGAAGGCTACAGAAAGGTAGTTATGGCAGCTCCTTGTGGCTCATATTATTGTTTTATGTTCTCATAACATGCTCATTAACATACAATGATCCTTGATATTTGGGTTTGTTTTATACATTTATATGGTCACCTAAAGAACATGTTTTACAGCTTATAAGTAAGATTATAATATTGTCTTTCCGCTGTGATTTCAGAATGTTTAAGAGGTTAAACTATGATCTTGTGTTCAAACAAACCCATCACTGGACGGCTAGGTTACGAGTTTGTGTCAAAAGTATTCAACTGTTTTCAATTCCCTTTCTTTTCCACGAATTAAGTGGTATTTATAGGTTAGGGTTTTCCAATCGTACAATTGAACTATTAGCATGGTTCAGTCGTGCGACTGAATCATCCGATTGATCCATACGCACGACTGAAGGTTGAGTCATGCAACTGAGTCAATCTTATGTCTCAATCGTGCCACTGATCCAGTCTCTTGATTCAGTGATGCGACTGGTCCATTAGCATGGTCCATTCGCATGAAGACTCATACGACTAAGTTTGAACACATTTCTCAATCATTATTGACTAAGAACTATGCACAACAACCACAAACCTATGTAGTTAGTTCATTTTATTTTATCACATAATAAACAATGAAAGATTAAAATTATAAGCATCAATCACATATTGTATTTCATTCAACTCATTCATTACATATGTGTAAGACATGACATACATTTACATTAAGCTCAAACTAGGTCATATGTATCAAGAGAATCGATTAGGAACGAACTATGAACTTGGACAGGTTGTTTGGGATGCTCTGGACGGCTAGGGGGTTATGTGTATGCATAATATCTTTGGAAGTGTTGTGTTTTTCCACGAATTAGGTGGTATTATAGGTTAGTGGTTTCAATTCGTATGACTAAACCATTAGCATGGTTCTGTCATGCAACTAAATCATGCGATTGATCCATACGTACGACTGAAGGTTCAGTCGTGCGACTGAGTCAACTTATGTCTCAATCATATGATAGATCCAGTCTCCTGGTTTAGTCGTGCGACTGGTCCATAAGCATTATGTATTCATGCGTATGGTCCATAAGTATGGGCCATTAGCATGAATACTCATTCGACTAGGTTGAACACATTACTCAATCATTATTTACTTAGAATTATGTGCAACAAGCTCAAACCTATTAAGAAGTTCATACATATGAATAAAGATAAGTAAACATCAAATCATATTTCATTATTTTGTCAAATTACACATATGTAAGGCATGAAAGACTTTACGTTTAAGCACATAAGCTAGGTACACATGTATCTACAAGAAGGAGCCACTAGACTTCTCGAGTGGTTTGAGAGTATGGAGAACATGTTCATTGTTAGGAAGTGCCCCGATGAACTCAAGGTTTGCTATCTTGCAAGTGTCCTTCAACAACGAGCATTGACATGGTAGAATAGTGAGAAAAGGAACTAAGGGGCTGAAGTTGCCTTGGCATTACCTTGGAGGAATTTAAAGATATAATGATCCAAAAGTTCTGCCCGAGGAGTGAGTTGCAGAAGCTGGAGGAAGAATTCTGGAACCTTAAGCAAGATGGTGCGAATCATTTGGCTTATTCCACCCGACATCATGAGTTGAGCATGCTCTTACCACACATGGTGGATATCGTGCCTCGTAACATTGAGAAATTTATCAAGGGGGTACCCCCTCAAATACAGGATGTCGTGGTGGGTAGTAGGCCCATAACTTTGGAAGAGGCGACTACTATCACCGCACAACTCCTGAGAAATCATATTAGGCTGGTACTATGTCATTGAAAGGTGCCAAGACTGCTGTAAAGGTGACACCCGAGTCTACAAAGGAGGTGAAGGCGAGTCCTCCTTCCAAAACAAGAAGCGCAAGTTCACTCCGACTTGTAATTATACGGTGACAACACCAAATGATCCTCAAAGGCAAGTGGTTAATGCAAATCAAGCCCCTGTGGCAAGAGCTTATTCCGGGCCATACCCAATGTGCAATAATGCAAGTACCATCACGCGAGTAACACTCCATGCCGAGTTTGCTCATTGTGTGGGAAGTATGGGCATCTGGTGGCTACATGCCTTTGCGCACCAAACAATACTATGATGCTTAGTATCGAACCTGTTACAACTGTGGTTTCATCTACAATATCCTCGCAATTCAGGAATTGTGCCACCGGCTCGCGGAAGGACCTTCAACATTAGTGTCAACCAAGTACAAGCCAACAATGACATGGTGAATGGTACATTTTTTCGTATCTTTGGAGCTGGAGCCTACGATTTCTAAGCCATGTTATTATCTAGAAAGATCCTTTACAGTTAAGTCGTCGATGGAAAATCGATTGTCGTTCATGTCGCAATACACGATTACACCTTTAGTCTTAAAGAACACAAGTTCTTCATCGACCTTATTCCAATGAACTAGGAAGCTTTGATGTTATTATCAGCATGGATTGGTTAGCTAAGCAACACACCGAAATTCTATGCTTCGAGAAGTGCATTTGAATTCCCTTACTGTTGGGTGATACCTTGAAAGTCTTTAGGGATAAATCATCCCAAGGGCTGAAACTTATGTCGTGCATTAAGGCCCGAAAGTGATTAAGTAAGAACTACATAGCTTTCATGGCATATGTATTTATGTGAAAGCCAATGGGAAGGAACCAAAGGATATTCCTGTCATGCAAGACTTTCTCGAACTGTTCCCGAGGATCTTAAGGGGTTACCTCTCGTATGAAGTTGAGTTCAAATCAACATGATCCCTTGTGCAAACCTGTTGCTAAATCACCTTATCATCTTACACCATCTGAGATGCAAGAACTAGCTAGTCAATTGCAAAGTTGACCGATAAGGTTTCATTCATCCCAGATCTTTACCAAGGGGCGCACCTATGTTGTTCGTAAAGAAGAAAGATGGATCTTTCCATATGTGTATCGACTACCGGGAACTCAACAAGCTCACCATCAAGAACCGATACCCTCTTCCGCGATCGATGATCTCTTCGATCCACTTCAAGGAGCAACCAATTCTTGAAGATTGATCTACGTTCGGGGTATCATCATTACGTGTTCACGATGACATATTCTAGAAACTGCTTTTCGTACTCGATATGGACATTACGAGTTCATGGTTTTACCTTTTGGTTTGATCAATGTACCTTCTATGTTCATGGATATCATGAATCGAGTATGTAAACCGTATTTGGAAAAAATTGTGATGGTGTTCCTTGATGAATTCTTCTATTCCCAGACGAAAACCAATCACGAAATGCACTTGCGACAAGTTCTCGAACTTTTAAAGAAGGAGCAACTATATGCCAAGTTTTCAAAATGTGAGTTCTGGCTTGAAGAAGTTCAATTCTTAGGTCATGTGGTGAATAGCCAAGTAATTCACGTTGACCCTGCTAAAATAGAAGCCTTGTAAAATTGGTGCATTCTACACCTACCCCCACCAAAGTTCATTCTTTTTTAGGCATAGCAGGGTATTATCGTAGATCATTGCAAATTTTCGAAGACTGCTAAACCACTAACAACGCTAACCAAAAAGAACCTACTCTTTGAATGGGGACCCGAACAAGAGAGGCTTTCGAGACATTGAAATGCAAGTTGTATAACACTCCTATTCTAACACTCCCTAATGGAAATGATGATTTTTCTGTGTACTGTGATGCCTCTAATTAAGGTCTTGGTTGTGATCTTATGCAACAAGGAAAAGGCATAGCATATGTGTCAAGGCAATTGAAGGTTCATGAAATGAACTACATAACTAACGATATTGAACTTGGTGCTGTGGTTTTTGCTTTGAAGATCTAGCGACACTATCTTTATGGGATGCAATGCATAGTTTACACTGATCATAAGAGCCTCTAACACGTGTTCAATCAAAAGGATCTCAACATCAGACAAAGACATTGGATCCACATGTGCAAGACAAAGACATAGCATCTTATGTTTCAAAGTGCCTCACATGTGCAAGAGTCAAAGTCGAACATGAACGACTGAGTGGTTTAGTTGAACAACCCAAAATTCCTATGTGGAAATAGGAACATATATCCATGGATTTAATAAGCAAGTTACCTCGTACTCCTTGTGGCCATGATAGTATATGGGTGGTTGTTGACCGTTTGACCAAAACGACACATTTCATACCTATATGAGACACTTACAAGGTTTCACGATTGGCTCGTATCTACATTGACGAAATTGTGAGCCATTATGGCGTGCCGTTGCACATTATTTCTGATCGAGATGCTTGTTTCACTTCGCACTTTGGTCATCGATGCAAGAACTCTTGGGTACTCATTTGGATTTAAGTACGGCTTACCATCCCCAACGAACGATCAAACAAACGAACAATTCAAACCCTCGAGTACTTGATACGTCTTTGTGTCCTTGACTTTGGTGGTGTTTGGGATACGCATTTACTGCTCCCAGAATTTTCGTAAAACAATAGTTATCACTCGAGGATCAAGATGGCACCATTCGAAGCACTTTATGGTCATAAATGTCAATCACGATCTGTTGGACTAACATTGGTGAAAACTTCATCACTGCTCCTAACTTATAGAAGAAACGACCGATAAAGTCTCCATAATTGTAAGAACCTTGAAGTGGCAAGAAGTCGACAAAAGAGCTGCGCCGATAAGCGACGCAAGCCATTGGAGTTCAAAGTTGGGGATATGGTTCATCTAAAGGTTTCACCATGGAAAGGTGTTGTTCGCTTTGGAAAGAAGGGTAATCTCGCTCTAAGATTTGTAGGACCTTTCAAAATCCTGAAAGGATTCGGAAAGTGGCTTATACACTGGAACTAACTTCCGATCTTAGTGGAGTTTATCCTGTGTTCCATGTCTCAAATTTGAAAAAAGTGTTTGGCTGATGAAAGTCTACATGTTCCACTGGAAGACAACCAGATCGACGAGTCATTATAAACTTGTGTATTTTTAAAAATAATTTTACCAATTCCTATTAATTTATTTCTTGAATAATTTAAACATTCTATAAAACAAGAATTATATTTAGTTTATATTTATAAATTTGAGTCTAGATAGTGATTTATACCCTAAACCTTTATCTGTATATTATTGTTTAAATTTTGGGTATGTTAAAAATTATTAGAAGTTTATAATTAAACTTTATTACAAATAATATTTTTATGCATTCTTTTAATAGAAGGCTCAACTAGTATATTTTTATAGAATTAAAAATTAATTAATTATTACATTTTGTTTAGTTTAGTTAATAAAACCCCCAAATACCACTAAAAACTCTAGACCTCATTAAAACATTAAACTCATTATTTAGACGTTAAACCTTGTAAATATTTATATCTAGGTGCCTTGAGACGGTTTACGTTGGAATGACGCATATAATTTCTCGTTAATTGTAAATTATACATTCACTGATCAAGTGAATATTTCTATACCCTTTTTTATATTTTTACACTTTGGGGTGAAACATGTTAACATATAACCATTGCACTTGTAAAATTTTTTGATTCTTGTAAACACTTGGACAATTCACTTGTTGATTGTGGCTAGTTGAACTTTAATAATTACCATGTATTGACTTATATGTGCAATCATTAATTATTTCTATCCTGGCGACATCATAATCTATGGGCCTAACATCGAAGTAGACTTAGCTAATCGTATAATCTAGTATTTGTGGAATCTTGTAAACTGTCAACCTTTGATTGTTGCATCTGTCATACATCTCTAGTTACTGTGCTCACTAGCTTATGACATGAATTTCCATCTTTTATATATTTATGTATGAAAACTATGGAAATCTCACCCACATTATGTTGACCTTATATTTTTAACATGTTTGAGGAAACGCCCAAGTTTGATGCTATCTTTGAAGTTTATCCACATCTAGGATTGGACCTAGTTTAATAAACAAACTGTCTTGGATTATTTACATTTTGTGTTATGTCTTTTTTCATATTTAAGACTTATGTTTGTAATGTTGCATTCGGAACTTATGATAAATAAACTGGATTAATAATAGCGTTATTTGGTTGTGAACAATCTTAACCCTCACATCTCGATGAATTGCCGTCAAGGTTGGGGTGTAACATTGCACCTCTGTTAGTGTGCAAAGAGGAATACCAAAAACCTAATCAAGATCTTACGTGGCATAATGATGCCATCTCTCTCTTCATCTATGTCTCTGGTAATGGTGATGTTAACATATACTGGGGCCATTATGTGACAAAGAAAAATTAAATGGTCAAAATATGAATCTATAAATTTTACTGTAGCACCAAAGTTGCTTTTTAATATGTTATATAATTTGTGAAAATCATTTTATAATAAATACTATATATATTTCAATATATCAATTTTTTGGCGTCGTTTCTGGGAACATTGATTTGGCGATTTTTAGAATGATTTGAGTCTAGGATCTAATCAATTGCTTTCTAGTTTAGATTTATTTATTTATTTTTATAATATAGTTTAATTTGCCTTAGTTTTTAATAGTGCCATTAGTTAGCTTTGTCTCTTTATTTGTTTGTGCCTAATCAGTTAGGTAGATTCCTTTGTTCCTTATAATTTTTTTTAGTTTTTACGCCACTTGTTCTGCTGGACAACTAGAGTTTCAGCCACTTGACAATCGAGAGTGTGTGTTCGATCAACATTCGAACAAGTCTAACAAGAGATTGAGAACGAAGACGATTCCTATAGAATCCACAATGGTAGATGAATGACCAATAATGATAAGAGTGATTGCCAACTATGCCAAGCCTAATACTATCGAAACTAGGTATAGTATTGCACGTCCACCTGTCATTGCCAATAATTGGCAAATCCAAATCATTTGCATGGTCACAAACATTATTTTGTTTCACTTGTTGCCTATTGAAAACCTAAATTCTCATCTAGCTCGCTTTGTGAGGATTTGTAACACATTTCAAGTGAATGGTGTTTTCGAGGACGCATGCAAGTTGCGTCTCTTTCCATTATCTCTTACTCATTGCGCCCACAGTTGGCTTCAGTCCCCGCCTACAAGGACCATTACCATATTAACTGATATGCAATAGAAATTCTTATGTAAGTACTTTCCCTTTTCGAGTACCACTCGTCTAAGTAGCATGATTCATTCCTTTCAGCGGAATTCAGGAGAAACTTTCTACTAGATATGTGAGTATTTCAAGGAGCTAGTGCACAAGTGTCCATATCACAATTTGGAGGATTGTGCATTGATTGAGGAGTTCAACATCCTACAACAAGGAATATGCTGGATACTACTACTGGTGGTATTTGATGACGATCAAGACTATTAAGAAGTGCAACATGATATCGAGGACCTAGCCATGAGTAGTTATGAGTATCCTGATTCCAGGGCCCTGATTGTCGCTCAACAAGGTGTGCACCAGGTCGATTCTAGCACTTCTTGGGCCACCTAGGTTGAGGCACTAGCTAAGATGGTTGAAGACATGTAGACGACGAAGGAGTAGGCCTATGAGATTTACCAGGGTGGTCATGATATGATTGATTGTCCTATTTTTGATGCAAGGAAATGCCTTTAGTAATTCCTATAATCTTGGTTGGAGGAATCAATAGAACAGGAGGAGTGGAAACCCACCGGGTTTCCAACTACATACTCAAAGTTTATTTCAATAACAGAGTTCGAGTAGCAGTTAGATTGATGGCATAGGTCAGGGCGAGGAGAAGCCCACCTTTAAGGAGATGATGATAACGCAGTTATAGATGTTGAGTCAATTCATGGCAACGTATGGCACTAGGTATAAGAAGCATAAGAAATAGATATAGCATATCAGGTTAGGTTCCAGGAGAACGAGTCCGTTATCAAGAACTAAGGAGCATTATTGCAGAATATAGAAGGACTATAGGACACTTGTCAGATATGTTTTAGGAAAGGTAAGCTAGAGGCCTACCTCGTAATGTAGTGGAGATCTAAATACATATATGAAGGTTGTGACAACTCAGAGTGGTAAGTCACAAGGTGTTGTTGTGTCTCCTCTAGTGGTTGAAGAGGAGATCAATTAGGAGATAGAGATGGAGGCTACTTCTAATAATGTGCAACAAAAGCTATACGCAACAAGTATCGCAAAGTGTGATAAGTCGACAAAGAAGGTTACGAAGCAGAAGAAGGTGAACGGGCCATTACTCCACTTTGACAAACTTCCATATCTAGCATGATTGGCTCAACATCGGTCTGAGGAGTAGTATGGAAAGTTGCTTGAGATGTTTAAACACCTCAAGGTGAACTTACCTTTTGTAGAGGCATTACAACACATCCCTAAGTATGCAAAGTTTCTAAAGGATCTACTCAAAAATAAGAAAGAGTTGGAGTATATCTTGACCATGACGTTAAGCGAGGAGTGTTTGGCTTCTGTCTAGAGAAAACTACCACAAAAGATGACTGCTCCACACTAGCTTTACTATTCCATGTATCATAGGCGGTTTATCTGTTAGTAATCTATTGGTAAATATAGAGTAGAGCAACAATTTAATGCCATATTTGTGTTTGCTAAGCTAAACCTAGGCAAGTAATCATCGACACGCATGAGCATTCCATTAGCGGATAGGTTGGTGAAGTATCTATGAGGAAGTGTAGAGAATATGTTTGTTAAGGTGGATAAGTTCGTTTTCCCTGTTGACTTCGTGAACATAAATATGGATGAGGACGAGAAGGTCCCACTGATCTTAGGACAACCATTCTCGGTTAGTATGAGGGCATTGATTGATGTCCTTGCTGAAAAGCTAACCTTGTGAGTTGTGGATGAGATAGTTACCTTCAACGTTAAAAAAATCCATGAAAAACGCACATGATAAGGATGACACCATGGTACTTCATACATACTACTTGGACACATGCGACTAACATTTTTTGAGAGTTTATGAATACAGATTAGACAGACTCAATGTCCTGATTAGGGAGAACCAGAAAATCAAGTTGATTGCTTTCACCTTTAGGCATGACTTAGTGGATCTTGAAATTTGGCCTGTTAAGGAGGCCAACATATGTGTGGTGATTACAAGAGAGGAACCGATATAGAAAACATTAGTTGAGACTTCCCTATCCTTATAGCTTAAGGAATTTCCATCTCACCTAAAGTACACATTTTAGGATGACAGATCTCAGTAACCTGTCCTCATTTCTATAGGATTGACAAACAAGGAGAAGAGGAGATTGGTAGATGTGCTAAAGATATACAAGAAGGAGATTTCATAGAAGATGATTGATATCAAGGGTATCACTCTTCAATTTGCACATAAGATAGTTCTGGAAGATGAGTATAAGCCTATTAACAGAGTTAGAGGAGATTAATCCTAACATGCAGCAGGTAGTTAAGAAGGAAGTAGTTAAGTTATTCAATTTAGGATTGATCTACCCTATCAGACTCTAAGTGGGTGAGTCCAATCTTCATTATGCCAAAGGAAGGGGGATGATTGTGGAGACCAATAAGAAGAATGATTTGATTCCGATAAGGACAATCACCGAATGACCCATTTGCATTGATTATCACAAACTAAATGATCCCACAAGGAGGACCATTCCCACTTCCCTTTGTCGGTAAAAAATTGGAGCATTTATAAGGGCTACAGTTCTACTATTTCATTGATAGATTTTTCTGGTTCTTTGTAGATCCTCATCGCTATGGAGGATCAGGAAAAGACGACCTTTACATGTCCATATTGCAGGACCATTGAAGGGTACAAGCTTACAACACAACAACACAAAGAGGAGAGTGTGCAACAACACTTAACAGATCAAGTGGGGAACAAGAAACCAGTTTAATGAGAGCTAAGAAACACAAGTGTATAAGAGACAGACTAAGAACAACACAAGTAGTTGGTTTTCAAGGTTGATGTATATTGCTCTCTAATTCCTTACAAGTGTTTACAAAGCAATGGTATAAGATACAAAGGACCATACATACTTATGCTACAACCTATAGCAAGCCATACTTTCAAGGTCAGCTAGATACATGATCTAGACATCAACAAAATCATTATAGAGTGAAAAGACAGATTGCCTTTTGACTAGTGAGTATGGCATGCCATAGCTCACATCCTAATGTATTAAAAAAAGGATAAAGTACATAAAGTATAAAGTTACAGACTCAAGACCTCTATGTACAGTTACCAAAAACATGGACCTTTCACCAACATATGTAAAGGTGGTGCCTTATTAGAGTTGCAGCGGAAAGGGGTCCAGCATTATGGAAAAGGTACATCAGATAAAGCATGTGTTCAAAAGTCTTTGGAAGAAATCTATCTTCAAGTGTTGGTTTTGGAAGACTTTGTATTTAAAGCTTTGGAAGATTTCATCTTTGGCTTTAGAAGATATTGGTCTTAGCTTCGGAAGATTTAACACTTAGAGTATTTTCTATGGTAGAGTGTGAAACTTCCGAAGCATTCCACTTTAGTACACTTATGCATGCATGCCGGAGAGACTATGGGTGTTTGGGTTGCATCAACCTTATATATAAACCTTACAAACTCCTCCTAGGCTAATGCTACCAAAACACTTGAAGACTTCAGATATTTACAGTCCTCATCATGATGATAATCATCCCTTCCTTCATAAGAAGATCAGGGTCACTTAGACTCTCATAGTGCCTTCTCATGTCAAAGAGATCATCCAGAGGTAGACTGAAAATGTCCTGCCATGTGTATACATTTTCAACACCTTGATCTCTGAATACATGCATCTTTCTGGATTTGTAGTGTAAGACCAAGACAAGATGGGTTTTCTTGATGCTAGAGGACCTACCCGAATTGGAGTTGATGGAGCATCCTCTGGTTTCACATCCTTAGGATGTTCTGAATCATCTTGAGGTTTGGAGATGGATTCTTCTTTCTTGTTCTTCTTCTTAGGATTTCGTTTGGAATCCATCCTTTTTCTCCTCTTTGAATCTTTTAATCGAGAAAACTGGCCTGCGGCACCTAAATGATCTTCATTGTCTTTCTCAGTTGGGTCTTGCTCTCTCACAGGTTCAAATTGAGAGGTGACAGGACCCTGCTATGGAACAAAAGTGGAAGCTTGCTAAGCCTCAACAAGTGATTCAGGTTGTGTTATCTCAAATGGTTCAACCTGAATCTCCACTTCTTGAGGGACCTGACTTGCTGGGGAGTGTAAGTCAACAAGTTCACCTCTTTGAATCTTCTACTTGATCACCCAAATGTGCTCATCCATGGTAGACAGAGACATAGGTCCAAGTATCCTTCTAGAGAACCCATATAGCTTCAAGAAGCTCATCATCCTCTGCCTATCAACAGACTTCTTCATGCTTTTCTGGATGATGGCTTTTGACTTTCCAGCCTCTTCCCTTAACTTTCTTTTAGTATTGTTTCTTTCTTTGACTAATTCAAGTTCAAGTTGTTTGAGATACTCAAACTCAATGTAATCAAAGGGTAAGAGAAGAAGTGCAGTAGACTGATAGAGACATTTGGCACTCAGGTAGTTGATCATGTTGATCCTATTAGTTTCTTTGTCTACCTGAGGTTCTTGTGGAGCCACGTTCTCATGTACAGGACTTTCTTGAACTAGGGGAGAGAGTAGGCACATGCTTGTAAAGTCTTTTCTATCTTCTTTCTCTTTGATTTGAAGAAGTAGTTTTGCATCCTTTGCCTCCTTTCTTTCCTTTGACAATTCCATGTGAGCCAGTTCATTTAATTCATCTAAGTGGAGGGAGATGATAGTATCAATATCATAGTTCTTAGTCTGCAGGTAGTTGATCCTGACTACCCTCAACTCATCATGCTAACTGTTTGGCCTGGGGCCATCCCTAATAGCAGCTTCCATGAGTCTTGCAGACCTAAAAGAGCTATTTTCTCCCCATAGCTTCAATATCATAGTTCCTAGATATGTTCAACACATTCTCAACGATGAACTGGACTCATAGTTGAAGGAAACAAATCATATTCTTAATAGGGATAGATGAAGCCCGACATCCTTAAAATCTTGAGGAAGCCAGCTGTGGCTTCTCTAGGGTAGAAACAGCCCTGGTCCAAAAAATGTTAGAGCTCATTACTCAAGGTGACAACCTGGCAACACAAGCTAGTGTTGAACCCACACCTTCCATATCTCAACCACCAAAACAACCATAAATCACCATCACATATGAAAGAAGATCCAAACGAACCCCTGCACAAGCTATTTAGTCTATGCAGGCCCCTATATCATTACCCACACAGGAAGAAGTGGAAACTGGAGCTCCGACTTCTCCTAAGGAGCAAACCACTCTCATCCCTTCAACTATAAGTACTGAGGTCCTCATGCTCAGACTGATGAGCTCACAAGCCCAACAGCCTTAAGCCTTCATTCTAAGTCTCTACAATCAGATGAACAACCTTTAGGGGACAACTACCATCTCCAACCTTTACACTTAAACCAACCATTTCCAAACCTTGACTTTTATACTGATGAGGACATAGGTTTCAGTGAGTATCACGAGTCTCTCTATTCCTCCCCAACTCAAAGAGGGATGAGTGCTCCTTACTTACCTATGTCTAGGCCATATCAATCACCTATCACTAAGGTGGATACTTCTGAATTTGTTAAGAATATCCATATGGAAGAGGCTCTCACTTTAGCAAGTGATTATATAATTAAGACCCCAACCATGGCAACTCAGCCCATTAACACTTTAACTGAAGTTGTCATTGAGCAGAGGAAAACTAGCAGGCAAGAACCCCAAGCTGGTGGTAAGATAGAAGACTTTGGTCCAATTCTCTCATCCCCCAATGATTCTTCTCATGAAGATGAGAGGAATCTAAGACTAAAGGTGCAAAAACTGTCAAAACATGCACCTATCTTGGCTCCAAGGTTAGTCATCTTGAATCTCAGATGACTACCTTACAAAACAGGTCAATGATCAGCAACTTGAGATATCTTATCTTAAGGAAAAACTAGCTGGGAGACCATTAAGAAGAGCTCAACCTGGAACACATAAACGTGTGCATGTGGTTGATCTATCCTCTAACTCACCTATGCAAGTGGGTGATGCTACCAAATAGGGGAAGAAAGTCATCACAAACACAAAACCTGGGAGTTTCTCATAGAGTATGAATATTGAGGACTCACCATCCTCACTTGCAACTATCCATACTTAGCAACTTCCTCAATTTCACATTGATGTGAACTCTATAAAATCTTTTATTTGGAGTCTTTTTGAAGAAGGGATACCAAATTCAGTGTCATTTCCACCTCAAGTAAGTTCCAACTACATCATAGGGTGGATGTATGATGCCAATAGAAGAGCCCTCGTTCTTTAAACAGTTCAAGGGTAGCAAGAATTCTTTAACTTTCAGATCATGAACCGCTATGAATATCTTGACCTTATCAGCATGCCACTTGTTAACCCAAGCCACTCTAGACAAGCTAACATGGTGTCTCAAAGGATACAAGACTGAATTATTGAAGAGTTTAGACTAAGAAGGAGACAAAGACTAAGAAGGAGACAAAGACAATCAGGTAATACTATTATTCAACAGGATGTTGAGGCAAACACTAAGATTAGATTTGACGGGGAAACCTTGACTGCAGGCCCACTAGTAGAGCCTGAGAGCCCTGTCACATCCACAACTACCTCAGCAATTCATTCCCTCAGTGAAGCACCCGCTGGTGAAGGTGCATCACAACCTCTCTCTAGCCAGAGCTTGGAAGCTACACCAAGCAAAAAGGCCAAAGTTCTCTCCACCCTGAGTCATAAAGGTTTGTGAGTGACAAAGGGAAAAGAAAAAATGACTTATGAGGAGATGGAGGAGGAGAGAAAGAGGAAGAGGAAGCTAAGGGGAGAAAGTTCGTCTACTGGGTGTGCTAGATTCATGGAAGTTGCTATCAGGGCTGCCCCCAGGCCAAACACTCAGGATGATAAGTTGAGGGTAGTCAAAATAACTGTTTATAGACCAAGAACTATGATATTAATAATATCATCTCCCACCCCTTAGATGAATTCAATGAACTGGCTGACATGGAATTGACACAGGAAAGAAAGGAGGAAGAGGATGCAAGATTACTTCTTCAAATCAAAGAAGAGAGAAGACAGAAAAGACTCCACAAGCATGTGCCTACCCTCTCCTAGTTCAAGAAAGTCCTGTACAAGAGAATGTGGCTCCACAAGAACCTCAGGTAGACAAAGAACTGATAGGATCAAAATTATCAACTACCTGAGCGCCACAGGCCTATATCAAGTAGATGTACTTCTTCCCTTATCCTTTGAATACATTGAGTTTGAGTATCTCAAACAGCTTGAACTTGATGTAACCAAAGAAAGAAAAATCATAAAGAAGAGGTTAAAGGAAGAAGTTGCAAAGTCAAGAGCCATAATCCAGAAGAGTATGAAGAAGTCTGCTCATAAGCAAAAGATAACGAGCTTCTTAAAGTTGTATGGATTCTCTAGAAGGAGACTTGATCCCATGTCTCTATCCACTATGGATGAGCATATAAGGGTGATGAAGTAAAAGATTTAAAGAGGAGACATATTTAACTTACACTCCCCACCAAGTCAGGTCCCTCAAGAAGTGGAGGTTAAGGTTGAACCATTTGAGACAACAAAACCTGAACCTCCTGCTGATCATCAACAAGCTTCTACTTCTGATCCACAGTAGGGTTCTGTCCCCTCTCAATCTGAACCGGTGAGAGAGGAAGACACAACTGAGAAAGTCAAAGAAGATCAACAAGGTGTTACAGGCCAGCGTTCTCAGTTAAAAGGTTCAAAAAGGAGAAGAAGGATGGCCTCAAACCAAAACGAATGAAGAAGAATAAAGAGGCATCCATCTCCAAACCTCAGGATGAGTCCGAACATCCTGAGGATGTGCAACAAGAGGATGCTACATCAACTCCAATTCAAATAGCTCCTCTAGCATCAAGAAGACCCATCTTGTCCTGGACATACACAACAAATCCAGAAAGATGGCACGTCATCATTGATCAAGGTGTTGAAGATGTTTACACATGGCAACACATGTTCAATCTACCTCTGTATGATTTCTTTGACATGAGAAGACACTATGAGAGTCTATGTGATCCTTATCATCTTATGCAGAAAGGGATGGTCATCATCATTATAAGGACTATTAATATCTGAAGTCTTCAAGTATTTTGGCAACATCAACTTAGGGGAGTTTGTAAGGTTTAGATATAAGGCTAATGCAACCCAAAACATCCAAAGTCTCTCCTGCATGTATGCACAAGTGTACTGATGTAGAATGATTTGGAAGTTTCACACTCTTCCTTAGAAAACATTCTAAGTGTGTAATATTCTGAAGACAAGACCAATATCTTCCAAAGCTTTAAAGACAAAGTCTTCTGAAGCCAACTCTTAAAGATAGATTTCATTCGAAAACTTTTTAACACATATTATGTAAGGCCCAGTTTCTGGGACGCACACAACTGGTCAATCATCGCACGTAAAACGTATAATTACATTACCTTTACTGAAAACCATGCACCAAAAACAATTTAACAAACATTTCATTTCCTTTAAATAAAGACTATTTCAAAATAATACATACTTCATTACAAAAATCTCGTTCGTTCGTTACAATGCAAAAACGTTATACAAAAGAATGCCATCCAAAAAGAGCCAAGTAGCCACCCTGTGCCATCCTTAGCAACCTTTACGTGCCAACTGGAAACACATAAAAGTCAGTATTACTGAGTGAGTTCTAGTTTTAAAATAAAACATACTTTACTTTCTTTCAAACCATACTATACTTTCGTACATGATCACACATGGTACATACACATACATAATTACATTATTATCTTCCTTTACTGATTATCATTTTCTTTCTTTATCTCTTTCCAGATCAGTGTCATTAGCTATACCCCAAACGTATGCACAAAGCGGGTACTAGGCTGAAGATCATAATTGACTTCCATAACGCACATAGCCTGACACCTGCACTGGGGCAAGCGACAAAGATCTCAACTGTATACTACACCCCAAACGTATGCACAAAGCGGGTACTGGGCCGAAGATCATAAATGACTTCCGTACGCACATAGCCTAGCACAAACATCGGGGTGAGTATCCATTATAAACCATGTACTATACAACTAGTCAGCCACAAAGACTAGACCCCTGTATGCATCCTTAAGGGTTAGCTAAACCACACAAAGTTGAGCTAACAACATTTTAGAGTCGTGCACCTCCGTACATTTGCTTGCAAGCCTTCTTTAGTTTCTCTTTCATGAATGCATGCATTTTATCATTATGTTCCTCTTTTCATTATCTTACACTTTACGTTACATAACTTTATCATTTTTTCACAACTATAGCACGTAAATCCATGGAAAATAAACATACATATCATCGAACATACATAACCGTGCAAAACATCAGTACACAAGGCATCATCACACAAGACATAACAATCATCATACATGCCACAACTTAGCCCATACATCATCAAAAGTCAACTTACTTTACCCCTGGGAACATACCAAGTCAAAGCCTCCATTTCAATTTTTCCCCAAAAATCAGAAAAGTATTCTAAGTCTTCTCGCGCATGGCCACTATTTAGGCGCATGGGGAACACTTAGGTGCATGGGCAACACTTAGTCATTTCTGGGCAATTCTAGGCGCATGGGCACTATGCAGGCTCATGGGAATCCTGGGCGCATGAACACTTAGAAAATCTCATCCTATTTCCAGGGCGCATGGGTATTGTTTGGGCGCATGAGGTTTCGGGCGCATGGAACACTTAGGCAGTTATTTGGGTTAGGCACATGGGCCACTATTTAGGCGCATGGACAGTCTATAAACTCTTAAACATCATAATTCAGTTCCTGATCAACATCTATCATGTTCGAAGCTTAAATCTTACATTTTAAATAGTAAAACAAAACATGGCAACATCATAACATCATACTCACCTAAAATCAACCCACCCGCAATCACATTCACACACATACTTATGGGTCAAAAACTCATTTAATAAAAATGACACACATGCATTTCCCTGCCCCCCATCAGTTTAAAACAAGTAAAAAAGGGGTTCTAGAACTCATCTTAGCAGCCTTTGGTTATGTCTTCTTCAAAACCCATTTGCAAATTGAGTTCAACCGCCTAGAAACCCACCAAAAACACACCCGAACACACATAAGCATATAACCGAGGCTAAGGCCAATTGAAATCATAAACTCATGAATTCTTACCTTGAATCCGACTTTCTGCTCTTGTTCCTCTTCAAGCCCGAGAGTTTTCAGCTCCTGCTTTCTCTCTCTAAAGAAAATCCGAATGATATGTTGTGAAGAAAGGGTGATGGGCGGCCATCACGTTTATTCACAAACTTTTTAAGTATTTCGTCCTTTTGACACTTTTGACCCCTTAGCTTGAGATAAATTGCTTTTCTTTCTTTTCCTCCGCTTTTATTCTTTCTTTTTTCCATAACTTTAAAAGAATAACCGAGTGCTACAAGTCCACCACTATATTCAGGTTTCGTCCTCGAAACCTGTTATTCCTCAAACAATCGTGGGTAATGCTGTCTCATTTCCTTCTTCGTCTCCCACGTAGACTTGGATCCTACCTGTGCTTCCACTGTACACGCACAAGGGGGCCACTTTATTCGTTAACCTCTTCGCTTTACGATCAACGATCACCACTGTTACTCCACGTAATTGAACCGTTGGTCTACCTCGATATCCTCCAGTGGTACAATCGTATCCTCGTCTGCTAAACACTTTCTCAGATGAGATACATGGAATGTTGGGTGAATCCCACATAACTCATCTGGTAGCTCCAATCTATAGGCCACCTCCCTTACTCGAGCAATGATTCAGAAATGCCCTATGTACCTTGGGCTTAACACGACCCCGCTTTCTGAATCGAATGATTCCTTTCCAAGGTGAGGCTTTCAATATAACTCTGTTACCCACCTAGAACTCAATTGGTTTATGTCTCTTATGAGCATACGACTTCTGCCTATCCTTGGCTGCCTTCATAAAGGCTTTGATCTTTTCAAGCTTCTCAGTCGTAGCTTCAATAACCTCTATACTCTTTAACTCTTTCTGACTAATATCACCCCATAGATGGGTTCTACATCTCCTACCGTATAGCATCTAATAAGGGGGCATACCGAAACTGTCTTGATAACTATTGTTATATAAGAACTTAGCTAACAATAAGTGGTGATCCCAACTACCTCCAAAGTCAATGACGCATGCCTGAAAAATATCTTCTAGCATTTGAATCGTCCTCTCCGACTGACCATCCGTCTAAGGATGATAAGCCGTGCTAATATATTGCGTCATGGAGTTTCTTCAAAAATTTAGATGTAAAACCGAGTGTCACGATCAGACATAATAGACATCTGTACACCATGAGGGGTTACACTCTTTTTGATGAATAGATTTGCCAACCTCTCAGATGAATATGTCTCGCGGATCAGTAAGAAGTGAGCAATCTTCGTCAACCGTCAACTATCACCCATATAGCATCATACCCTCGTGCGGTACGCGGTAGTTTCATAACAAAGTCCATGGTCATGTGCTCCCACTTCCACTCTAGTATATTCAAAGGTTGGATCATTTCATACGGCTTCTGGTGCTCGGCCTTCACTTGTAAACAAGTAAGGCACTTACTCACATACTCCGCTACATCACACTTCATACCCCGCCACCAATAATCTTTCTTCATGTCTTGACACATTTTCGTAGCACCTGGATGAATAGAGTATCGAATTTATGACCTTCATCCATAATTCTCCACGTAAATCCCCTAAAAGATTAATCCACATTCATCCGAATGGGTTATAACACGAAGTGTGTTTTCACCCAACTCTATGACCAGACCTCTCAGGGTTATAACACAGAGTGTGTTTTTGAATAAATCAAGATATCATCAATAAACCCAATCACTAATTTATCTAACATCGGTCGGCACACTTGATTCATTAAGTCCATAAAAGCAGCTAGCGCATTGGTTAGAACAAAAGACATAACAAGAAACTCGTAGTGTCCATAACGTGTGCGAAAAGTTGTTTTTGGAATATCCTTCTCCTTCACTTTCAACTGATGATAGCCAGATCGAAGGTCTATCCTCAAGAACCAACTTGCACCCTGACACTGATCAAACAAATCATCAATCCTCGGTAAGGGGTACTGATTCTTCACCGTTAGCTTGTTCAACTTTCGGTAGTCAATACATATCCTCATGCTACCGTCTTTCTTCTTCACAAATAAGACCGGAGCACCCCAGGGAGAGATACTCAGTCTAATGAACCCCTTATCAAGCAGCTCCTGCAATCGCTCCATCAACTCCTTCATCTCAGTCGAAGCCAACCCATACGACGCCTTAGCAACAGGTTGGGCACCTGGTATCAAGTCAATCTGAAACTCAATCTCGCAATCAGGTGGCACTCCTCGTAAGTCTTTGGAAACATGTCTGGGAAATCACACATAACCGGTACATCGAACAGGTGTGGTGTTGGCGTATCCACATCCTTTATATAGGCCAAATAGGCACTACATCCACGCCTCATGCACTTTCCCGCCACCGGCATCGAAATCACCCTCAGGATCATCGTCACTCAATCACCATAAACCGTCACTAAACTCCCGTCAGGCGCTATCAATAGAATCATCTTCTTGCGACACACGATGTTCGCCTCGTAGTCCACCAACCAATCCATTCCAAGGACTATATCAAACCTGCCTAGGATCATCATGTATGGTCGAATAGGAACTTGTGACATTCTAATTCAACGTCACAACCTTCTATCACCTCGAAATCCTAGTAGACTTACCTATGGCAGTTTCAACATCAAAGGGTGTATCTATACTCCTACTACTAACAGGAATATTAACACAGAATGCAATAGAAATAAAACTTTTACTAGCACCAGAATCAAATAACATAGAGGCTAAAGTTTGGTTTACAAGAAACGTACCTGACAGAACATCGGGGTACGTCCTAGCCTCCTCCTGCGTCACCGTGAACGCTCTGGCACTCGCCCTCTGCACTTCTCCTTTAGCCTTCTTCACTCCTGACCCTTCAGCCCTCGGCTTCTTGCAGTCCCTACTCGTGTGGCCCTCCTCGTCACAAGAATAGCATCTCCTTACCCCGCAGTTCTTTGCCACATATCCGGTCCTCCCACAACGGAAATAGACATTAGTTTCCACTCTACATTCCTTGGTGTGCTCTCGTCCATACTTAACACCCTTCTCATTCCCGCAACGAATGTGACCACATGTCAGTCCTCCACCTATGCTCCTTTATTGCTTAGAGTGGCCCCACCACATCTAGCCTGGTTCCTTTTCCGATTCCAGTCACTACCACTATTCTTGTTGACTTTAGCCACCACCATGGTCCTTTCATCATACAACCTCCCCGCCAAGTCAACCACCAACCTAAACGTTCTTAGTCGGGCAGCGATCATGTGCCTACGGACATCCGTCGGCAATCCCTGGATATACCTCTTAATCTTTTATGACATAGGTGTCACCTGATCTAGCACTAGCCGTGCCATCTCATTAAACATCATGGTGCATTGCTGATGTGTCATTGTTCCTACCTCCAGTTGCAGGAACTCCCTTTCCACCTTATCCATTTCCCTATGAGGACAGAACTCCTCGATCACCAACTTCTTCAATTCCGACCACCTCATTCTTCCAATTGTCCTGCTACCCTTAGCTTGGACAATATTTTCCCACCCTCACAAAGCTGAGTCCACAAATGTGTGGGTAGCGAACTTCACCTTCTGGTCTTCTCGGCACTCGCTAATGTCCAGTACCGCCTCCATCTCTCTCACCCATCAGTGAGTAGCAGCAGCAGTGTCGTTACCGTCAAATGTAGGGGGCTTCCATCTTTGGAATTCCCATAGGTACATCCTCGTGCTACCTTCTCCAAAGTCTCTTCTGCTTCTTCCTCATCATCGGAGAGAACCGTATTAGTCTCTGGTCACTCCCGTCCTCCCGAGGACCGGTTCCTCTCCCTTCTTTCTCCTTCCCACACCTCCTTTTTCACCTCTATCACCACAGACGGTAGGATCGTCTTCAGGACCTGATGCACCTCTTCAACAACAGCCTCCTTCACTGAGTCTCTTAGGTTAGCACCCTTGTTCCTGGCCTCCGAACAAGGGGTTCTGGTTCTTCATGAACCACCTCTTCGGCTCTAGGCCTTCCTCTTGACCCGTGGTTCAACACCACGTCCACCACGACCTCCACCACATCAAGCTTTAGATGATCTACCACCAGCCATCCTCTAAACACACCACAAGATTCAAACACTAGCATGGTCATTCAAGGGATATCTCAGTTTATGTCAAGTATAGTACGTCCTTAATTATAGTGGCCAGTTTTGATTAGCCACTTACTTTACTCTTCATACCTATCCTGACTACATGAGTATGTAAATCTACAAAGGCACAAAGATCAAATAACAAGCACGCATAATGCCAGTTAAACATTAAGAAAATACCTTATGGCATGTAGCTACTCGGACCGGCATCCATTCCCTTGCCATCCGAATTTCAGTTTAAGTTTAGGTTTCTTTTGAAAATTTACCCAGTTCACTTAAACTTTGGCTTTGATACCAACTTGTAACGCCCGGTTTCTGGGACACTAAGAGCTGATCAATCATCATGCGTAAAACGTATAATTACATTAACTTTACTAAAAACCATGCAGCGGAAACAACTTAAACAAACATTTCATTTCCTTTAAATAAACCCTTTTGCAAAATAATAGATCGCTCATTACAAAATATCGATCGTCTTATTATGATTCAAAAACGTTATACAAAAGAATGCCTTCCAAAAAGAGCCAAATAGTCGCCCCGTGCCATCTTCAGCAACCTTTACCTGCCAACTGGAAACACATAAAAGTCAATGTTGCGGAGTGAGTTCTAGTTGTAAAATAAACATACTTTACTTTCTTTCAAACCATACTATACTTTTGTACATGATCACACATCGTGCGTACACATAGATAATTACATTATTATCTTCCTTTACTGTTCATCAATTTATTTCTTTATCTCTTTCCGGATCAGTGTCATTAGCTATACCCCAAATGTATGCACAAAGCAGGTACCGGGCCGAAGATCATAATTGACTTCTATAACGCACATAGCCTCGCACTAGCACAAAGTCAAGCGACAAAGATCCCACCTGTCTACTACACCCCAAACGTATGCACAAGCGGGTACTGGGCCGAAGATCATAATGACTTCCATAACGCACATAGCCTGGCACCAGCACCGGGGTGAGTATCCCTATAAACCATGTACTATACAACTAGTCAGTCACATAGACTAGACCCCTGTGGGTATCCTTAAGGGTTAGCTAAAGCACACATAGTTGAGCTAATGACATTTTAGAGTTGTGCACCTCCGTACATTTTGCTTGCAAGCCTTTCTTTACTTTCTCTTTCATTAATGCATGCATTCTATCATTATGTTCCTCTTTTCATTATCTTCCACTTTACGTTACATAATACTTTATCATTTCTTTCATATGTATAGCATGTAAAGCCATGGAAAATAAACATACATATCATGGAACAAAAACATAACCATGCAAAACATCACTACACAAGGCATCATCACACAAGACATAACAATCATCATACTTTCCACAAAATAGCCCATACATCAACAAAAGTCAACTTACTTTACCCCCAGGAACAACCCAAGTCAAAGCCTCCATTTCACTTTTTCCCCAAAAATCAGAAATATATTCTAAGTCTTTGGGTGCATGGGCACTATTCAGGCGCATGGGAACTATTTAGGCAAATGGCCTTTCTGAGCTCTTGGGGAACACTTAGGCGCATGGGAGATTTTCAGGTGCATGGTCAACATTTAGTCATTTCTGGGCAATTCTAGGTGCATGGGCACTATGCAAGTGCATGAGTGCCTAGGCGCATAGGAATCCTAGGCGCATGGGACTCATGGGCGTGTGAACACTTAGTAAATCTCAGCCTATTTCCAGGCGCATAGGTACTGTTTGGGCGCATGAGGTTTTGTGCGCATTGGAACACTTAGGCAGTTATATCGGAGGGGTGCATGGGCCACTATTCAGACGCATGTATATCACTCTTATACATCATAATTCAGCTCTCAATCATCATCTATCATGTTCTAAGCTTAAATCTTACATTTTAAGTAGTAAACAAAAACATGGCAACATCATAACATCATAACTCACCTTAAATCAACCCACCCGCAATCATATTCACACATATACTTACGGGTCAAAAACCTATTTAATAAAAATGAACACACATGCATTTCCTGCCCCAAATCAGTTTAAAGCAAGTAAAAAGGGGGTTGTAGAACTCACCTTAGTAGCCTGTGGTTATGACTTCTTCAAAACCCGTTTGCAAATTCAGTTCAACCACCTAGAAACCCACCAAAAACACACCCGAACACACATAAACACATATAAGCATTTAACCGAGGCTAAGGCCAGTTGAAAACATCGTAAACTCATAAATTCTTACCTTGAATCCGACTTTCTAGTCTTGTTCCTCTTAAAACCTTAGAGTTTTCAGCTCCTGCTTTCTCTCTCTAAAGAAAATCCAAATGATATGTTATGAAGAGAGGGTGATGGGCGGCCTTCACCTTTATTCACACACTTTTAAAGTCTTTTGTCCTTTTGACACTTTTGACCCCTTAGCTTGGGTTAAATTGCTTTTCTTCTTTTCCTCCACTTTTATTCTTTCTTTTTCTTCCATAACTTTAAAAGAATAACCGGGTGTTACATATTATCTGATGTACCTTTATCATAAAGTTGGACCACCTTCTGCTGCAACTCATATTAGACACCAACTTTACATAAGTTGGTGAAAGGTTCATGCTTTTGGTAACTTTACCTTGAGGTCTTGAGTCTGTACTTTCTATTTTATGTAATTTGATCCTTTTTGTAATATATTAGGATATGAGCTGTGATATGTCATAGTCACTAGTCAAAACGTAATCTGCCTTTTGATTCTACATTGATTTTGTTATTGTCTAGATCATGTATCTAGCTGGCCTTCATAGTGTGGCCGCCTGCAGGTTGTAATATAAGTATTTGTGGTCCTTGTATCTTATTATGATTGTTTTGTAAATACTTGTAAGGAACTAGAGAGAAATATACATCATCATTGAAAATCAATTATTTGTGTTCTAGTTTTGTCTCTTTATTACTTGTGTTTCTTAGCTTTCATATAAACTGGTTTGTCTAGTTCCCCATTTGATTTGTTAAGTGTTGTTAAATACTCTTCACTTGTGTTGTGTTGTGCTGATACTATATATATACGTATATATTATATATATATATATGTGGGTATATATATCTATATATACATTATATATATACTATGTTATATACGTATATATATACATATATACATATCTATATATATACGTATATCTATATATATACGTATATATGTATATATACGTATATATATAGATATATATACGTATATATATTATATATACGTATAAATATATATATACATATATATATATATATATATATATATATATGTATATAATGAATAATATATAATATATATATACCACACACACATATATATATATATATACATATATATGTCTATATATATATAGACATATACATATACATATACATATATACATATACATATACATATATATATATATATATATGTGTGTGTGTGTGTGTGTGTGTATATACACACACACACACACACACACATATATATATATATATATATGTGTGTGTGTGTATATATATGTGAATCCAAGGATCGCAATCAGGAATTATCAGTATTAATTGAAAGTCAAATTAACGTTTGCGAAATCAACATTAACTTGGATTAATTGTTTTTATTAATTTCAATATCATAATGATTAATTAAGTTGAATACATGAATAGAACTCAATGAATGATCAAACAAAGATTCAAAAGTCTGTAAAATGCACTATCTGTCCCAACAGTTTTAGTTGCTGGGCCATCAGTCATTGTTTCCCCTTCGAAGTTAATCTTTGGTTCCACTTGGACCTTAGGTTGACGAACTTCCTCAATAGTGGTAGAAGGTGCATTTAACCTCCGAAGCTCTTGAGCTCTGAAGTAGATCACATACATATCAGGGCTTGGCTGTTCTATGATTCCAATAGGAACTTGTTGAAGAACCTATTGAGATCTTGGAGCATCCTTTGATCCACTTGAATAACAACTGGAGGAGGCTCAGGGAAGGTTGAAGCTTGTTGCATGGGATATTTTGATCTCAAGGAAGTGAGAGCTTGACTTTGGGTTACCTCTTGTCTTTGACTTTGTCTCTGAACACACTCCCCCTTTTTGGTAGCATCATCATGAGAGCTTGATGAGCTAAGGAAGAGGTCAAGGAGACCTTAATTGGTACATGCCTAACAGACCTCTCAATCTGTTTCTCAGCTAGTTTGGCCTTCAGAGTTTCAATCTCAAGTTGCTGAGTCGCAGACCTATCCTCTAAAGTCTTAACCTTGGATTCATGATTGAGACTTTAGAAAGTAGGTCTTGGATGGTAACTTGCATTGTTCCCTCATCTTCTTGTGAAGAATCACCGGGAGATGAGGTAACATACCTTGTATGTTCATCCTCACCACCAGATATGGTTCCTGGGCACCCTGGTTTCCTTTGCTCAAAGATGTCTCTTTCAGAGTCATCAAATGGCATGGTTGCTGTAGATTTAGTCTCAGTGATGTTACCACTGTCCTGAGGATCCACTGAGAGTCCTCTAGTAGTGGTAGCTGAATCTACATGAGTCCCCTCCACATCAGTGGGACTCACCACAATAAAGCTTTGCTGATGTGGGCTAGAGATAAGAGGTCTCTCTGGGCTCTGTTGATCCTTGAGAGGGTGGTGGGATCAACTTCATTGCCGTTAAGAGACATAATCTCTTCATCAATTCTAATTAAAAGGTCAGTAAAGGATGGAAGTGAAACCTAATGACCCGGACTTTGATCAATATCTAAGGCATTGAGCCTGTGATAGGGCTGTCCCTTTTTGGCTGCTCAGGGAAGTATAACACTCACCCTGAGGGCTTTCAGCTTGGGTTGTGGGCTCATGGGTCTGAGACTGAGAACTCAAGACCCATATTGAGGTTAATTGTGAAGGATGGTTGGACCTCAGGCTGAGTGGGAGCCCTTTGTTCCACTCTAGCCTTTTTGGGTAAACATGAGGAGCTTGTTCAATCAGAGTAGATTGAACAAGGGTTCATTTGGTCGTCTCTGATAAGTGATGGTGATAAGTGGAGAAGGTGGTGTGGCATTGTGAGGGTAGTTGTTGGTGTGGTTCATCACCTGTGGGTTAACAGGGATGTCACCAGGAGCCGTTGGCTCAGTCATACCTGGAAGAAGTGTAGTATCTCTTCCTGTGAAGTTGGTGGACACTCTCTTCAAAGTCTTGAAGATGGTCGGCCTCATTTGAGGAGCAGACAGAGCATCTGCACAGACAAGCTTGCTCTACTCCAGTTCGCAGTTGATTATTTGCTGGAGAACCCTAGGATACATGAAGAATGTGTCCTTCTGAAGATTTCCCATGAGGTTAGTCAGCACAAATCTTGAATAGTTAAAGCGGAGGCATTTTACCAACCCATGAACAAGGCACCCAAGTTCATATGGGATTTGATCCCATCCCCCAGATTTATTTGACAAACAGTGAAGGACCACGTGTAGCAGGAACTTCCATTTGTACGAGAGTTAAATTTGTAGACAGTTGACCTGCTAATGTCTCCACCATATCCCATTCGGAGATAAGAATCATCCAAATCTGCTTTGGGGAATTCCGTTGGAGCGCCCTCATCATGAAGCTCTAGATGCTCCCTGATGATCTGGTCCGAAATGACCAACTCCTGGCCACAGATGCTCGATCGAATGACACGAACCCTGTTTAGGGTTTCAATCTGACCATTTGCCCAAAATTCAGACATATGGTTTGAGTAAATTGTGGGGTTTAACATCAGAGTGTTGTAGTAGAAAGATTGGGTTTGAAAGGAGACAATATCTGAGAAGTCAGCATCTCTTGGTGAATCAAGAAGTGCGACTTGGTTGTGCTGAGGGTTGAAGGCCATTTGGAAAGTTGAATGGGGATGATTTGAGCTGGGTAAAGTTGAGTAAGAGAAATTTCTAGGGCTGTAAATTTGCAAGTAAGAGATTGAAAGTGAATAGTCGAGATTATTTAAAAGATTGTGGAGAGGCGGTAATGGGGGTTAGGATAAGGTGATGTGATGGTTTAGTGGATGAAATGATAGTGGCGGTAAGGTTAAAAAGAGTTAAATAATCCGACATCATTAACAAAATCTTTGCTTTTTACAGTGTGGGGCCCAAGAAATTTACGTTACATAGTGAAATCTCTCATCCGAGTGTAAACATTTCCGAAGGTAACTTGTCTTCCGAAGACAATTCTTACTTCCGAAGCAAAGCTTGCTTCCGAAGCTTAGAGTTGCTTCCGAAAAAAGAATTTGTAAGTTCGGAAGTAAATCTGATACGCAATCAATCGCTTCTTCCGAGACCTAAAATTCTTTCGAGAAGAAACTTATCTTTGAGAAATTATGCTTCGGAAGATATGAGAATGTCTTCCGAAGGTTAATTTCTCTTCGAAAGGAATTTACACATAGAAAATTTCAGACATAATTTCTTGTAACAGGGCTTAAATTGTATTGACACAAGACTTTACATATTAAAAAGTTTTCAAAAGAGATCAGATTAATCAATGTTTATCATCCCAATAGCTGTTATGAGATACTTAAACTTTGTTCATCAAAAGCTTTGGTAAACAGATCAGCATATTGTTCATTTGAATCAACTTTGATTAACTTGATAAGATTTTTCTTATGAATGTCTCTAATGAAATGATACCTGATATCAATGTGCTTAGTCTTGGAGTGATTCACCAGATTTTCAGTAATGGAGATAGCACTATTGTTGTCAATATGGATAAGAGTACTCATAAAGTAGAATCCATAGTCTAACATCTGATTTTGAATCCATAGCAGTTGAGCATAGCAGCTGGCAGCAGCAATGTATTCAACTTCAGCAGTTGATGTAGAGACACATGATTGTTTCTTGCAATGCCATGAGATGATCCTTCCACCAAGAAATTGACATCCTCCTGATGTTGATTTCTTATCAATATTGTAGCCTCCATAGTCACTGTCAGAGTATCCATAAAGATTGAAATCCTTGTTTATGGGATACCAGAGACCTAGTTTAGGTGCTCCTTTGAGGAATCTGAGGATTCTCTTAACGGCAGCCAGGTGAGACACCTTAGGAGCATCCTGATATCTTGCACAAATGCAAGTAGCAAACATGATATCACGTATACTTGCTGCTAGATACATCAGAGAACTAATAATTGCCCTATACTGATGTTGATCAGTATCATCCCCCTCATGGCAGGACAAAGATTATGGTTTCTGGGTATGGGTGTCTTGGCAGGCTTGCAATCCTTCATCTCAAATCTTTCTAAGATGTCAGAGACATATGTAGATTGATTAATGAAGAACCCTTCCTTTAGTTGCTTTACCTGAATTCCAAGGAAAAAGTCCATTTTTCCCATGGAGCTCATCTCAAACTTCTTCTTCATAATGCTCTCAAATCCTTGCACATTTGGTCATTTGAGGAACCAAATATGATGTCATCAAAATAGACTTGTACGAGCAAAATGTCCTTTCTAGACTTTTTGATGAAGAGCGTTTTGTCAATGGTACCTCTAGTATAGCCATTCTTCAGAAGAAACTGAGACAGAGTCTCATACCACAACCTAGGTGCTTGGTGCAGCCCATATAGAGCTTTATCCAATTTGCACACATAGTTGGGATGCTGTGGATCTTCAAATCCTGGAGGTTGGCATACATAGACTTCCCTGTCTATATCCCCATATAGAAAAGCACACTTGACATCAAGTTGGTATACAGTGAAGTCCTTGGATGCAGCATAAGCAAGGAAGATCCTTACTGCCTCAAGTCTTGCAATTGGTTTGAAGACATCAGTATAATCGATTCCTTCCTCTTGAGTGTATCCTTGAACCACAAGTCTTGCCTTATTCTTGATGATCAAGCCTTTATCATCTCTCTTGTTTCTGAAAACCCATTTGGTGCCTATAGGTACTTGACCAGATGGTAGCAGACATAGGTTCCATACCTTCTGTCTCTTGAATTGAAGCAACTCCTCTTGCATTGATTCAATCCAGCTACTATCTTTCAAGGCATCTTCTACATAAATCTAGACTAGCAACATGTCGTTTCCTCTTCTCTTTCTGAAGAGAGTCTAATCAATCTGTAAGGCCCCGTTCCTGGGATGCTCACAGCTGGTCAATCCATTGCACATAGAACATATAATTACATTTAACTTTCATAAAACATTGCAGCCGAAACATAAAAAAACAACATTTTTATTAAAATGCTTTTGCAAAATAATACAACATTCGTTACACCATTTCATTTGTTCGAATTACAATGCAAAAAGATCAAACAAAAGAATGCCATCCAAAAGAGTCAAGTAGCCACCCCTTGTCATCCTCAGCAACTTTACCTGTCAACTAGAAAATGCATAAAAAGTCAGCGTTGCTGAGTGAGTTCTAATTTTAAAATAAAACATACTTTCCCTTTCCTTTAAAATCGTTCTTTACAATCTTACGTGATCATGCATTATACATAGACATAGTTAATATCATTATTATCCTCATCATCATTCATTTCGTACATTTATTATCTTTCGTTTCCATCTAGGTCCTGTCATGTGCTTAACCCCCCTCTAGAGCACCAAACAATTCATCTAGGGTTAAGTGACAAGCCCCCGTTCATATGGTCAATCACAAATATTGAACCCTTGTGTGCATCCTCATGGGGTATTTAACCCGCACACAGTTAAACTGACACCCACATTGGGAGTGAACCTCCATACATATGCTTAATCATACGGATTAAGCCCCAGTGTGCATCATCATGGGGTAGCTTACCCAGACACAGTTGAGCTAACACCCCTCATTGGATGTAAACCTCCATATATTTGCTTGCAAGCCTTTCTTTCATTCGTTCATTCATTAATGCATGCATTCATTCATTACGTTCCTCTTTTCATTATCTTCCACTTTACGTTACATAATACTTTCATTTCATTCATTAACATTCAATGTAAAGCCATGGGAAAATAATCATACATAATAAGGAACATAAACATAAACATATAACATCACCATACAGGGCATCATCATGCTTACATAACATACATCATACATACCATCATGCATAAGCATCAATCATACATCCTAACATGCCCATCATAACATCTATGACCTCAAAAAGTGAACTTGCATAGCCCCCGGCAACCTCCCAAGTCAAAGCCTACATTTCACCTTTTTTTCCCCAAAAAGTCAGAAAATATTCTAAGTGTTCATCCGCATTTCCTCTTTTGTCCATTCGCATTTCCTTTTGTTCATCCGCATTTCTTTTACTCATCCACATTTGTTCATCCACATTGACTGTAGTCATCCGCATTTGTCAATGCTCATCTGTATTTGTTCATCCGCATTAACATGTTCATCCGCATATGTTCTGATCGCATGAACTTACTCATCCGCATTTCTTTTACTCATTCGCATTTGTCTATCCGCATTGACTTTACTCATCCGCATTTGTCAATGCACATCCGCATTTCTTTTACGCTTCTGCATTTGTTCATCCACATTGACTTTACTCATCCGCATTTGTTCATCCATATTAACATTGTTCATCTGTATTCGTTCAGTCGCATGAACTTACTCATCCACATTTCTTTTACTCATCCGCATTTGTCCATCCGCATTGACTTTACCTATCCACATTTATCAACGCTCATCTACATTTCTTTTACTAATCCGCATTTGTTCATCTGCATTGACTTTACTCATCCGCATATGTCAATGCTCATCTGCATTTGTCAACACTTTAGCAGTTTTTCTAAACTTTGGAGTATGAACTACTGTTTGGGCGCACGAACATAATTCGGTTCCCAAACACCATCTATCATGTTCTAAGCTTAAATCATGCATTCTAAGCCTTAGAAACACAACCATAACATCATCAAACATGAACATAGCACAAAATCAAACCCCACCCGCATCATACACACATTCATACATACGGGTACGAAACCCAATTTATAAAAATATACATTCATGCATTTCCAGCCCTAAAATTAGTTAAAATATGTAAAAGAGAGGTTATAGAACTCACCTTTACAGCTCTTTAGTATGGCTTCCTCCAAACTTGTTTGCAATTGAGTTAAACCGCCTAGAAACACACTAAAAACACACAACTGAACACACACAACACACATGAGCATAAACCCGAGGACATAACTAGTTAAGAGCATTATAAACACATGAATCCTACCTTGAATTCGACTTTTGAGCTCATCTAAAAAACCCAAGAGTTCTGCTGCTCCTTGCTACTTTCTTAATCTAAAATCCGATGATTTGGGCGTGTGAGAAGAGAGTGGGCGGCCATGCCCACTTTACACCCACTTTCAAACCTTTTTGTCCTTTTGACACTTTTTACCCCTTAACTTGGTTAAAATATCTTTTCTTTCTTTTTCTTCACTTTATTCTTTCTTTCTTTGACTTTTAAAAAAATATAACCGTGTGTTACAAGTCCACCCCCCTTATATAGGTTTCATCCCCGAAACCTGTTATTCCTCAAACAATTGTGGGTAGTGATGTCTCATCCGTTCATTATCTCGCACGTAGACTCAGATCCCTTTCTGTGTTTCCACTGTACACGCACAAGAGGAACCACTTTATTCCTCAACCTCATCTCTTTACGATCAATGATCGCCACTGGTTGCTCCACATAATTAAGCCGTTCATCTACCTCGATATCCTCCAGTGGTACAACCATATCCTCATCTGCTAAACATTTCCTCAGATGATATACATGGAATGCGGGTGAATTCCACTTAACTCATCTCGTAACTCCAATCTATAGGCCACCTGTCCTACTCTAGCAATGATTCAGAAAGGCCCTATGTATCTCAGGATCAACTTGCCCTGCTTTCTGAACCGAATGAGACCCTTCTAAGGTGAGACTTTCAACATAACCCTATCACCCATATGGAACTCAATTGTTCTACGTCGTTCTTTTGCATACAACTTCTGTCTATCTTTGGTTGTCTTCATGAAGGCTTTGATCTTTTCAAGCTCTTAGTCGTAGCCTCGATCATGTCAACGCTTCCTAACTTTTTCTGACCAATATCACCCTAACACATGGGTGTTCGGCATCTCCTACTGTATAGCATCTCATAAGGGGGCATACCAATGCAGGCATGATAACTGTTGTTATATGAGAACTCAGCTAACGCGTAAGTGGTCATCCAACATCCTCAAAATCAATGACACATGCACGAAACATATCCTCCAGCGTCTGAATGGCCTTTCCGACCGACGACATCTGTCTAAGGATGATAAGTTGTGCTAATATGCAACCTCGTCCCATTGGATCTTGGCCTTTTCTTCGAAAATTAAATGTAAACCGGGTGTCACGATCAGACATGATAGACACCGGCACACCATGACGAGTTACAATCTCCTTAATGAAAAGTTCAGCCAACTCTCGGATAATATGGCTCATGAATCGGTAGAAAGTGAGCACTCTTTGTCAAACGATCAACTATCACCCATATGGCATCATACCCTCGCATGGTACGCGATAGCTTTGTAATAAAAGCCATGGATGTGCTCCTTCCATTTCGTATATATCCAACGGTTGGGATCATTCCATATGGCTTCTGATGTTCCGCCTTCACTTGTAAACAAGTAAGGCATTTACTCACCTCAACCCCAAGTAGGAAGCATCAGATAACACACAAAACCAAGTCATGAGTAAGGTAATAACCTCATGAATCTTTAAATGTCCTGATGCATAGGCTATAACTTTTCCCTATGCATTAACGCACACCCCAACCGCGAGTAGGAAGCATGGAAGCATCAAAAAAACCACCAGATTCTTCACTTCCATCGGGTAACGACAGAACATGAGCTTGAGTCAACTCGCCTTAACTACCTCGAACGCCTTCTCTGAGCTTGACCAGATACAAAATTTACTAATTTCCAGGTCAACTGGTTAGTTGGAGAAGCGATTTTAGAGAAGTGCAGGATCGTTCAAGGGCTTGAACACAATTACAACACAACAACACAATGAGGAGATTAACTAAACTTAATCAAACAGTGAACTAGGTAACCAAGGTGATGCAGAGAACACAAGTAAAGCAAGAGACAGAACAAGAGAGTATAGTTTTCAAGGGAGCAGTATATTGCTTTCTCAAGTTCTTTTACAAGTGTTACAAAAGCATATGGAAAGATACAAGAACTTGGAATACTTATACTACAACCTACAGCCGGCTATACTATGAAAGCCAGCTGGATACAATTGACTAGACACTAACAAAATCAATTGTAGGATCAAAAGGCATATCTGCCTTTTGACCTTGTGACTATGACATGCCATAGCTCACATCCTTATACATTACAAAAAGGATAAAGTACATAAAGTGGAAAGTTTCAGACTCAAGACCTCAATGTACAGTTACCAAAAGCATGGACCTTTTCACCAACTCTTGTAAGTTGGTGACTTATCAGAGACGCAGCGGAAAAGGTGCTTTATGGAACAGTACATCAGATAAAGCATGTGTACTAAAAGTCTTCGGAAGAAATCTGTCTTCATAGGTTGAAGCTTCGGAAGACTTTGTCTCTTCAAGCTTCGGAAGACTTCATGTTAGGCTTCGGAAGATATTGGTCTTGGCTTCGGAAGATATTACACTTAGAGTATTTTCTAATGCTTTGTGTAATTCTTCCGAAGCATTCTTCACTTCAGTACTTAGTGCATGTTGCTGAAACACTTAGGCAGTTTTGGGTTGCATCAGACTTCAGGAATCCTTACAAACTCCCCCTAGGCTGATGCTACCAAAACACTTAGAAGATCTTTAAATGTTTGTAGTCTTCAGAATAATCAAGACCATCCTTTCTTCATTTGATGGTCAGGATCATCAAGACTCTCATAGTATCTTCTCATTTCAAAGAGATCATGCAGAGGTAAGTTGATTATGTCTTGCCATGAGTAGACATTTTCAACACCTTGATCTCTGATAACATTCCATCTTTCTGGATTGGTAGAGTAAGTCCAGGATAAGATGGGTGTCTCGGTTGCTAGAGGAGCCACTTGCATAGGAGTTGATTGGGCTGCCTCATCATGCACTTCCTCAGGTTGATCTGATTCAGCCTGGGGTGTAGAGGTAGATGACTTTGGCTTCTTCTTTTAGTCTTTGGTTTAGAGGCCATTTTCTTCTTCCTCTTTAATGTCTTTAACTGAGAAGGACTGTCGCAGCACCATGTTGATCATCAGTGTCTTTCTCAGTTGGGTGTTCCTCCCTCACAGGTTCAGAAGGAGAGGGAGTTTGACCCTGTCTTGGATCAGAAGATGAAGTTTGCTGAGGCTCAGCTGGAGGTTCTGGTTCAGGTGTCTCTGGTTGTTCAAACTTGACCTCCACTTCAGGTGGGACTTGACTTGGAAGAGAGTGCAAGTCAATGAGTTCACCACTTTTAATCTTCTGCTTGATTACCCTTATATGCTCATCATGTAGATAGAGACATGGGACCAAGTCTCCTTCCGGAGAATCCATATGACTTCAAGAAGCTCATCATTCTTTGTCTGTCAGCAGACTTCTTTGCATTCTTTTGAATGATGGCTCTTGACTTTGCAGCTTCTTCCCTTAGCTTCCTTTTGGTGTTTTTCTTTCTTTGACTAACTCAAGCTCAAGTTGCTTTAAGTACTCGAACTCAATGAAGTCATAGGACAGGGGAAGAAGTGTATTTGCCTGATAGAAGCCTGTGGCACTCAGGTAGTTTATCATTTTGATTCTATCCTCTTCTTATCTACCTGAGGTTCTTGTGGAGCCACATCTTCCTGTGCAGGACTTTTTTGAACTGGAGAGAGAGTGGGAGTATGCTTGTGAAGTCTTTTCTGTCTCCTCTCCTCTTTGAATTGGAGAAGTAACCTTGCATCCTCTTTCTCCTTAATCTCTCTTGACACTTCCATGTCAGCCAGTTCATTCAACTCTTCTAAGGGGAGGGAGATGATTTCATCAACATCATAGTTCCTGGTCTGTAAGTAATTAATCCTGACTGCCCTTTGTTCATCATTTTGAGTATTTGGTCTGGGGGCAGCCCTGATTGCAGCTTGCATGAATTTTGATGACCCAGAAGAACTTTCTCCCCTTAGCCTCCTTTTCCTCTCTCTCTCTTCCTCCTCAATTTCCTCAGGAGTCATTATCCTTTTCCCTTTGTCACAACAGACCTTTGTGACTCAGGGTGGATTGAGGCTTGGCCTTCATTGCTTGGTGTAGCTTCCATGCTCTGGCCAGAGAGAGGCTGAGAAACACCTTCACCAGCAGGTGTCTCAGATGGAGTTTGGACCTCTGCAGCAGTTGTTGATGGTGAGACAAGGGTCTCAGGTTCTGCCACTGGGCCTTCAGCCAAGGTTTCCCCTATGAAACTAATCTTAGGGTCCACCTCAACATCCAGTTGACCGATGACATTGCCTGATTGCCTAAGTCTCCTTCTTAGAGAGAACTCTGCAAGGATCCTGTCTTGGATTCTTTGAGCCAGCCTGTCAGCTTGTCTAGATTTGCTTGGATTGACAAGTGGCATGTTGACTAAATCCAGTCCTTCATAGAAGCTCAGGCTTTGGAACTGAAAGATTCTTGTTGACCTTGAACTCTGTGAAGTATGAGGGCTCTTCTGTCATCATCATACCTCCATCTGATGATGTAGTTGCCAGTTCCATGTGGTGGAGATGAGACAGCCCTTGGTATACCTTCCTCAAAGAGACTCCTGATGAGAGAGTCTATAGAGTCCACATTAATGTGAACTTGAGGAAGTTGCTGAGAATGCACAACAGCAAGTGAGGATGGTGAGTCCTCTATGTCCATTCTCTTTGAAGAACTCCCAGGTTCTGTGGTTGTGATAACATTCCCCCCTTTTTGGTAGCATCACCCACTTGCATAGGTGAGCTGGAGGATAAATCATCACTTCCACAGGTTCTTGTGTTCCTGGTTGAGCTCTCCTTAAAGGTCTCCCAGCTATTTTTCCTGCAGATATGAAATCTGGAGTTGCTGATCATTGACCCTGTTTTGCAGGGTAGTCACCTGAGATTCCAAGTGACTAACCTTAGAGACTAGATAGGTGCATGTTTGTGACAATTTTTGTACCTTTAGTCTCAAATTCCCCTCATCTTCATCAGAAGAATCACTGGGGGCTGAGAGGATTGGACCAAAGTCCCTTCTCTCACCACCAGCTTGAGTTTCTTGGCTGTTGGTTTTCCTCTGCTCACTGGCAACCTCAGTTAAGATGCCAATGGGCTGAGTTGCCATGGTTGAGGTCTTAATGATGTAATCACTTTCAAAGTGAGAGCCTCTTCCATATGGACATCCTGAACAGGTTCAGATGTGTCCACCTCAGTAATAGGTGACTGATGAGGGATAGACTGAGGAGAGTCAGAGGTACTCATCTCTCTTTGAGTAGGGGAGGAGAAGAGAGACTCATGGTACTCACTGAATCCTAAGTCTTCATCAGTGTAAAAGGATAGGTTGGGAATTGGTTGGTTTAGATCCAAAGGCTGGGGATGGTAGCTATCCCCTGAAGGTTGTTCACTTGAGTGTTGAGACTCAGAGTGAAGGCTTACAGTTGTTGGGCTAATGAGCTCATCAGGTTGAGCTTGAGGAACCTCAGCCCTGATAGGTAAAGTAATGGGAGTGGTTTGCTCCTCAGGAGAAGTGGGAGCTCTGGAGTCCACTTTTCCTGTAAGGTTGAGTATTTGGGGGCCTGCACAGACTCAATAGCCTGAGCAGGGGTTCGTTGGATTTTCTTTTGTAGGTGATGAATATTGGAGGTTGTGAAGAGGGTAGGAGAGCAGTAGGTGTGGGTTCAACACTAGCTTGGACTGCTATGTTGTCACCTTGAGCAATGAGCTCTAACATTTTGGGACTAGGGCTGTTTCTACCCTGAGAAGCCTACAGTTGGCTTCTTCATAATTTTAAAGATGCCGGGCTTCATCTGTCCCAGTTTAAGAATATTGCCTGTTTCCCTCAACTGTGAGCCCAGTTCACAGTTAAGAATGTGTTGAACATATCTAGGAAACATGTAATATTCTAAGGAGTCTAAGTTTGCAAGTAAATTAGTATAAACAAATTGTGAATACCTGAACTTGACCCCCTGAACCATCCATGAACTATAAAGGAGAGATCCTCAGGAATCTGGTCCCATCCACCATGCTTGTTTGATAAGCTGTGGATAACCACATGGAGCAGGTATTTCCACTGGGATGAGACCTTCCCTTTCCTGAAGGTCTTTACAGAGAAATCTCCTTCATAGCCCATCTGCTCGAAGGAATGATTAACCGCTTCTTTGGGAAAGAACACTTCACCTGCTTCATCATCCAGCTGAAGATGTCGATTGATGATGGCCGGAGTGATGAAAATTGTTCTCCCCTGCACTGTGGCAGACAGTGCCTTCTCCCCATCCATAATGACCTCTTGGCAGGTCTTCCAGAATTCAAGCAAATGATCCTCATATAGAGGAGGATCAATGGTTAGGGAGGTGAAAGTAGTGAGACAAAGACAAGAAACGGCAAACCTCTGAGAAATGAGGATCTTTGTCAGAGCATAACAGAGCAACCTGATTGTGTTGTCTGTGTAGCTGCATGGCAAAGTGAGGATCATTTCTGTGTGTAAGGTCAGCCATTGTGAGGTAGCTCAGAGATGAAGAGAAAAGAATGGGAAGGAAATTTCAGAGAGAAAGCTTTGGGTTTTAGGTATGGAAGAAAAGCAGATGATAGAAGAAGGGGGAAACCGTTGGGTTTATATGAGAGAGAAGGATTTCAGATAAAGTTTAATGAAAGAGGATAAACTTTGAAATCCGTATGTCGGTCCCACCTCTGAAAAAGTAGTTTACCTTTTTGCTCAAAAAGTAGTTTTCTTGGAGTTCGAAAAGCTTCCGAAAGTAATTTGTCTTCGGAAGTTTGATTGAAAAAGCTTCCGAAGCTAAAGTGACTTCGGAAGAATTTTCCTGAGAGTCTTAAAGATTTATGCTTCGGAAGAGAAATAAACTTTGGATGCTTTGTATAAGAATGAACAAAGCTTCCGAAAGTAATTTTTGCTTCGGAAGGAAAAAGTCCTTAAAAATGAATAAGTGTCTAAGTTGAGAATTTTAAGCTTCGGAAGATAAATTTTGACTTCTTCCGAAGGTAAAATTTCTTAGACAGTCATTTATTTTGAAGACATATTTTTCTTCCGAAGGTAAAATGTTATCTTCCGAAGTATCAGAAAATTTTCAAGAATCCAAGGAAAGTCTTCAAAAGAGTTTTTCATTCAAAGAAAACATGAGCTTATGAAAGTGATGAACTAGCAAACTTAGGACACACATTTTTTAAGAAGAAATAAATTAGAATTGTTTTAGAAAAAAATCTACTCAAAGTTGATCATCCCAATAGCTGATATCAGATACTTAAATCTCTGTTCATCAAAAGCTTTTGTGAACAGATCAGCATATTGTTCATCTGTGTGAACTTTGACTAGTTTAATTAACCCTTTTCATAGTTATCTCTTATTAAATGATACCTGATGTTGATGTGTTTGGTCCTTGAGTGCTGCACAGGATTCTCAGTGATAGAGATAGCACTGTTGTTGTCTATGTGGATAGGAGTCTCTTTGAAGTTAATCCGTAGTCTAGCATCTGATTTTGAATCCAAAGCACTTGAGCACAGCAGCTTGCAGCAGCAATGTATTCAGCCTCAGCAGTTGATGCAGACACACAGGTTTGTTTCTTGCATTGCCATGAGACAACCCTTCCACCAAGAAATTGACATCCCCCAGATGTAGACTTTGCAGTCATGTTGCAACCACCATAATCACTGTCTGTATAGGCATACAGATTGAAATTAGAATTCTTTGGATACCATAAACCAAGTGTTGAGCACCTTTGAGGTATCTTAAAATCCTTTTCACAGTGATTAAGTGAGACATCTTAGGATTGCTTGATATCTTGCACAAATACATGTAGCAAACATGATATCAGGCCTGCTAGCTGTAAGATACATAAGAGACCCAATCATAGCCCTGTATAAGTGCTCATCTACACACTCCCCCTCAAGATCTGGACCAAGGGAGTGGTTTCTGGCTATGGGTGTCTTAGCAGTTTTACAATCAGTCATGTTGAACCTCTTGAGTATATCTTGAACATACTTGACTGACTTATGAAAATGCCATCTTCAACCTGCTTCACTTGAATTCCAGAAAGAAATTAAGTTCTCCCATTGAACTCATTTCAAATCTATCTTTCATCAGCTTTTCAAAGTCTTTGCAGAGCCTTGAATTGGTTGAGCCAAAGATGATGTCATCCACATATACTTGAACTAGCAGAATGTCGTTTCCTTGTGTTTTGATGAAGAGAGTTCCATCTATAGTACCTCTCCTGTAACCATGTTTACAGAGATACTCAGACAGTGTCTCATACCACTTCCTGGGTGCCTGATGCAGCCCATAGAGCTTTGTCAAGCTTGCAGACATAATCAGGATGATCAGATCTACAAAACCCGGTGGTTGTTTGACATAAACCTCCTCATCAATCACTCCATATAAGAAGGCACACTTTACATCAAGTTGGTAGACCTTGAAGTTCTTGGATGCAGCAAATGCCAGGAATATCCTAACAGCTTCTAGTCTAGCTACGGGAGCCAAAGACATCAGTGTAGTCAATCCCTTCTTCTTGTGTATCCTTGAAAAACTAGTCTAGCCTTGTTCTTGATGATGATCCTCTATCATCCTTTTTATTCCTAAAAACCCATTTGGTTCCAATGGTAGTCTTCCCATGAGGAAGAGGACAAAGGTTCCAAACTTTCTGTCTTTTGAATTGAAGCAGCTCTTGTGCATAGCTTCAACCCAACTTCCATCCTTTAGAGCCTCCTCAACTTTCTTTGGCTCTAACTAGGATAGAAAACAAGAGTGAAGACAAACATTTGCTTCATGGTTTGCCCTCTTGTCTTTACCCCGGAGATAACATCTCCAATGATGTTTGTAGTAGGATGAGACTTGTGGATCCTTAGCTGAGGATCACAGCAAGTTGCTGAGATAGATCCAAATTTGAGAAATTTAGATCTGGTCTTGAAGATTGATCCTCCACATTATCACACTTATCAGATTAACTTGATCCAATGAGTGTGTGACATCATTGATGTTATCATCTATGGTATAGTTATTAGCATCAAGAGATTCTTGATTACTTTCACCATCACCATTGTTATCTTCTGCAATTGAGATGTCTTTATCTGGTTGAGAGGCCTCTGAACTGGAATTTGAAGGCATGCCAGATGTATCAGCTGGATTTGTCATGGTTGTGCTGATAGAAACCTCATTTGCTGAAGTAGTTCCAACTGGAGCTGAAGGTCTTCCAAGCTCAAATCTTGGATCAGGATCACCTGTATTTTAAATTTCTTGCAGATCCTGAAACATGCTCACAAGATTTATTAAAACAGTTAGTAACTAAATCAAGATCAAATAGCCAATCCGGACCAGAACCAGCCACACTGGGAGTGTGCTCATTGAAGTCACATTGGCTGACTCCTCAATGATTCTAGTTCTGAGATTGTATACTCTATAAGCTTTAGCTTGAGAAGAGTATCCAATGAAGTGTCCATCGTCTGATTTCTCAGCAAACTGGCAACTTGATCTTTGGTATTCAAGATGGTGCAGGGACATCCAAATGACCTGAGAAAACAATGAAAGGTTTCCTCTTGTGCCAAAGTTCATAAGGAGTCTTACCATGTGTCTTAACTACTAAGACTCTGTTTTGCACATAGCAGGCAGTATTAACTGCCTCTGCCCAGAAGGTGATAGGCAGTTTAGAGTCAGACAACATAGTTCTTGCAGCTTCAATAAGTGTCCTGTTTCTCCTCTCAGCAACTCCGTTTTGCTGAGAGTCCTGGAGCACTGTATTGTCTTGTAATACCCTTGTTATCACAAAATGTATCAAGGATTTGGTTCTTGAATTCATTTCCTTGATCACATCTTATGGTTTTGACCTTGTGATCACATTGATTCTCAATCTTTAAGATGAATTCTTTAGAATCTCAGGAGTCTCATCTTTAGTTCTAAGAAAGAAAACCAAGTGAATCTTGTAAAATCATCTGTGATCACTAGACAGTATAAGGTCCTTCCTAAACTCCTTACACTGGTGGGGCCAAAGAGATCCATATGTAATAAGTGTAGGGAGTAGTGATGGAGTTCTTTTCCTTAGGCTTGTGAGATACCTTGTGTTGCTTCCCTTTCAGGCATGCAACACAATGATCATCACTTGTAACTCTTTCTTTGGCATTCCAGTTACCAGATCATGTTTGATTAATTTATTCATATTCTTAAAGTTTACATGGCACATTCTTTTATGCCATAGGAAAGACTCATCACTATTTGCTTTAGATAGAAAGCATGAAACTTCTCCAGGGAGATGTTTCTTGCAAATCCATCTTGTACTGTTCCCTTTCCTGGGGGCTCTGAGCAGAATATGCTCATGAGGAATGACCACTCCAGGTTTGAGAACAATGCACTCATGCTCAGTGAAGAGCATGTTATGACTCTGATCACAAAATTGAGATACACTCAAAGATTGTACCCAAGCTCCTTAACAAATTTACCTTCTCAATGCTGAGCTTACCATTTGTGACCTGCCCCTTCCATAAATGTAACCACCTTCATTTCCTCCAAAAGCAACTGGTCCTCCATCAATTCTCTCAAAATTATGAAGTAAAGACCTATCGCCTGTCATGTGCCTGGAACAGCCACTGTCAATTATCCAGACATTCTTGTTTGTCTTGAGCTGTTCCTGCACAAAGAAAATGATTAGTTACATTTGGAAACCCAGCCTTACTTGTCTTGGGTTCAGTAAGTGTAATAGAAGGTAATGCAACAGTAATAGATCCTATGGTGTACAAAGGGATCTTCGGCTGTTGTTGATGGAGAAACCTCTGTCATTTGGTCTTTCTTAGACATCCACACCACCTTTGGAGTCTTGGACTTGACCTTCAAAACCTTAGAAGCTTTTGGAGCTTCACAAGTTTTAATGACTGATACTTCGGAAGAATCTACAGTCACTGCAGTAGACTTTAGTACTTCGGAAGAACTCCTTTCTTCCGAGACCAACTTTGCTTCCGAAGGTGATTTTCCATTTACCTTCTTCTTTGGTTTGGAGCTTCCGAGGGAAACAGACTTTCCTTCCGAAGCTTGAGACTTCTTGAGATTCTTTGAAGTCTTTGTATTGGTCATGTGGATAGTTACTTTTAGGATTGTATGAACAATCCTTGGCAATATGAGAAGTACTTTCACACATAACCACAACATTTTCTTCTTCAAAGAAATCTCCTTTTGAGAGCAAGACTGGCCTTGGTCATATCCCTTTTTCACCTTCATCTTGGTAGATTCAGATACAGTTCCCTTGGGCTGTGAACTGTTCTTGGATTTTGATGGTCCAGGCTGTGCAGCAGTGATACCAGCAGCTCAGTCTTCTTCTTTGTACTGAGATGATTTGAACATGAACCAGAACTCTTAGATAAGAGGCTTTGGTGGATGTCTTCAGTCCTTATTGCTTTGAAGCCTGCAGAGAAACACTTGTTTCTGCTTAGCATCAAAGGTAGCCTTGATTTCTTGAGCCTTCTTTGCTTTCCTTTTGCTCTTCCTGATCAAGTTCTTTCTCTTGGACTTGGTCATCACAGTTAATTTCTTCTCCTCAGAAGGATAGTGGCCCTTGGAGGATCCTCTTCTTCACTCTTCTCAGAGGGATTCCTCACTATCACTTCTTCATCATCCTCACTTACTGGATCTATGAGAGGAAGCTCATCTTCACAAGTTCCACACCTAGGAGATCTTACAGACAAGATTGTGTGTGGAGGAGCTATCTCATTTGACCCCAGTCCCTGTCTATTTTGATAACAAACCTTATTGTGTAGGGATGAGGATTCATCATGTTCTTGAAGGTCTCTTCTTCAAGAACACTTTTCTCTGCCAGGGCTTTGCTGATCACAAGCTCAGCCTGGCACTTAGTCAACTTAGTGATGAGATCTTGGATCTGAGTTCTAAAATGTATGTTCATGTTTTAGTACTGAAATAGTTTTCTCCAAGTCTTCTATCTTAACTTGTAATCATTTTCAGACTTTCTAAAGTCAATTTTAATATGTTTAATGACTCAAGATCAGATCTCATCTCTAGGGTAGGACCTGTATCTATTTACTTTAGCAATGCATTCAGGGGAGCAAAGATGTTCTAATACCTTGCTTCATCATGATCAGCCATCAATGCTTGGTTTGGAGAAGCATCCTCCACCTGAAAACTCCAGTCAAATCCTCCCTCTTCGACAGCAACCGCAGCATGTTGCTTTGTCTTCTCAGCCTGAGGGGTATTGTTGGTGAAGTTTGGTCTGAGTTGTGTTTGACCCCCATTGGCTCTGGGTGCCTTACACTCCCTGGCGAAGTGACCCATAAGGTTACAATTGTAACACTTAACTTTGCTTTTATCCAGGCCAAACTTACCACTGGTAGCATTGCTTGGAAATTTTCTTCCTGTCCTCTTGTAGAACTTCTTGGCTCTGTGAGTGAGAAGAGCCATCTGCTGAACTATCTCCATGTATTCCAGGTCATCTGGATGGATACAGTCTAGATCTTCAAGAGTGAAGAGATAATTTCCACAGCTTTCATTTGCAGACACAAAGGCTTGCGAAGAACTTGTCTCTTGGAATGGACTTCCTTGAGTAAAGTTCTCCCTTGGTGTCTCCGGAAGGTGATGAAAGGACCCTTTTGTGAGTTGTCAGGGTAGCATAGGAGATGATGTTGGGTTCTATGCTGTCCCTTTCAGCCACATGAAGGGCTGAACCCATTTGATTGTTAGAGTTGCCAGATGAACCTTGTAAGTTCATCTCCATCTGGTATCCACTGAGAATCCCATATAACTCTGTCAGAGTAAGAGTTTTAAGGTTCTCAGTCCTCTTGATTACCACACAATAGTGTGTCCATTGCCTAGGAAGTGAGGACATGAACTTCCTTACAATGTCTCTGTTCTCAAGAGGAACTCCTCCATCCACAAGGGTATCCACAATCTCAACATACCTGAAGTATGTTGGGTCATGGTTTCACCTGTTTTAAGGTGAAATTTTCAAACTGCTGCTTCAGAAGATCTTTCTTGTTCTCCTTGGCTTCAGAGGAGCCTTCATACATCAGCTTCAGTGCATCCCACAGCTGTTTAGCTGTCTTGCACTTCTTAAAACCTCTGTACACAGAGTTTGGGATAGCAGTCTGAAGAGCAGTCATGGCCTTCCTGTCAATCTCTACTCTTTTCCTATCTTCATCTGAGTAGTTGGCCACATCTTTAGGAATCATACCAGCACCGGTAGCAGGGGGTGCTGGGTATGAAAGGTCCATATTCACAGATTCCCACATTCTTGAGTCAAGAGACCTGATGAAGCCTTCCATCCTCATGCACCAGGTGTCGAAGTCATCAAGAGTGATCAATGGGGATTTGTTCATGGTTCCGGTCTCCATATCAGTCTTTGAGATGGAAGCCATTTGAAAAGGTTTATTTTTTGTGTGTGTGAGGGATCTTAAGATGGTTAGATCTTATATCACGAGCCTGAAAGCTCTGATACCAATTGCAGGATCGTTCAAGGCTTGAACACAATTACAACACAACAACACCATGAGGAGATTAACTAAATCTTAATCAAACAGTGAACTAGGCAACCGAAGGTGATCAGAGAACACAAGTAAAGCAAGAGACAGAACAAGAGAGTATAGTTTTCAAGGGAGTCATATATTGCTTCTCAAGTTCTTTTACAAGTGTTACAAAAGCATATGGAAAGATACAAGAACTTGGAATACTTATACTACAACCTACAGCCGGCTATACTATGAAAGCCAGCTGGATACAATTGACTAGACACTAACAAAATCAATTGTAGGATCAAAAGGCATATCTGCCTTTTGACCTTGTGACTATGACATGCCATAGCTCACATCCTTATACATTACAAAAAGGATAAAGTACATAAAGTGGAAAGTTTTTCAGACTCAAGACCTCAATGTACAGTTACCAAAAGCATGGACCTTTTCACCACTCTTGTAAGTTGGTGACTTATCAGAGACGCAGCGGAAAAGGTGCTTTATGGAACAGTACATCAGATAAAGCATGTGTACTAAAAGTCTTCGGAAGAAATCTGTCTTCATAGGTTGAAGCTTCGGAAGACTTTGTCTCTTCAAGCTTCGGAAGACTTCATGTTAGGCTTCGGAAGATATTGGTCTTGGCTTCGGAAGATATTACACTTAGAGTATTTTCTAATGCTTTATGTAATTCTTCCGAAGCATTCTTCACTTCAGTACTTAGTGCATGTTGCTGAAACACTTAGGCAGTTTTGGTTTGCATCAGACTTCAGGAATCCTTACAAGAAGTCTTGAATGAATCTTCTATTGTAGCCTGCCAAACCCAAGAAACTACGAATCTTAGATGGCGCCTTTGGAGACTTCCATTACATCACTGCCTCCACGTTTGTTGGATCCACCATAATCCCCTCGGGATTCCTACATGACCCAAAACTTAACTTCGCGCAACCAAAACGCACACTTGGAGAATTTAGCATACAACTTTTCCCTTCTCAACATCTCCATCACCTCTCAAATGTGACCGGCATGCTCCTCTTCACACTTGGAATAAATCAAGATATCATCGATAAACACAATCACTGATTTATCCAACATCGGCCACACACTCGATTCATCAAGTCCATAAAAGCAGCTAGCGTGTTGGTCAAACCAAATGACATAACGAGAAACTCGTAGTGACCATAATGTGTGTGAAAAGCTGTTTTAGGAATGTCTTGCTCCTTAACCTTCAGCTGATGATAACTAGATTGAAGGTCTATCCTCGAGAACCAACTGGCACCTTGAAGCTGATCAAATAGGTAATCAATTCTCAGTAACGAGTATCGGTTCTTTATTGTCAACTTATTCAATTCACGGTAGTCGATACATATTCTTATGCTACCGTCTTTCTTCTTCACAAATAAGACCGGAGCACCCCAGAGAGAGATACTCGGCCTAATAACCCCTTATCGAGCAACTCTTGCAATTGCTCCATCAACTCTTTCATCTCAGTCGGAGCCAAATGATACGATGCCTTGGCAATAGGTTGGGCACCCGGTATCAGATCAATCTGAAACTCAGTCTCTCGGTCAGGTGGCACTCCTGGTAAATCTTTGGGAAACACATCTGGAAAGTCATGCACAACCAGGACATCAGATAGCTATGGTGTTGGTGTATCCACATCATTTACATAAGCCAAGTAGGCGCTACATCCACACCTCATGCACTTTCCCGCCACTGCCTTCGAAATCACTTTTGGAATCGTCATGACTGGATCACCATAAGCTGTTACCGAACTCTCGTCAGGCGCTGTCAAACGAATCATCTTCTTGCGACACACAATGTTCACTTTCTAGTCCGCTAACCAATCCATCCCTAGGACTACATCAAATCCGCCTAAGGTCATCACGAATGTTTAACATGAAACTTGTGACCTTCTAATTCCACATCACATCCTTCTAACATCTTAGAAATCCTGGTAGACTTACCTATGGCAGTTTCTACATCAAAGGCGTATCTATATTCTTACTACTAACAGGCAATTTAGCACAAAAAGAAGTAGAAATGAAACTTTTACTAGCACTAGAATTGAATATCACAGAGGCTAAAGTTGGTTTACTAGAAACGTACCTAACACAACATCGGGGTACGTCCTAGCCTCCTCCTACGTCATTGAAAACTCTCTGGCGCTCGCCCTCGGTCCTTCACCTTCAGTCTTCTTCACCCCAGAACCCTCAGCCCTGAGCTTTTTATAGTCTCTACTCATGTGACCCTCTCCACCACAGTTAAAACATCGGACCATACGACAGTCCTTTGCTATATGCCCCGTCTTGTCACATTTGAAGCACCAGTTCGATCCCAACCTACATTCTCCTATATGCTACTTTCCACATCCACCACAATTCTTCGAGCCTGCACCAGATGTGACCACACGGTGGTCATCTACCCGTGCCTTTTTGTTACTCGTCGGGGCACCACCTTGACCAAACCTTTTTCCATTCCAATTCCAGTCACCACCACCTTTCTTGCTACCTACAGTCACCACCACAATTCTTTCATTATACAAACTCCCTGCCAAATCCACCACCGAACTATACGTGCTCGGTCGGGTAGCGATCATGTGCATGCAATATCCGTTGGCAAGCCCTCGATGTACCTATTGATCTTTCATGACAGAGGTGTCACCTGATCAGGCACCAGCCGTGCCATCTCATTATACTTGGTGGTGTATTGCTCATGTGTCATCGTTCCCGCGTCCAGCTGCAGGAACTCCCTTTCAATTTTGTCCATCTCACGGTGAGGACAGAACTCCTCAATCACTAGTCTCTTCAACACCGGCCACCTCATTCTCCCAATTGCCCGACTACCCTCAGCTTGGACTATATTGTCCCACCAACACAGGGCCTAGTCCACAAACGAGTGGGCAGCAAATTTCACCTTCTAGTCTTCTGCTGATATTCATTACAGCTTCCATTTCTCTCACCCATCAATGAGCAGTAGTAGCAGTGCCATTACCATCAATAGTAGGGGGCTTACACCTTTAAAATTCCCCGTAGTTACAGCTTCTTGCTGCATCTTGCGCAGGCTCTTCTTCTTCCTATTCTTCTTTGTCATTAGATAGAACCTTTTAGTCTCGGGTTGTCTTCTTTTGCCCGTAGGTTTACTTCTTTCCTTCTTTTCTCTTTCCCTCACAGCCTTGATAACTTCGGTCACCACAGACGGTAAGATAGTCTGCATGACTTGGTGCACTTCTTCAACCATAACCTCCTTTACCGAGGCCCTTAAGTTAGCACTCTCATCACCGCCCTCCGGATGGGGGGTCTCTAGTTCTTCATGAACCACCTTTTTGGCTCTAGGCCTTCCTTTCGTAGCCTGTGATTCAGCACCACGACTTCCACCATGTGAAGATTTAGATGATCTACCACCACCAGCCTCAAACACACACAATGAAATATTCAAACACCAACACGGTCATTCAAGGGAATAGCTCAGTTTACGTCAAGTATAGTAACTCCCGAATTACAGTGGCCAATTGTGATTAGCCACTTACTTTATTCTTTATACCCCAAGCATTACCTATCTTGACAACATCGGTATCTAAATCTACAATAAACACATAAACCACATAATATTCGCACGTAATACCGATTAACATTAAGAAAATACCTCATGGCACGTAGCTACTCGGACTGGCATCCCTTCCATTTCCGTCCCATTTTCAGTTGAAGTTTAGGTTTATTTTGAAAATTTACCTATTTCACTAAAAGATTGGCTCGGATACCAACTTGTAAGGCCCCATTCCCGGGACGCTTACATCTGGCCAATCATCGCTCATAAAACATATTATTACATTAACTTGAAATAACGTTGCAGCGGAAACATTAAGAACAAAATTTTCATTAAAAATGCTTTTGGAAATAATACAATATTCATTACACAATTTAATTTGTTCGCATTACAATGCAAAAACATTAACAAAAGAATGCCATCCAAAATGCCAAGTAGCTGCCCCACGCCATCCTCAGCAATGCTCACCTGCCAACCAGAAAAAAAATGCTCAAAACGTCAGCATTGCCGAGTGAGTTCTAGTTTTAAGTAAAACATATTTTACTTTCATTAAAACCGTTCTTTACTTTTGCATGTGATCACACATCATACGTACACATAGATAATATCATTATTATCTTCATCCTTCATTCATCAACTTTCATTCATTCATGATTTCTTACTTTCATTCATATGTTCATCATTACTTCTTTTCATTCCATCAATAAAAACTATGAACTTTAGCCTACCGTCAAGCATAAAGATGGTATTGGGCCGGGGTCTATCATAGACCCCCCATCATGGCGCACAACAGCCTAGCCATAGTTTTTAGGGTAAATTCAGGTGTACCATTGTCATGTGCTATACCCACCATCATGCATAAAGCGGGTACTAGGCCGAGGTCTGTCATAGACCCCTCATCATGTCGCACAACAGCTTGGCCACAGTATATAGGGTAAGCGACAAAGGTTCTATACAAATGGTCGGTCATAAAGACAGACCGCAATGTGCGTCCTTCTGGCGTAGCTAACCCACACACCGTTTAACTAACACCCTTCATTGGGTGTTTTTCCCCATACAAGGCTTGCAAAACTTACATTACTTTCTTTGGTTCATTAATGCATGCATTCTTTCATTATGTTCCTCTTTTCATTATCTTACACTTTACGTTACATAATACTTTCATTTCATTCATTAACATTCAACGTAAAGCTATGCGAAAATAAACATACAATGTAAGGAACATCAACATACACAGTCAACATTATCATACAGGCATCATACATACTTAACATACATCATACATACCATCATGGATAAGCATCAATCATACGTCATAACATGCCCATCAGAACCTCTATGACCTCAAAAGTCAACTTACATAGCCCTCGAGAACCTCCCAAGTCAAAGCCTACATTTCAACTTTTTCCCCAAAAAGTTAGAACATATTGTAAGTGTTCGTCCGCATTTCCCCTTTTGTTCATCCACTTTTCTTTTTGTTCATGAGCATTTCTTTTACTCATCCACATTTGTTCATCCGCATTGACTTTACTCATCCGCATTTCTTTTACTCATCCGCATTTGTCCATCCACATTGACTTTACTCATCCGCATTTGTCAATGCTCATCCACATTTCTTTTACTCATCCACATTTGATCATCCCCATTGACGTTACTCATCTGCATTTGTCAATGCACATCCGTATTTGTTCATCCGCATTAACTTTGTTCATGTGCATTTGTTCAGTCGCATGAACTTACTCATCCGCATTTCTTCATCCGCATTAACTTTGTTCATCCGCATTTGTTCATTCGCATGACTTACTCATCCGCATTTGTTTAGTCGCATGAACTTACTCATCAGCATTTGTTCATTCGCATTACTTATTCATCCGCATTTGTTTAGTCGCATGAACTTACTCATCCACATTTGTTCATTCACATAACTTACTCATCCGCATTTGTTCATTCACATGACTTACTCATCCGCATTTGTCAACACTTAAGCGTTTTTCTAAACTTACGTGTATGAACTACTGTTTGGGTGTATGAGCAGCCTAAGGCACACTTATCATCATAATTCGGTCCCCAAACACCATCTGTTATGTTCTAAGCTTAAATCTCATATTGTAAGCCTTAGAAACACAACCATAACATCATCAAACAGGAACATAGTCCAAAATTAGACCATACCCGCAACATACACACATTCAAACATACAGGTATGAAACCCAGTTTTATAAAAACATGCATTGATGCATTTCCAGCCCCAAAATCAGTTAAAACATGTAAAAGAGGGGTTCTAGAACTCACATTTGCAGCTATTGAGTTTGGCTTCTTCCAAACTCGTTTGTAATTGAGTAAAATATCTTTGGGCGGCCATCACCTTTTACACCCACTTTTTCAAACCTTTTGTCCTTTTGACACTTTTTACCCCTTAACTTGGGTAAAATATATTTTCTTTCTTTTTCTTCACTTTATTCTTCTTTCTTTGACTTTTAAAAAAAAATATCTGGGTGTTACAAAATACATAAAAAGTCAGTGTTGTTGAGTGAGTTCCAGTTTTATAAAACTTTATATACCTTTCATTCGTTAAAACATTTTCTTTACTATCACACGTGATCATACATCATACGTACATCAAGGTAATTATTATTATCCACATCATCATTCATTTCATACATTTCGCACGTTTCGCACATTTCTTACTTATCGCGTTTTTCATACATTATTATCTTTTCACTTCTATCTAGGTCCTGTCATATGCTTAACTCCCCTCTTAAGCACAAAGCCATATAATCTAGGATTAAGCGACAAAGACCCTATATCGCACATATCGCACGTATGGAGTAGTCACATAGACTAACCTCCCCTATGTGTGAACCCTTAAGGGTTAGCCAAGATCGCATGATGTAAACACATAGTTAAGCTAACAACTATCAATGAGTTGTGAACTACCTTTCTTTTGCTTGAAAGACTTTTCATTCATTCATTATGTTCCACTTTAATTATCTTAAATCTTTCGATTTGTTAAGATAATATTTACATTCATTAACATAATCACACTACGTAAAGTCACATCATAATATGATGTAAGGAAAATAAGAAAACATATCATACATTAGCATAACATCACCACCCATCATCATAGATAACATATACCATCACACATCATCATAAACATCACACATCATAACATCATGCATCATGCATTCACGTACATATAGATATGCACCATAAGCATAAGTCATCATAAAACAAAATTGATCCTTCGCGGGACGGCAGGGGTTCAGGGGCGGCAGCCCCTGACTGCGGGGTCCTAGGGGGCAACAGCCTTAAACTCTTGATCATTTAGCATATTTTGTTATAGAAAAATCGATCTTCTTGTTAAAAGCTCTTAAACTCTAGATCATTTAAATCTTATATTTAGTATGCATTCCCAGCCTCAAACAAGTTTAAAACCATTAAAATTGGGGATATAGAACTCACCTCGACTCGGTGAGTAGCCTCTCAATCAAGCATTCAAAGCAAGGGTTGCACTACACAGCCTGCATATAAGTTAACACATAAAGGAGTTAATTTCTGCCTAATTTTGCTACTAATTTCACTGCAAGATCAGCAGTTCCTTTGCTAGTTTTGCTAGGAGTTTTGCTGCCACCTTCGCTAGCAGTTTCGCTGGCATCTTCGCTACCAGTTTCCCTACTAGTTTCACCCAACTTTCGTTGGAAAACAATGTCTGTGAAACTACCTACGAAACTATACTTTCGCAGGAAGTCTTCATAGTTTCGCTAGACGACTACATAATTTCGTTGGAACAACTCTTAATTTCGCCAAACGGGCTGAAAAATACAAACCAACTCATTTTGACCCAAAACTTCAATCTTTTACATCCAAAACCTTGGTTTATCACCTAATAAGCTATATATAACCTTCTTACATGTTTTCTTACACAAAAAAATGAGATTTTGAGCATATCTTTGCCACTTTCAAAAAACCCAAGCCCTATAATCTAGGTTTACATCTAAATGAAGGATTACATGATGTTTTTACCTGGATTCTTGGTGTTTTCTTGTTGTTTGGATGCCCACGAACACCGATCTTCAATCCCATAATCAACCGAGGCTTGAATGTTTAATTTCGGGTGTTGAATTGCAAATGAGAGTTGCTCACGCTGATCCGTTTATATGTAGTGGTCGTTTTCGGGACCTTTAACTCGCCAAACACATATCCCACGAGGTCTACTCAGTCAATACTCCATTACCCGCTTATTTTATTTAGATAGTCTGGGCTAAGCCTATTATTATTAATTGGCTAGTTTCAACTTTATTCTGGGTGTTACAATTCCACCCCCTTATTTAGGTTTCATCCTTGAAAGCTGTTATTCCTCAAATAGATGTAGGTAATGTTGTCTCATCTCATCTTTCGTTTCCCATGTATACTCAGATCCCTTTCTGTGCTTCCACTGTACTCGCAAAAGTAAAACCACTTTATTCCTTAGAATCTTGTCCTTGAGATCGATGATCACCACTAGTTGCTACACCTAATTGAGCTGTTCATCCACTTCAATATCCTCTGGTGGCACCACCATATCTTTGTCGGCTAAGCATTTTCTTCATTGAGATACATCGAATGTCGGATGAATTCCACTTAATTCACTAGGAAACTCCAACCTATAGGCCACCTCTCCTACTTGAGCAATAATTCAGAAAGGGCCTATGTATCTTGGGCTCAACTTGCCCCACTTCCTAAAACGAATGATGCCCTTCAAAGGTGAGACCTTTAACCTAACCTTGTCACCCACCTAGAACTCAATTGGTCTATGATTTTTATCGGCATATGACTTTTGCCTATCTTTAGCTACCTTCATAAAGGCCTTGATCCTTTCCAACTTCTCAGTCGTAGCCTCGACCACCTCGACGCTCCCTAACTATTTATGGCTAATATCACCCCAACAAGTGAGTGTTCTATATCTCCTACCGTATAGCATCTCATAAGGAGGCATGCTAATGCTGGCATGGCAGTTATTCTTATATGAGAACTCGGCTAGCCGTAACTTGTCATCCCAACTTCCTCCAAAATCAATAATGCATGCCTGAAGCATATCTTCCAGCGTCTGAATGGTCCTTTATGACTGACTATCTGTTTGGGGAAATAAGCCACGCTTATATGTAACCTTGTTTCTATAGCATCATGAAATCTCTTCCAAAACTTGAACGTAAACCGGGTGTCACGATCCGACACGATAGACACCGGTACACCATGGCGACTTACACTCTCCTTGATAAATAGATTCGCTAATCTTTTAAAAGAATACATCTCGCAGATCGGTAGGAAGTGAGCACTCTTCTTCAAACGATCAATTATCACCCATATGGCATCATACCCTTTCACGGTATGCAGAAACTTCATAATAAAGTCCGTGGTGATATGCTCCCACTTCCACTCGGGTATGTACAAAGGTTGGATTTTCTCATATGGCTTCTCATGCTCCACCTTCACTTGCAAGCAAGTAAGGCACTTACTCACGTACTTCACTACCTCATGCTTCATACCCGACCAATAATAATCTTTCTTCATATCTTGATACATCTTTGTAGAACCGGGATGAATGGAGTATCGAGTCTGATGAGCTTCGTCCATAATCCTACCACGTAAATCCCCGTAATGAGGAATCAACATTCTTCCGAATCGGGTTCTAACACCAAGAGTATTTTCACCCATTTCCGTAACCATACCTCTCATCCTTTCAGAGCTAAGATGATCTTCCTTCAATGCCTTATCTTGAAACTCCTTGACTTGCTTTATCACATCAGAGGTCATGATCAACTGGTAAGCCTTTACCCGAATCAGCTCGGGTCACTCCTTTCGGCTAAAGGCATCTGGCACCATGTTGGCATTGCCCGGATGGTAATGGATCTTGCAATCATAATACTTTATGAGTTCCAACCATCTCTTGTGCCTCATGTTCAAGTCCTTCTACTCGAAAAATACTTCAAGCTCTTGTGGTCAGTTAATATTGGGCACTTCGTCCCATATAGGTAGTGCCTCCAAATCTTTAATGCAAAGGCCACAACTTCTAGCTACATGTCGAGAGTAGGATAATTAACCTCATGAACTTTCAAGTGTCAGGATGCATAGGCTATAACCTTTCCTCACTGCATCAAGACACATCTCAACCCCGAGTAAGAACCATCTGAATAAACCACCAAATCTTCGCTTCCATCGGGAAACGACAAGACAGGAGCTTGAGTCAATGTTGCCTTTAACTCATCAAACGCCTTCTCTTGAGCTTGACCCCATACAAATGTTACATCCTTACACGTCAACTTAGTCAACAGAGAAGCTATCTTAGAGAAGTCTTGAATAAATCTTTTGTAATAGCCCGCTGAACTTAAGAAACTACGAATCTTGGATGGCATCTTTGGTGATTTCCATTGCATCACCGCCTCCACCCTTTCCGGGTCCACCATAATCCCCTCAGGATTCACCACGTGACCTAAGAACTAAACCTCGTGTAGCAGAATCACCAAGAACAGCCCATTTGCATACAACTTCTCCCTTCTCAACGTCTCCAACACCTCTCGAATATGACCGGCATGCTCCTCCTCACTCTTCGAATAAATCAAGATATCATGGATAGACATAATCACCGATTTTATCCAACATCAGCCCACATACGTGATTCATCAAGTCCATAAAAGCAGCTAGCGCATTGGTCAAAGGAAAAGACATAACGAGAAACTCGTAGTGTCCACAACGCAAGCGAAAAGCTTTTTAAGGAATATCTTGCTCCTTCACCATCAGTTGATGGTAGCTAGATCGAAGATCTATCCTCAAGAACCAACTGGCACCTTGGAGCTAATCAAACACGTCATCGATCCTTGGCAATGGATACCGATTCTTCACTGTCAACTTGTTCAGCTCCTTGTAGTCAATACACATCTTCACGCTGCCGTCCTTCTTCTTCACGTATAAGACCAGAGCACCCGAAGGAGAGATACTCGGTCTAATGAACCCCTTATCAAGCAAATCCTGCAGTTGTTCCATCAATTCCTTCATCTCGGTCAGAGCCAAGCTATATAGTGACTTAGCAACAGGTTGGGCACCTGGTATCAAGTCAATCTGAAATTCAATCTCATGGTCCGTTGGCACACCTGGTAAATATTCTGGAAACACGTCCGGAAAGTCACACAAAAAGATAACCTGTACATCAGACCATTGTGGTGTTGGTGTATCCACGTCCTTCACATAGGCCAACTATGCACCACACCCATGCCTCATGCACTTTCCCGCCACCGCCATTGAAATGAACTTCAGGATAGTCGTAACTCGATCACCGTAAATTGTCACCAAACTCCTGTCACGCACTGTCAGTCTGACCATCTTCTTGCAACATATGATATTAGCCTCATAGTCTGCCAACCAATCCATTCCTAGGACTATATCAAAACTACCTAAGGTTATCAGAATGGTCTAACAGGAAACTTATGAACTTCTAATTCAATGTCACAGCTTTTTATCATCTCAGAAATATTGGTAGACTTACCTATGGCAGGTTCTACATCAAAGGGATCATCAATACTTCTACTCCTAATGGGCAACTTAGCATAAAAGACAACAGAAATAAAACTCCTACTAGCACCGGAATCAAATAATACAGATGCAAAAGTTTGGTTTACTTCAGGATCTAGCTTAGCCTCCTCCTAAGTCATCATGAAAGCTCATGTGCTTGCCTTCTACCCTTTAGTTCTGCTCTTCTTGCCTACCCTGGAACTCTCCGGCCTTGGCTTCTTGCAATCCCTACTCAGGTGGTTGTTTTCTCCACAGTTGTAACACCTTATAACCCCACAATCTCTCACCATATGATCAGGCTTCGCACACTTGAAGTAGATGTTTGACCCCCATTTGCATTCTCCCGAATGCTTCTTCCTGCATTTACCACATATCTTCGACCCTGCACTAGATGTGACCACATGTCGGTCACCCACCTTCGCCACCTTATTGTTCGGAGCGGCTCCGCCACATCCAAACTGTTTCCCATTCCAGTTTCGATCACCACCACCCTTCTTGCTCACCTTAGCCACCACCACCTCTCGCTCGTCATACAGTCTTCCTGCCAGATCGACCACCGAACTAAACGTACTCGGCCAAGCGGCGATCATATGCCTGCGAATATCGCTGGCAAGCCCTGAATATACCTCATGATCTTTCACGACAAAGGTGTCACCTGATCCGGCACCAGCCGTGCCATCTCGTTGAATTTGGTGGTGTACTGCTCATGTGTCATGTACCCGCCTCTAGCCGCAGGAACTCTCTCTCAACCTTATCCAACTCCCTAAAAGGACAGAATTCCTCAATCACCAACTTCTTTAACTCTACCCACCTCATCCTCCCGATAACCCTCCTACCCTCAGCTTGGACAATATTGTCCCACCAAGATAAGGTCGAGTCCACAAAGGAGTGGGCGGCGAACTTCACACTCTGATCCTCCCGACACTCACTGATATCTAGAACGGCTTCCATCTCTCTCACCCACTGGTGAGCAGCAACAGTGTCAAGTCCGTCAAAAGTCATGGGCTGGCATCTCATAAATGCCTCATAGTTACAGCCTTGTGCTGCCTGCGACACAACCTCTTCTTCCCCTTCCTCATTAGTTGATATTCTCAAGTTAGCACTCTCATCTACGGCCTCCTTCACTAAGGCTCTCAAGTTAGCACTCTCATCTCCGCCCTCTAGATGAGGAGTCTCGGGCTCTTCATAGGCCACCACTTCAGCCCTAATCCTTCTGCTCGTGACCCGTGGTCCTGCACCACGTCGACCACGACCTCCACCACGAGAAGCCTTAGAATATCTACCAGCAGCCATCCTCTAACACGCTATAAGATTCAAACACTAACACGGTCATTCAAGGTAATAGCTCAATTTATGTCAAGTATAGTAAGCCCTAATTACAATGGCCAGTTGTGATTAGCCAGTTATTTTACTCTTCATACCCGAAGCATTTGCTATACTAACTACATCGATATCTAAATCTACTAAAGGCACATAAACCACCTAACGTGCACACATAATACCGGTTAACATTAAGAAAATACTTCATGGCACGTAGCTACATGGACTAGCATCCCTTACCTTTTGTCCCACCTTCAGTTTAGGTTTCTTTTAAAAATCTTACCCGTGTCACTTAAACTTTTGCTCTAAAACCAACTTATAAGGCCCCGAACATGAGATGTTCCCATTTGGACAATCATAACACATAAAACATCAAATGTACATTTACATCTATGAAAAACATCATAGCCGGATAATTTAAATCCATTTCATATAATAATGACTGCTTTTGCAAAATAATACATCATTGTTAAAAGTTACAAGATATTATATTTTGCATTAAATCACAAAAACATCATAGTTATACAAATGGATGCTATCCCAAAAATGCCGAGTAGCTGCCATGTGCCATCCTCAGCAACAATTACCTATCAACGGGAAATACATAAAAAGTCAGCGTTGTTGAGTGAGTTTTAGTTTTATAAAACTTTATATTACCTTTCATTCATTAAAACATTTTATTTACTATCACACGTGATCATACATCATATGTACCTCAAGGTAATTGTTATTATCTTTATCATCGTTTGTTTCATACATTTCTCACGTTTCGTACATTTTGTACTTATTGCACTTTGCGTATATTATTATCTTTTCACTTCTATCTAGGTCTTGTCATATGCTTAATCCCCCATCTTAAGAACAACACCATATCATCTTGGGTTAAGGGACAAGGACCCCATATCGCACGTATGGAGTAGTCACATAGATTAACTCCCCCTTTGTCTGAACCCTGAAAGGTTAGCCAAGATCACACGCTATAAACACACAGTTGAGCTAACTACTCTAAATGAGTTGTGAACCTCCTCTCATTTGCTTGCAAGACTTTTCATTCATTCATTATGTTCCACTTTCATTATCTTAAATCTTTGGCTTCATTAAGATAATACCTTACGTTCATTAACATAACCACACTACGTAAAGTCACATCATAATATTTAGTAAGGAACATAAGAAAACATATCATACATAAGCATAATATAACCATGCATCATCATACATAACATCTACCATCATCATAACATCATGCATCATAACATCATGGATCATACTTTAACATACATAAAGATATGCACCACAAGCATAAGTCATCATAAAACATAACTGATCCTCCATGGGACAGCGGGGGTTCAGGGCCAGCAGTCCCTGACAATGGGGTCCTAAGGGCAGCAGCCCCTAGTGGGGTCCAAGGGGCAATGCCCCTGGCTAGGGTCGCGCTGTTAAAACATCTTAAAATCTTGTCTTTAAAATCGATCTTCTTATTATAGAAAAATCAATTTTCCTGTTAAAACCTCTTAAAATCTTATATTTAGTATGCATTTCCAGCCCCAAGCGAGTTTAAAACCTTTAAAATACGGGATCTAGAACTCACCTAACTCGGTGAGTAGCTCCTCAATCAAGCTTTCATAGCAAGTGTTGCACTACACAAGCTGCAGATAAGTTAACACACAAAGTAGTTAATTTCTACTTTATTGCGTTGATAATTTCGCTGCAAGATCAGCAGTTTTGCTACTTGTTTCGCCAGCAGTTTCACTACCACCTTCGTTGGCAGTTTCGCTGGCAGTTTCATTGGCATCTTCGCTGCCAGTTTCGCAACCAGTTTCACCCAACTTACGTTGGAAAACCATGTCTGTGAAACTACCTGTGAAAGTATAGTTTCACAAGAAGTCTTCATAGATTCCCTGGACGACTACAAAACTTCAGTGGATGTACCCTTAAATACGTAGAATGACCTAAAAATTAAGAACCAACTCATTTTGACCCAAAACTTCAATCTTTTACATCCAAAACCTTGGTTTATCACCCAATAAGCTATATCTAAGCTTCTTACATGTTTTCTTACCCAAAAACGTGAGTTTTGGGCGAATCATTGCCACTTTCAAAAAACCCATGCCCTAGAATCTAGGTATACATGAAAATGAAAAATTAAATGATGTTTGTTACCTGGATTCTTGATGTTTTCTTGCTGTTTGGATGCCCACGAACATTGATCTTCAATCTCGTGATCAACCGAGCCTTGAATCTTCAATTCTCTCTACTTTCTCTCTCTACACTCTCTCTAGAACTCAGGGTGTTGAGTTTCAAATGAGAGTTGCTCAAGCTGATCCGTTATATATACCGGGCATTCTTGGGACCGTTAAATCACCAAACACATATCCCGTGAGGTCTACTCAGTCCATACTACATTACCTGCTTATTTTCATTAAATAGTCCCAGCTAAGCCTATTATTATTAATTGGCTCGTTTCAACTTTATTACGGGTGTTACAATTACCGGCTAATGATGACGTATGATTTGTTCATCGTGGGAACCAAGTACACTTGCTAATCGTATAAACTTATAATCTTAATGTTGGTCAAGATTTGATTGTAGCTATATATGTTCTATAAACTTGCATAATTCATAACCATTGACATGAACTGCTACTTGTAAATCTTATATATATATATATATATATATATTATGTATGTTTAACACATGGAAACTCATCAACTGTCGAAGTTGACCCTTTATTTTTAACATGATTCAGGATTGCTACGTGAGGAATTTTTTGCTCATATAGGACTTGGACTTAGTTAAATAAGTAACTTATGTTGTTGTTTAAATCTTTGTTGTATTGTAATGACTTAATTGTCTAGTATTATTTAATGAAAATTGACATTTAATATTATTTTAATCTATTTCACATTCGTCCGCCTTGATGATTTCGCCGTCGGTCGGGGTGTAACAACCTGATTCCACTGGAAAAAATCTGTTGATCAAGACTGTATAGATCAGTGATAGGATCTCTTATGTATCTAACTGTAAGCACACCTGACATAATGTTTGTTGTGTGTCTTTGTGCTAGGTACCAGTCTGATCTAAAAAATTCACATTTGAATGTTCTTAAGAGAATCTTCAGATATCTAAAAGGGAAACCTACTCTTGGCCTTTGATATCCAAAGGATGGTGATCTCACTCTCTACTCATACTTACATAGTGACCTTGGAGGATGCAACAACAATAAAAAATCCACAACTGGAGGATGCCAATTTATAAGACGAAGACTTGTTTCATGGCAGTGCAAGAAGCACACAAATGTTCATGTATCCACAGCTGAGGCTGAGTACATAGCAACTTCAGCTGGTTGCTCACAAGTACTTTGGTTGCGAAACCAATTGCCTGATAATGGTTATAATTTCTTTCAAACCCCAATTCATATTGATAATTCAACTGGTATGTTTATCAATACTAATCTAGTTCAACATAGCAAAACAAAACATATTGAAATAAGATACCATTTTCTAATAGATTTCTCAGAAAAGGGTTTAATCAAGTTAATCAAAGTGGATACAACAAATCAGCTTGTTGATTTATTCACTAAAGCTTTTGGTTTAGTTAGATTTAATTTTCTGATTGAAATTTTAGGCATGATTAACTTAGATTAATCATCCTCAATAGAGACAAGCATGTGACTGTCCTTGTAAATAGTAATCAATAAAACATAAAATTATTCAGAATAACATATAAAAATATAAAAATGTTATCTTTTTCTTGTTTATTTTATATTACCATGACATATGTATGGGAAATGATAGTACACTATGCCTTTGCTTACTTCTTGAGTAATTAACTTGCTTTAAATCTGATCAAAAGTACTTTGATATGCAAGGAGGTTCATCTTGAGTGGAAACTACCCTTAGTGCATGCCTAACATAAAGAAAAGGTGACTGTCTGTGGAAAATACATTTTGTGGATCAAGCAAGTAAGTCTTATCCGATGTGATCAACTCACTCACTCAAGCACACTATGTAAAACACTTTATTACTTCTATGTTTGCAAATCATATTCCTTCTGTTTTGTGTAAAAAAGACCTAGGATTATGAACACCTTGGTATACCTCTGTACCTAACTAGTGTATAAAGTATGATCCTCATCATGTCTCTGTTTTGTGTAAACAAAGACCTGGATTAAAGGCACCTCTGTTTTACGACAGTAAAGACCTAGTGACCTGATGATGATCATATCTATTTAGTGTAAACAAAGACCTGATGATGATCATATTCCCTCTGTTTTGTGTAAAAAAGACCTAGGATTATGAACACCTTGGTATACCTCTGTACCTAACTAGTGTATAAAGTATGATCCTCATCATGTCTCTGTTTTGTGTAAACAAAGACCTGGATTAAAGGCACCTCTGTTTTACGACAGTAAAGACCTAGTGACCTGATGATGATCATATCTATGCTTTCAAAAGAATCCATTACGATCAATTGTTTATTATCTAAAGAGCTTTAGCAACAATGCATTAATGAGACATCAAATTTGTCTTAAGATAGAATTTATTACTTAATGTACATAGTTTCTAAGTGTGAAAAAGTGATGAATTGGCTCACAAATGTAGGACAAACTTTAAAGTCAATTGAATGTGGAGCCCATAACAGTTAATCACTAATAAACATTAAAACATGATAAACAACATGTGTAGTTGATACAATACTCTTGTTTGAATTTAAATGGTCAAACATAGTTATAATCAGGACTAGAATTACATCACACTTCATCAAACAAATCTAATAGGAAGAAGTTTAAAGTCATAGTATGATCCCATTATATATGTTTATATGCTTGTACATAATAATTATTTTATTTTTTTATTTTAGCTTAGGATGTTTTATAACTTTTGGATTGTCATGTGTTATTCATGCTATTCTTCTACATAAATTTATGAGGAATTCAATATCTTTTCATTAATCACAATTTAGGGGCAGTAGTTAATGCATGAAAACAACAAAATCTGAAATTGGATCAAATTTAAATGAGTGAATTGGAACTTGAGCACTAACTTGGTTGCAGGATACATGAAGTTTTAAAAAATATAAACCTTTTTGTGCACAATTGTCATGTAAACAAAGTCAACAAGGTCCAATAGCAATAAATGGTTCTATCAATTAATTAGGACCATACAATCAAAGAACTCTCAATCTTTGCGTTTTCAGCATCAGCAGAAGTTACAGTGCATTTCAGCTTCAGTAGAAGTTACATTGCATTTTCAGCATCAGCAGAAGCTATAGTGTATTTTTAGCATCAACAGAAGCTATAGTGCATTTTTAGCCTCAGCAAAAGCTACAGTGAGAAACTTAATAAAATATGACTATCCGTAGATTGGTAAACTATAAATGAGTTAATGTTTTAAAAGCATAATCTAATTTCATAGATTGGTAACCTATGAAAATTTAAATTATACTTCACGAAACGTTAGTTTTTAATTCTTAGTCATCCGTAGATGATCTACGGAATCCGTAGAAGATCAACGGAAGAACTAAAAACTACGGAAACCGTAAATTTGGTAATAAGGATAGAGGATCCCACTTCATTGAATAAATGAATTTAATGTGTTCGAGTAAGTATAAATGATGTTTTTGACTTAAATATTCAATATTAACTTTTTTAGAGCATTTTTCAGACCTAGAAAAGCGCACTCAACAAACCTTTTCCCCCTTCTCATAATCATTCAAAATTACCAAATCAAAAACAAACACATAATCATGATCTCAGATCATTGTTTTCAAGGTAAAACATATCATAAGCATCAATAATGAACTATTTGATTATTGATTATCATTAAAACTATTTGTATTCTTATGTTTGTAATAATGATTCTAATCTATTCTTCTTATCTCTCATGAGCAGATGACTAATCAATTTGCTAGAGAGCATAATGTGTGTGCATTTCTCAATGCTGATGACCCTGTATTACAAGGGTGACGAGACATCATCAGATATCTATGACAATCCAGGCTCTTCTGTGCTTTAACAACAGAACCTATGCTTCATCAAGCACATATAGTTGATTTCTGGAATTCCACATGAATAGAAGAGGATGGAGAATGGCAGGTGTGAAGAATGAAAGCTTAAGAATAGATTAACAGACCATTTGCAAGGTTTTAGAGTTGGGAGAACAAGAAGTTGGTCACCCTGATGTATTCAAGAATGAATACATAGTTAAAGTATTTTATTTGATGGGTTATGATGGAGACTTTGAAAGAGGAGAGATCAGGAAGGGGAGATTGTGCAAGTCTTATCGGTTCCTATGTCATACTTATCTTAAGTGTATCTCAAAATAGGAAATCCATATTGGATAGATTCTTAAGGCATATCTCGTCTGGAATCATAGGGATCTTTGAAGGAAAAACATATAACTACTCAAAATACATTTTTCCATGTTCGTGTGACCAAATAAGAGTACACAAGGATGATAAAATGTTCATGTTTCCAAGGTTCCTCCAACTGGTCATTAATGTTGAGCCGGCTAGGATAGAAAGATTAGGTGATGTCTTTGTATAAGCAAGTTTGGGTATATCTATACTTAACAATGCTAGTGGTAAATACCAACGAGAAGACATGTCAATATTTGCTCATGTGGTGAATGTCAGTGCCAACATCCCGCAAGAACTGATATGGGAAGACCAACAAGGGAGTTCACCCACTAACACTGAGCAAGCCTTACATTCACCCCATTAAACACCCATTTTCCAACATCATCACTTTCCACAACATCTATCACCAGCCAGTCAAAACACCCTGCCCATCTCACCTCTCCAACCTGAACCATTATCACAATCTCAAATAGCTAGTCAAAACACTCTCCATTCTCTCCAATTTCCCTCAATCACCTGAGAGTGTGCATATAGAGCTTATCGCTGCTACTCAGTCTCAAAAATCAGTTAACACTAGTGAGACTAAGTTGGTTTCTCAAGCTAGCACCATCCCACTCTCAATCACCAACTCACTAAAACCAGCTTCAGCTAATCAAACTGAACCTATTTTACCAACTATAGATCTTCAGCAACAACTACAACAACAACAATATCAAGATAAGGAAGATCAAGCAATTGAACCCTGCTCAAGTTCAGCTAGTATAGCCCCTACTAAAGTTAATAAGAGTAAATTTAGAGATGATGTGATGAAAGAAGCCAAAAGAGAGGATGATGAGCATAAAAGAAGAGCAGAATGGATAGATAGATATAGAACCAACTCCTCTATAGTGGTAGATGGTGTGTTTTTCTAGAGGGTTGGATATCAAAATAGGAATGCAACAACTATTAAAAGATTTGAAGGGAGTCAATATACATATCCCATAACAGAACGGGGATATGTTAGGAAGACCAAAGAATTGGGGCTGTTGGGGAATGCTGAAGGAAAGATAGCTGAAAAGATAAGAATCTATGATCTAGTGGAGATCAAGCTACTGCACCCTAGCTACACCTCATACAATGATCTATGCCTATATGTTCACATGATTCAAGTGGTTGATAGATTGCATGCAAAAGCATACAAGAAAAAATGATATGATGTTGGACTATTGAAAGAAGCTAACATTGAAGAAGTATCAGAACTAAGAATAAAAGAAGAAGATGAGCTTGAAATAGTGCATAATAAAAGTATTATGGAAACTCTAACAACTGAAGAAGACATCTTGGGATTAAGTTTTGATACACTACAAAAGATATGCAGAATAGAGATTAGGTATAAATATGATGATCAAAAGGATGCTATCTTATTTCAACAAAAAGATGGTGTCAAGAATGAAGGAGCTTTCAGTTTTGAAGAACTGATTACAAGTCTCTAAGCCTATGGGAAAGTATTATTAGATGTAGGAATAATAGATCTAGATCATTTTGTATAGGCTTAGAACTTTAATCAATACATGTAATGAATGATTGTAATTCATTATTTTGATCTATTCATTATGTATATAGGTTAACCCATATGTGTGTTGAGGTAAAACATTATACTTGATCAATTTGTGAAAGTGACTAAGTATAAGAACATCTACGGATGAACATTTTTATTCTACCGTAGATATCTTCCTTACAATATATTCATCCAAAGATCTTCTGCGGATGAACAACCAGTTCTGAAATTCAAGAGAAGGATTCAGGAAAGAGTTCAAGTGAAGACAAATAAGGAAGAACAAACTTCCTTTGGAATAACAAGATAGCTTTGGAAGATCAAACTCATGCGGATAAACACGCACCTGGGGAAGACAATCCAACTGCGGAGTCCAAACACTTGTATTAAATAATAAAAGTGTTATAAGTCAACAACTCAACGAGTCAAAAAGACAACTACGAATCCCAAGAGATCCGGTGTTTCCTTAACAGAATCATAATTGTCTATAAATTTGAGTTCTAGGTTCACATCAACGAGGGGAAGAGACAGCAAACACATAACATCACATCGGTTCACACAATCAATCCATCACAACCACTAGCAGCCGTCATATCAATACATCACCAACATAAACATGTTCAAAGCAGTTATTGTCTATAGCAATCATTATTTATTCATCTGTAATCATTAATCTATCTTAATGAAATAGTTTTGAAAAAAATATTGTTTGTTTTTTATTGTGTTGGTATCTTTGTGTTTATCATAATTAACTTCTATTTGGTATGACAATTAGTTATAAAAACAATTAAACGTCAGTTAATGATTATTCCACAATCACTAACCTTATTCCATTCTAATACTGATAATTCCTGATTGCGATCCTTGGACTCATATATACATATGTACATATATATACAAATATACATACATACATACATACATATACATACATATATATATATATACACATATATATATATATATATATGTATATATATACACACACATATACATGTAAGGATTATATGTTAAGGCTGATGCAACTCAAACACTCAAAGTCTCCTACATGCATGCACTAGTGCATTGAAGAAAAATGCTTCAAAAGTTTCACACCAGCAACAGAAATATTCTAAGTGTGAAAATCTTCGTAAGCCAAGAAAAATATCTTCCAAGTGAACGATGAAGTCTTCCGAAGCTTTAGAGACAAAGTCTTCCGAAGCCAACACTTGAAGACAGATTTCTTCCAAAGAGTTTTAGTATACATGTTTTATCTGATGTACTTTACCTAAAGTTGGACCCCTTTCCACTGAAACTCTGTAAAGTCACCAAGTTGCATGAGTTGGTGAAAAGGTCTATGCTTTTAGTAACTGTATATTGGGGTCTTGAGTCTGTAACTTTCTACTTCATGTACTTTATCCTTTTTGTAATATATTAGGATATGAGCTATGGCATGTCATAGTCACAAGTCAAAAGACAATCTGCCTTTTGACTCTACAATTGATTTTGTTTGTGTCTAGTCAATTGTATACGACAGGCTTTCACAGTATGGCTGGCTGTAAGATGTGGTATATGTATCTTAAGTACTTGTAACTTTCTTTTATGCTTTGTAACACTTGTAATAAAACTTGAGAAGGCAATATACTACAATCTTGAAAACCATCTCCTTGTGTATTTTGCTATCTTGTTCTGACTCTTATTCACTTCTGTTCTTGGTATCACTACTTGTGGTTAATCCAGTTTCACTGTTTAATTAGTCAAGTTAATCTCCTCATTGTGTTCTTGTGTTGTATGTGACCACCCTTCACAGGTCCTACATTTGGTATCAAAGCATTCCAGGCTCTTGATATAAGATTTCACCATCTTTAGATCCCTCACACACACAAATACTTAACTTATCAAATGGCAGCCATTTCCAAAACTGATATGGAAACAGGAACCATGAACAATCCCCACTGATCACTCTTGATGACTTTGACACCTGGTGTCAAAGAAAGTAAGGTTTCATCAGGAATCTAGACTCTAGAATGTTGGAGTCGTTTGAAAAAGGACCTTACATACCTAGCACCCCTTCTGCTACTAGTGGTGGTATGATCCCTAAGGTTGTGGCTAACTACTCAGATGAAGATAGAAAGAGAGTAAAGTTTGACCACAAAGCCATGACAGCCCTTCAGACTGCTTTTCCAAACTCTGTGTACAAAGGTTTTAAGAAATGCAAAGCAACTAAGCAGCTGTAGGATGCATTGAACCTGATGTATAAGGGTTCCTTTGAAGCTAAGGAGAACAAGAAGGATCTCCTGAAGCAACAGTTTGAAAATTTCACCTTCAAAGCAGGTGAACCCATGACTCAACAATATTTTAGGTATGCTGAGATTGTGGATTTCATAGTGGATGGAGGAGTTGCTCTTGGAAATAGAGACATTGTAGGGAAGTTCATGTCCTCACTTCCTAGGCAATGGATACACTACTGTGTGGTTATCAAGAAACTAAGAACGTGAAAATTCTCACTCTGATAGAGTTGTATGGGATTCTCTATAGCTACCAGATGCAGATGAACATGCAAGGTTCATCTGGAAACTCCAACAATCAAATGGGTTCAGGCCTTCATGTGGTTGAAAGGGATTGCATAAAACCCTAACATCATCTCATATGCTACCCTAACAACTCACAAAAGGGTCCTTTCATCACCTTCCCCGAGACCCCAAGGGAGAACTACACTCAAGGAAGCCCATTCCAAGAGACAAGTTCTTCTAAAGCCTTTGTGTCTTGTGAATAAAGTTGTGGTAACTCTCTTTTCACCCTTGAAGATCTAGATTGTATCCATCCAGATGATCTGGAGTACACAGAAATAGTCTATCAGATGGCTCTTCTCACTCACAGAGTCAAGAAGTTCTACAAGTGGACTAGAAGGAAGTTCCCCAGCAATGCAACGAGTGGAAAGTTTGGACTGGACAAAAGCAAAGTCAAGTGTTACAATTGTAACTTGATGGGCCACTTTGTTAGGGAGTATAAGGCACCAAGACCAAATGGTGACCAAGCAAAATATAGACCAAACTACGCTGACAAGGCTACCCAGAATGAGAAGCCAAAGAAGCAAGCTACAGTTGCTATTGAAGAATGAGGCTTTGACTGGAGCTTTCAAGTGTAAGATGCTTCTCCAAACCAAGCATTGCTGGCAGATCATGATGAAGCCAAGGTATTGGAACATCTCTGTACTCGTGAATGCATTGCTAAAGTTAACAGATACAGGTCCTACAACTTAGAAATGAGATCTGATCTTGAGTCATTAAACATTTTAAAAGCTGATTTTAGAAAGTCAGAAAGTGATTATAAACTAAATATAGAGGACTTAGAGAAAACTATTTCATTTATAAAACATGAACATAAAAATTTTAGGACTCAGATCAAGGATCTCATAACTAAGCTGACTGAGTGCCAGGCTGAGCTGGTGATCAGCAAAGTCAGGGTAGAAAAGTGTGTTCCTTAAGAAGAGACCTTCAAGAACATGGATTCTCATCCCTGCATAACAAGGTGTGCTATCAAAACAAGTAGGGACTAGGATCAATTGAGATAGCTCCTCCATACACAATCTTGTTTGTAAGATCACCCGGTGTGGAACTTGTGAAGATGAGCTTCCTCTCATAGACCTTTTAAGTGAAGAGGATGAAGAAGTGATAGTGAAGAATTCCTCTAAGAAGAGTGAAGAAGAAGATTCTAAGAAGGGCCACTACCCTTCTGAAGAGAAGAAGAAGACTGTGATGACCAAGTCAATAAGAAAGAATTTGATCTGAAAGAGCAAAATAAAAGCTAGGAAGGCTCAAGAGATCAAGGCTACTTTTGACTCTAAGTAGAAACAAGTTATTGTCTCTGCGGGGTTTGAAGTAGTGAAGACTGAAGACATCAACCTAAACTCTACTGTCAAGAGTTCTGGTTCATGTTCAAATCATCTCAGCACTAAGAAGAAGGCTGATCTGCTATGTACCACTACTACATAGCCTAGACCATCCAACTCGAAGAACAGTCCTCAGCCCAAAAGGATTGTCTCAACATCTTCAAAGATGAGGTAGAGAAGGGATGTGATCAAAGTCAGTCTTTTTCTCAGCAGAAGGCTCTTAGGAAGAAGAAAATGAAGTGTATCATGTGTGAGAGTACTGCTCATCTTGCTAAGGATTGTCCATACAATCCTAATGGTACTCTTCACATGATCAAGACAAGGACTTCCAAGAGTCCCAAGAAAATTCAAGCTTCGGAAGGAAAATTTGTTTCCTTTGGAAGCTCCAAAACTAAGAAGAAGCCAAGTGGAAAATTGCCTTCGGAAGAAAATTTGGTGTCGAAAAGAAGGAATACTTTCAAAGCACTGAAGTCTGCTGTAGTGTTTGCAGAATCTTCTGAAGGTCCAGTCATCAAAACTTTAGAGGTTTCAAACTCTTCTAAGTGTTGATGGTAGTCTAAACTTCCAAAGATGGTGTGGATGTTCTAAATAGACAATAGCTCAAGATTCTCATAGCACAACTATAGGATCTATTACTGTTGCATTACCTTTTGTTTCTCTTAGTGAGCCCAAGACATGTAAGGCTTGGGTTTCCAAATATGACTAATCATTTTCATTGTGCAGGGATAGATCAAGACAAACAAGAATATTTGGATCATTAACAGTGGCTATTCCGGGCACATGACAGGCAATAGTTCACTAATCCAGAACTTTGAAAGGATTGATGGAGGGCTAGTTGCTTTTGGTGGAAATGAAGGTGGTTATATTTCTCGAAGGGGCAACGCCACAAATGGTAAACTCAGCATTGAAATGGTAAACTTTGTTAAGGAGCTTGGGTATAATCTTCCTCTGGAGAAGTTTCATGCTTTCTGGAGAAGTTGCAAGAAACATCTCCCTCTCGAGAAGTTTCATGCTTTCTGTCTAAAGCCAATAGTAATGAGTCTTTCCTATGCATAAAAGAATATGCCATGTAAACTTTAAGAATATGAATAAATGATTAAGAAGGATTTGGTAATTAGAATGCCAATCAAAGAGTTTACAAGTGATGATCATTGTGTTGCATGTCAGAAAGGGAAGCAATATAAGGTATCTCATAAGCCTAAGGAAACAAACTCCATCACTACACCTCTACACTTGTTACATATGAATCTCTTTGGCCCTACTAGTGTAATGAGTTTAGGAAGGACCTCTTATTGTTTCATGATCATAGATGACTTTACAAGATTCACTTTGGTATTTTTCCTTAGAACTAAGGATGAGACTCTTGAGATTCTAAAGAATTTCATCCTAAAGATTGAGAATCAATCTGATCACAAAGTCAAAACCATAAGATGTGATCAAGGAACTGACTCAATCAGGGCAGAGGCACTCAACACTGCCTGCTATGGCAATACTCCTTATGAACTTTGGCACAATAGGAAATCTTTCATTGGTCTTCTTAGGTCATTTGGATGTCCTTGCACAATCTTGAATACTAAAGATCAAATTGCCAATTTTCTAAGAAATCAGATGATGGACACTATATTGGATACTCTTCTCAAGCTAAGGCTTATAGAGTATATAATCTCGGAACTAGATTTATTGAAGAGTCAGCCAATGTGACTTTCAATGAACACACACCATGTGTGGCTAGTTTTGGTCCTCATTGGCTATTTGATCTTGATATAGTTACCAATTGTTTTAACAAATCTTGTGAGACTGTTTCAGGATCTGCAAAATCTTAGCTATAGGTGATCCTGACCCAAGATTTGAGCTGAGAAGACCTTCAAGTAACACATCTTTAGATCCGGTTATAACTACCTCTGCAAATGAAGTTTCTATCAGCACCACAATGACAAATTCAACTGATTCATCTGCGATGCCTTCAAATTCTAGCGCAGAAGCTCGACAACCAATAAAGATACTTCAAATGTAGAAGAAATGATGGAGGTGTTGATATTGATCTTGAATTTCTTGATGCTAATAACCACCCATAGATGACAAATTCAATGATGTCACACACTCATTGGATCATGTTTCTCTTGATAAGTGTGCTGATGTGGTGGAGAACATCTATGCCAAATCTAAATTTCCGTAATTTATATCTCTCTAAGAAACTTGCTGTGATCCCTCAGCTAAGAACAAGAGGACAAACCCATGAAGCAAATGTTTGTCTTCACTCTTGTTTCTTATCCCAGAAAGAGTCAAAGAAAATTGATGAGGCTCTGAAGGATGGAATTTGGGTTGAAGCTATGCAAGCGGAGCTGCTTCAATTCAAAAGGTAGAAAGATTGGAACCTTTGTCTCTTCCTCATGGGAAGACTACTATTGGAACCAAATGGGTGTTTAGGAACAAGAAGGATGATAGAGGCATTGCCATAAAAAATAAAGATAGACTAGTTGTTCAATGTTGGACCAAAAGAACCAATGAGCCAAGATCAGAAAACCTCTAAGTCCCACACGGTATCACAACAACTGCTGAAAGCCTCATCAGTAGTTTGACAAGTGCTGAAGACTTCAACAGCTGAAGATCAAGTGCTGAAGACCTTAACTGCTGAAGAACCAAAGTGCTGAAGTACAACAGCTGAAGAACACAAGTGCTGAAGCTGAAAGACCAAAGTACTGAAGAACAACAGCTGAAGAGTTCACAAGTGCTGAAGATCAACAACTGATGTACAAAGTCTGAAGACAAAGACTGAAGACATCAGCTGATGATATCTACTGAAGTCATCAGCTGATGAAACGCCTGAAGGTCAAAGTCTGAAGATCAAGTACTGAAGCCTCAGTAGTTTGTCACAACTGCTGAAGAGTACTTCTTCAGTAGTTGTGATATCAGTAGTTTTATTTTCTTTGTTTCAGTAGTTTTGTAAAACGACTGAAGAGCTTGTTCTTCAGTCGTTGTAGTTTCAGTAGTTTTATATTTTATACTTAACTTGCTGATATGTTCTCAGTAGTTGTGAACATTTCAGTAGTTTGTTAAGATTAGTTATTTCTGTATTGGATCTGCCAGTTGTCACTTTCCGTGATAACAGCAGGACTGTTGCACTCTATATAAGGAGTGACAACCTATTGTAATGATTGAGTGATATGAGCAATTGAATGGAATGATTGATTGATTCGATTAGAATATTCTACATCTATAAACATTCCTAGAAATCAGAAATTCATATTCTCTCCCTATAACCGTATGCGATCTTAACGCTTACAATATCGATTGCTTGCTACAATTTGTCTAATTCGTGTTCGTATTCCGCTGCTTTATATTCTGATACATCAAACTTGTGATCACTGATCCTGTCAAATGGTATCAGAGCAGGTTAATCATTGATCGATCTAATAATTGATCATTGAAACTGCTATTCAAGATCCAAGTTTGATTGAATTAGCTTTTTTTTTTGCAAGAAACGGTTATAGAGATTGAATTTTTCTGTATTTCTGCTCATTCATCCTGAGATCTTTTCTTGGTTCTCATTGAGTTTGTTGTGGTTTGTCTAAAACTTCTTTTTAAACTTGAACTAAACTGTTTTTTGAACTGAAAATGACCACTCCCTCCAATGATCCTCACAATACTGGTTCCTCAACCAAGCCTCCTATGCTGGTTAGGAATGAGTATAACATATGGCAAAGACGTATGCTCCATCACCTGTCTGTTAACAGCGCAGGGTGTTGGACATCTGTGGTACATGGTCCACACAAGCCTATGGTGAATAACCCGGAAACCAATCAAATGGTTCCGAAGAGGAGGGAGCAATACTCAGATGAGGATAAAAAGTTGCTTGAGATTGATGCAAAAGCCCATGGAATTCTGGCCATGGCTTTGCCCAATGAAATCTATTCTGGGCTAATGCATCATGAAACTGCCCATGACCTCTGGATTGCTTTGAAAGAACAATTTGGAGGAACAGATGAGGTCTTGGCAAATAATAGAGAAATTCTTGCCCAACAATATGAGACATTCTCTCATAGAAAGGGTGAGACACTGACTCAACAATATGAGCGGTTTTCTTGTTTGATCTCTGAACTAAAAATGGTCAAACTTGAATACACCAATATTCAGATGAATAACAGATTTCTCAGATCACTGCCTGAGAGATGGGACACATATACTATTGTCCTACGCTCCAGTGCAAGTTTGGACAAACTATCTCTCACCCAACTCCATGGGAAATTGCTCACTTTTGAGAGAGAGATAGAACAGAAGAGAAAGCTGTCTTCATCTGGAAAGCTCACTGAAGACTTTATACAAGGCAACACTGCCTTGGTGGGTCATGAGTCAGAATATGCTGCATCTGAATGCCAGTATGATGAGCATATTAATTTCTCTTCGAGCACTTCTAATTCTGCATTTGTAAGTGTTGATGGTCAGTTTACTGGAGGTAATAATGACAATTTATGTTTCATTATGGATGATCTCAAGGGGATTGCTGATGATGACTTAGAAGAGATGGATATTTTGAGCCAAATGGCCTTGATAAATATCAGATCTCAGAAGTTCTACAAAAGAACTGGAAGAAAATTCCCAGGACTCTCTGGCAAAACCAAAGTTGGTTTTGACAAGAGCAAGTTGAGGTGTCACAAATGCCAACGGCTTGGACACTTTGCAAGAGAGTGTAGATCAACTGGTTCAAACTCTACTGCACCCTTTGTGACTTTTCCTGGCAACAGTCAACAAAACAGAGGGCAACATCCTGTCACATCTAGTCATCATCCTCAACAACAATCTCCGGCATATTTTGTTCCTCAGGGTCAAATGCCTTATCAGTACCCTTGTTATTACATGCCACAGTCAAGTCAAGTTCAAGTTCCTATGACACCACAACCTCATGCATTACCAGAACCTCAGCCTTCCCTATCTCATCAACAACCTTCATCTCAACAACACAGCTTCTTCACCCCAGGAGTTGTTGACTGGAGCAGTTTACCAGATGACTTGTCTGGTCATGATCAACTGTTCTCAGGTGCTGGTCAACATGGTGGTGACAGTCCCTTTGGGAATCTAGCTCTTATGGCTTTGGAGTCTGCTGATACTTCATCCTCCAATGCCTCTACACCACAGGTATCACAGGTATCCTCTGAGGCAAAAGCCAAATTATGTTCTGAACAATGCATAGCAGCATTTGCTTCCATTAGAGAAGCAAATGTAGCTTTAATTAATAAGAACATTGAGCTAGAACAAGTAATTTCCAAAAACAAAGCTGAGTTTGAGTTTGTGCTCAAAGATAAAAATGATGAGGTTTATAAACTGAATTGCAAAATAATTGATGATAAGGCTAGAGAAGATGTACTTTAGAGAAGTACAAAGATCTCAAAGAAACCCTTGCAGTTACCCAGGTCGAGTGTGATAGATGGGTACAATCATGCAAAGGTTTTGAAATGCTTCTTAGTAAGCAATCTGCTTCAAATGTGAAGTTTGGAATTGGTTACAATCACACTGCTCCACCTACAGATTTTACCCCAAGAGCAGAGGTAGAATCTGATGGTGAGAGTGATAACCAATCCATCAAGTCATGTGATCTACCTTCTGATACAGCACAATCAGAAGTAGCAGTCAGTATCAAGTCCTCTTTGAACCTATCAGCTGATGTTGATGGTCCAAATGCTGACATTCACATGATCAATAAGTTGATCAACTCAGGAGTCAATCCTGAAGGTCCTGAAAGGACTGGAGAGCAGGATTCAACTCCTGAAGTTCAAACTTCAACTGCTGTCAGTACTGAAGAGAAGAAAACTGGCAGTAGAAAGAGTTTGAAGACTACTAAAGATGCTGTCAAGAAAGCAACCAATGCTTCCAAAGCATTGAAGAACAAGTCTTCTGTTGCTTCACCATCTTTAGTTGATGATCAACCTAAGATGAAGAAGAAACCATGTGAAGTATGTGGTTTGTTCAATCATCTTACAGATGATTGTTGGTACAAAAGAGGTTCCAAACTCAAACAAAAGGAAGAAATTAATGAGAAAATGGTAAAAATGAAAACTGAGTTTGAGACCACATTTGTATCAGCAACATCAAATCCTGTAACCCTTAAGTCCTTAAAGCAATCCAAAAGGAAGGAGTTAAACAGGTGACAGCTGAGGGTGCTCAAAAGAAGAAGGTGCAACATAGGACTTTATCTAACTCCACTAGCAATGTGTCTGATGAGCTGAAAGCTTTATCACAAAATCAGACACAGCTGGTGATGATGGTACAACATCTGTTGGGTAGAGTTAACCAACTAGATTCTCCTATGTTGAAACCACAGAAAAGGAGGTCTAAGCCAAAGGACTCCTCTTCTGCACCATCTTCTTCCTCTCAGGCTGTTGTTACAAATAAACATGCTAGTTTACCATCTATTGATGAGACCAGGCCCAAAACCAAAAAGGTTTGGGTCTCTAAAACTAACTGATTGTTTATTATTGCAGGTTTCTTCAACATGCCAAAATAGCATCTGGTATGTAGACAGTGGGGGATCCATGCACATGACTGGGAACATCTCTCTTCTTCATGACTACTCTCAAGGAAAGAAGGGATTTGTCTCTTTTGGCAATGATGCTAGGGGTTACATCATCGGTAAGGGCTTTGTCTCCAATGGAGAAATCAAATTTGATGATGTTAATCATGTGGAAAATCTCAAGTACAACCTCTTGAGTGTCAGTCAAATGTGTGATAAAGGCCATGTTGCCCTTTTCACAAGTCAAAACTGTAGGATTCTGTCATCAAAGTTTTGCCCTTGATTGACAAGGTGTTGGATGATCACACTCTCCTGAAAGCCAACAGGACAGGAAGAGTGTATGCCTTAGATCTCTCTAAGAAGATAGATCTCAAAGGCAATCCTTGCCTATTTTCCAAAGCCTCTTTTCAAGAATCTAAACTATGGCACAGGAGGCTTGGTCATGTTAATCTCAAAAACATGAATCAGCTTAGCCACAATAGTTTAGTCAGAGGCTTACCAATAAAGGAGTTCCACTGTGATGAAACTTGCACTGCTTGTTTAAAAGGAAAACAGCACAAGGTCTCATTTCCTCCTATTGAAGTGTCCAAGTCCACTGCCTGCTTGCAATTACTGCATATGGATCTATTTGGTCCTGTGAGAGTAATGAGCATGGCAAAGAAGAAATACTGTCTGGTAATTGTGGATGATTACTCCAGATTTGTATGGACTTTCTTTCTACACTCAAAGGATGAGGCTGCTCAGAAGATTATCCACTTTGTGCTGTACATTGAGAAGCAGTATTCCCTTCCAGTCAAGTGTATTAGGAGTGATAATGGAACTGAGTTCAGAAATCATACACTTGATGACTTCTATCTCTCAAAGGGAATCAAAAGGCAGTTCAGCATTCCAAGGACTCCGGAACAAAATGGAGTAGTGGAGAGAAAGAACAGGACCCTCATTGAAGCTGCAAGGTCCATGCTGGCTGACTCAGGTTTGCCATTGACCTTTTGGGCCGAAGCTGTCAACACAGCTTGTTATGTGCAAAATAGAGTTTTAGTAAATCAGAGGTTGATGAAGACTCCATATGAAGTTCTCCATCATTTGGCTCCACTGATTTCATTTTTCAAAGCATTTGGGTGTCCCTGTTTTATTCTCAACACAAAGGATCAACTCCACAAATTTGATCCTAAGGTGGATGCAGGATACTTTGTTGGTTATTCATCTACTTGCAAGGCATACAGAGTCTTCAACTGCAGAACAAAGATTGTTGAAGAAACTCTACATGTTAAGTTTAATGAATCTCCAAAGGACAAGATTCCACAAAGTCCTGTGGAGTTATTTGATCTGGACATACTGCAATATGTTCCTTATCAAACTCCTGCTGTTGCTCCTGTCAACAGTTCACCACCTGGTGGTACTGCTGATGATGATGATGATTGCAGTACTCACCTCTTCAGGTTTAGTGATCAGCTGCCTGATTCAACTAGACCTGATGTTCCTGTAGCGCCAGTAGCACCATCCACAACAAATGCTGATGAGATTTCTTCGAATTCAACTTCCTTTGAATTACCATCCACTGATTGGTTTCAAGGAAATGATTCACCATCACCATCTGTTGCTGCTGAACCGGCTACAAACACTTGCACAGATCTCATTGTGTATCAAGATCTGAAGAATCACCCCATGTCTCAAATCATTGGTGATATCACTGCTGGTGTATCAACAAGAAGTCAATTGTCAAATTCTGCTTCTATGCTCTCTTCATCAGTCAGCAAGAGCCAAAGAATTATCACATTGCTTTAAAGGACAATGGATGGGTTGATGCCATGCAGCTTGAGCTTCTTCAGTTCAAGAAACAGCAAGTGTGGGAACTGGTTCCTCTACCTCCAGGTAAGTGTGCAATAGGCACTAAATGGGTGTTTAGGAACAAAACTGATGAAAATGGGCTTATTGTTAAGAACAAGGCCAGACTGGTTGTTCAGGGGTTTGCACAAGAAGAAGGTATTGATTATGATGAAACCTTTGCCCCTGTAGCCAGACTGGAAGCAATTCGATTGTTTTTAGCTTATGCTGCTTATCAAAAACTTAAAGTCTTTCAAATGGATGTCAAAAGTGCATTTTTGTATGGAAAAGTTAAAGAAGAGGTTTATGTATGTCAACCTCCAGGCTTTGAGGACAACAAACATCCTAATTGGGTGTATAAGCTTGATAAAGCTCTTTATGGGTTAAAACAAGCTCCCAGAGCCTGGTATGAGACATTATCAAACTTTCTTCTGGAAAACAATTTCACTAGAGGCTCCATAGACAAGACTTTATTTATTAAGAAAGCTGGGCAGCATAATCTACTTGTTCAAATTTATGTAGATGATATCATTTTTGCATCCTCTGATCCAAAGTTGTGTGATGCCTTTACAAAGTTGATGCAACAGAAGTTTGAAATGAGTGCCATGGGAGAATTACAGTTCTTTCTGGGGTTGCAAATCAAACAAAAGGCTGATGGAATTTTTATTCATCAATCCAAATATACAAAAGATCTTTTGCAAAAGTTTGATTTACAAAACTGTAAGCCCTGTTCTACTCCCATGAGCAGCACCACACAACTGGACTCAGATCAGAAAGGTAAAGTGGTTGATGAAACACTTTACAGATGTATGATTGGGTCCTTGATGTATTTAACAGCTTCTAGACCAGATATTATGTTTGCTACATGTGTTTGTGCTAGATTTCAGGCTGCACCTAAAGAGTCTCATCTGATTGCAGTCAAGAGGATCTTTAGATATCTGCAAGGCACTCCATCTCTAGGTTTATGGTATTCTACCAGACATTCTGGTAAATTAGTTGCTTTTTCTGACAGTGACTATGCAGGGTGTAAGTTGACCAGGAAATCAACTTCTGGTGGATGTCAATTCCTAGGCAACTGCTTGATTTCTTGGCAGAGCAAGAAACAGACCTCAGTTGCTACATCCACTGCGGAAGCAGAGTACATTGCTGCTGCAAGCTGTACATCTCAGGTACTCTGGCTTCAAAACCAACTTTTGGATTATGGCATTACAGAGACTAAGACTCCATTGTTAATGGATAGTGCTTCAGCTCTTTGCATTGTCAAAAATCCAGTCCAGCACTCTAGGACCAAACATATAGAGATCAGACATCATTTTATAAGGGATTGTTTTGAAAAAGGTCTGATTGATCCTAAGTTTGTGCCCAGTGCTGATGAGCTTGCAGACATTTTTACTAAGCCTTTGGATAGTTCAACTTTCCAAAACCTGGTGTTAAGGCTTGGTATGCTGCAGCTAGAATAGGTGACAACTACTGATGATCTCAGTAATTCATATTGATGATCATGAGTGCCTGTCACATATAAGTACTGATGAGCTCTTTTAACCTCAGTACTTTTTATAACTACTGAAGGCTAAAAGTTCTCACAAGTACTGAAGTACTTCATCTGCTCTAAACTACTGAAGTAGTTACAACTACTGATGCAGTCATAACTACTGCAATCAGTAAAAACAGATAAGTACTGATGTCCTATGAAACAACTGAAATCAGCCATAAAGACTGATGAATGTGTTGAGGACAGTTTGAAACAGCTGAAAAGCTAAGAATTGACGAAAACAGCTGAAGAGAACTTTCTCCTCAGTCGTTTGTACCACTGCTGTTTCATTTTAAACAACTGAAGCAAAACCACGTCTTCAGCAGTTTTATAACTACTGATGACCAATACCAAGTCTTCAGTTGTTTACAACAGCTGATGACAAAACCACTGTCTTCAGTAGTTTCATAACTACTGATGACAAACACCATGTCAGTTGTTTCAATCACCTGAAGTCAAAACCACGGTCTTCAGTAGTTTTCTAAACTACTGATGCCTAACACCGCGACTTCAGCTGTTTCAACGTCTGAAAGGATAATACCATGTCAACGGTCGTTTAAAACTACTGATGACTAACACCACATCCTTCAGTCGTTTCCTCACCCGTACCCTATAAATACCCTTAACCTGAGCTCTCCATGCTTTATCTTCTTCAAACCTAACGTTCCTCTCCAAAAAATTTCCATGGCGTCTATGCAAATTAAACCGCGACACAACTGTGTTGCCTACCTCACAAAATCGCCGATCTGGACTAAGTTCGATACTGCTATCGATCTTATGGTTCAGTCCCAATACAACAAGGCATTCCTTCTGAACCCCGTTTTACATACCGAATCCTTGAACCAATTTTGGATGAACGTTAATGTTACTACTGAGGAGAGCAACACACAATCCCTCCGGTCAGTCGTCAACCACAAAGAAGTAGTGATTACTCCTGCAACAATCCGTAAAATTCTTCAACTGAGTGATGCTACCTCTCCTGCTGGATATCCGAAGGGCACCATAGATCTATCATTTGCTCAGCATGGATATCAAGGTGATCTCAGTGCCACCACCATCATGAAGAAACACTTTAATGACGCTGAGCGCCTGATCTTTCACATGGTCAATGTATGTTTGGCCCCTAAGACATCGTCTTGGGATCAAATGTCCACCAAATGGCAGCAGGTAATGTATTCTATCCTTGAGCAACAACCACTGAACTTTTCAGAATTAATATTTTCAGAGCTCAAAGATATGGCTCAAAAACTAACTGCCAACCGTTGGATACTCTATCCACGGTTCATCATGGCCATTATTATAGACCAGCTTAATGCTGAGGGACTTGTTGGCTTGGGAGTCCCTGCTACGGCTGTTTTGCCAGAAGTATACTCCCGGCACAACTCCGACCGGACACTCAAACTGGCTGCCAAGCTGCGAAAACCCACGCAGCTGGAACCCACAGCCACCACCTCCAAATCCAATGTCCCCACCAAACTCACCAAAAAGAAACCCAAAATGGCTACTCAGGGAATTGAGTCCCCTGAGGATGCTCCTGCACAACAAACGCAGGATATATCCACTAGTCCAAACCCCCTAGTGGATACCATGACTCCTCCAGCCACAGCCGCTCAGGCTTCCTCTCAACAGGAGCCTGCAGCAACCCAAGGGGCACCTACTTATCTGGGATCTTCCTCACTTGAGGAGATTGCCATTGAAGAGCACCATCCACCCCAGGTGCACACTGCTTCTACCCCCGTACCCCAAACAACCGCCCCTCACAGCCCAACTTTAATAGTTGCTCAAGTGCTGACTCAATTGCACTCCTCACCCCCTCCCCAGAAACCACTTATTACTGGGAATACCTCTACAATTGAGGGGGAGGAACACAGTGCACCTGAGAACCCACAGCACAGGGGTTTCCCAATTCTATCTCCTGGTGTAGAGAAGGAGCTTAGAATATCTAGTGAGGCTGCCACCTCCTCTGACTCAGCACATGACCAGAGTGAGGCTGGTAACATTGCTAAGACCTCCCTAGAGGCAACAGTTGATGATGGACATTGTCCTGAGGCTGGAAGTCCCCAGTACCAAGCACAAGGGGCACATGCACCAACTGGTCTACACCTAGCGCATGTAAATCCTGCTCTAAGCAGGAGGTCAGGTGATTCAGTATCAACTGATGATGACCTGAGCTTCTTCTTCGATGTAGTTGCTCAAAACACCATTCTAGAGGATGAGGTTAGCAGACTCAAAGAGCTGCTGGCCAAGATGTCTCAGGATGCAAGTCCATCTGCCACCATCATACACCCACAGATGGCACCTTCCCTTGAAGGTTTCCCAAATACAGAGCCACCCCAAAATCAACCACCTGCCTCCGCTTCAGGCCCTACTTCTCAGGAACAGAACCCTCCTGAGCAAATAGGTGCTGCACTCAAAATTCCCTCCCTCTCATCACCCCTCTAATTACTGATATAGTGATCAAAGCCCTTGATGAGAGGCTTTCCTCAACATTACAGCCCTTGGTTGATGCTGCTGTCCACAAGACTCTTTCTGCGGTCTCAACCCCTTCCTCCAATGCAACCAAAAAGGGGGAGAGTCCTGCAGTGAAAGAACAGAAGAGGAAAAGATCCGAGGAAAAGAAGAAGCGAAGCAAGCCCAAAAGGATAAAGAACAGCAACCAATGCTCACCTACAAGCGAAAGAAAGGTGCTGATGAGCACATTGCTGAAGATAAAGCCTTGGAGCTACTGATAAAAGAGGCTGATGCCGAACACAGTAGATCAATGGACAACATCATTGATCAGCTGTTCAGGCAAGGTCATGACACCAACAAACTTGACTCTGAGATTCGACGACTAGAGATTGAAGAAATCCAGAATAGATGGGCAAGTTATGAAGTGTTAGAAAGAGAAAGGCTAGAAATCATGATAAGATTTATTGCAAAATATCTTGGAAGATCAATGATTGAGATCAAAGCTTGGTCCAGGGACAGTATCTTGGCAATCACCACCAAGATCTGTTCGTCTGAAGCATACACTAAGGGGCTTGTTATTGAAGCTTTGAATGAAGTGGGTGCTGGGAGCAGGACTGAGCTAGCAAAGCAATCAAAAGCCACACTCACCTCAAGGATGCTAGCACAGCCTGTCAACATTCCCACACCAAAACCACCCAAAACACAACCCACCAAACCAACTCCCTTACCCTCAAAACCCATAGCCGATGATATACCCTTGAAGAAGAGAGAAGGATATTGAGGCTAGAAGAAGATGAAGAAGATGATGAAGACAGGCTGCCGCTATCAGCTGTGATTCAGTTGCCTAAGGCCACAAGTCACTCCTCAGCAATTACTCCTGAAGTCCAGAGACAAATGGTTAAAGTGAAGCTAGAAGAAGAAGAGCTTCATAAACAGCATGATGAGGAATTGCTGAAGAGAGTTGACAAAGCTTATGCAGCCACATCTTCCATCATCAATATGAAGGAGCAAGCCCTCAGACTTTACACTCTCAGGCATACCTTTCAATATCAAAAGGAAAGAGTGAGGATTTGGCCTGATCCCAGGGTCTCTCACAGAATTCATAAGAACAATATACCTCGGAGATACATTGGCCAGGTGAAAAAGATCGTAGATGAAGTGATCTCTCTGGTCTTTGTAGTTTCACCCTGGGAAATCCTAGAAGACTTCAAGAAGGCCTACAAAGCTAATCTAACCCCTCAGAAGATGCTGGAAAACAAAATAGTGAAAAAGGGGTTAGTTTACAAGAGGCTTGAGGAAGTCAGGAAAAATGAGCTCCAGTTGTTCCTAGAGGGTAATCACCCGGATGAGTTTGCTTACAGAGTAATAACAACTGTGGAGCTAAAGAATGGGAAACAGGCCAAATACCTGTCTGAGTATTATGGGCCGGAATCATTGTTTGAAGGAGGTGCTGAAGAGCTAACCATGGAGGAACAAATCACCTTCCTTGAGGCCTACACAAGAGAGTCGTACAGACTCATTATGGGGAAGTGAATCTCATGAATGGGATAACAACTCTGTGTCCAGTTCCCCAAAACAGAGTTCCCATTCATACTCTGCCAAACAAATATTTGAGGTTCTTCCCAGGCCGGAGCGTACATGGGTCATCTTCTCTACTGATCAAGAAGGAAAAAGACCAACATTTTTGCCATCAATAAGTGGGAGTATAAATAAGTTAGAGGTTTTGGCTGCATTGGTTCAGGGGGAGTTTGTTGGACCAAAAGAACCAATGAGCCAAGATCAGAAAACCTCTAAGTCCCACACGGTATCACAACAACTGCTGAAAGCCTCATCAGTAGTTTGACAAGTGCTGAAGACTTCAACAGCTGAAGATCAAGTGCTGAAGACCTTAACTGCTGAAGAACCAAAGTGCTGAAGTACAACAGCTGAAGAACACAAGTGCTGAAGCTGAAAGACCAAAGTACTGAAGAACAACAGCTGAAGAGTTCACAAGTGCTGAAGATCAACAACTGATGTACAAAGTCTGAAGACAAAGACTGAAGACATCAGCTGATGATATCTACTGAAGTCATCAGCTGATGAAACGCCTGAAGGTCAAAGTCTGAAGATCAAGTACTGAAGCCTCAGTAGTTTGTCACAACTGCTGAAGAGTACTTCTTCAGTAGTTGTGATATCAGTAGTTTTATTTTCTTTGTTTCAGTAGTTTTGTAAAACGACTGAAGAGCTTGTTCTTCAGTCGTTGTAGTTTCAGTAGTTTTATATTTTGTACTTAACTTGCTGATATGTTCTCAGTAGTTGTGAACATTTCAGTAGTTTGTTAAGAATTAGTTATTTCTGTATTGGATCTGCCAGTTGTCACTTTCCGTGATAACAGCAGGACTGTTGCACTCTATATAAGGAGTGACAACCTATTGTAATGATTGAGTGATATGAGCATTGAATGGAATGATTGATTGATTCGATTAGAAATATTCTACATCTATAAACATTCCTAGAAATCAGAAATTCATATTCTCTCCCTATAACCGTATGCGATCTTAACGCTTACAAGTATCGATGCTTGCTACAATTTGTCTAATTCGTGTTTGTATTCCGCTGCTTTATATTCTGATACATCAAACTTGTGATCACTGATCCTGTCAAATGGTATCAGAGCAGGTTAATCATTGATCGATCTAATAATTGATCATTGAAACTGCTATTCAAGATCCAAGTTTGATTGAATTAGCTTTTTTTTTTGCAAGAAACGGTTATAGAGATTGAATTTTTCTGTATTTCTGCTCATTCATCCTGAGATCTTTTCTTGGTTCTCATTGAGTTTGTTGTGGTTTGTCTAAAACTTCTTTTTAAACTTGAACTAAACTGTTTTTTGAACTGAAAATGACCACTCCCTCCAATGATCCTCACAATACTGGTTCCTCAACCAAGCCTCCTATGCTGGTTAGGAATGAGTATAACATATGGCAAAGACGTATGCTCCATCACCTGTCTGTTAACAGCGCAGGGTGTTGGACATCTGTGGTACATGGTCCACACAAGCCTATGGTGAATAACCCGGAAACCAATCAAATGGTTCCGAAGAGGAGGGAGCAATACTCAGATGAGGATAAAAAGTTGCTTGAGATTGATGCAAAAGCCCATGGAATTCTGGCCATGGCTTTGCCCAATGAAATCTATTCTGGGCTAATGCATCATGAAACTGCCCATGACCTCTGGATTGCTTTGAAAGAACAATTTGGAGGAACAGATGAGGTCTTGGCAAATAATAGAGAAATTCTTGCCCAACAATATGAGACATTCTCTCATAGAAAGGGTGAGACACTGACTCAACAATATGAGCGGTTTTCTTGTTTGATCTCTGAACTAAAAATGGTCAAACTTGAATACACCAATATTCAGATGAATAACAGATTTCTCAGATCACTGCCTGAGAGATGGGACACATATACTATTGTCCTACGCTCCAGTGCAAGTTTGGACAAACTATCTCTCACCCAACTCCATGGGAAATTGCTCACTTTTGAGAGAGAGATAGAACAGAAGAGAAAGCTGTCTTCATCTGGAAAGCTCACTGAAGACTTTATACAAGGCAACACTGCCTTGGTGGGTCATGAGTCAGAATATGCTGCATCTGAATGCCAGTATGATGAGCATATTAATTTCTCTTCGAGCACTTCTAATTCTGCATTTGTAAGTGTTGATGGTCAGTTTACTGGAGGTAATAATGACAATTATGTTTCATTATGGATGATCTCAAGGGGATTGCTGATGATGACTTAGAAGAGATGGATATTTTGAGCCAAATGGCCTTGATAAATATCAGATCTCAGAAGTTCTACAAAAGAACTGGAAGAAAATTCCCAGGACTCTCTGGCAAAACCAAAGTTGGTTTTGACAAGAGCAAGTTGAGGTGTCACAAATGCCAACGGCTTGGACACTTTGCAAGAGAGTGTAGATCAACTGGATCAAACTCTACTGCACCCTTTGTGACTTTTCCTGGCAACAGTCAACAAAACAGAGGGCAACATCCTGTCACATCTAGTCATCATCCTCAACAACAATCTCCGGCATATTTTGTTCCTCAGGGTCAAATGCCTTATCAGTACCCTTGTTATTACATGCCACAGTCAAGTCAAGTTCAAGTTCCTATGACACCACAACCTCATGCATTACCAGAACCTCAGCCTTCCCTATCTCATCAACAACCTTCATCTCAACAACACAGCTTCTTCACCCCAGGAGTTGTTGACTGGAGCAGTTTACCAGATGACTTGTCTGGTCATGATCAACTGTTCTCAGGTGCTGGTCAACATGGTGGTGACAGTCCCTTTGGGAATCTAGCTCTTATGGCTTTGGAGTCTGCTGATACTTCATCCTCCAATGCCTCTACACCTCAGGTATCACAGGTATCCTCTGAGGCAAAAGCCAAATTATGTTCTGAACAATGCATAGCAGCATTTGCTTCCATTAGAGAAGCAAATGTAGCTTTAATTAATAAGAACATTGAGCTAGAACAAGTAATTTCCAAAAACAAAGCTGAGTTTGAGTTTGTGCTCAAAGATAAAAATGATGAGGTTTATAAACTGAATTGCAAAATAATTGATGATAAGGCTAGAGAAGATGTACTTTAGAGAAGTACAAAGATCTCAAAGAAACCCTTGCAGTTACCCAGGTCGAGTGTGATAGATGGGTACAATCATGCAAAGGTTTTGAAATGCTTCTTAGTAAGCAATCTGCTTCAAATGTGAAGTTTGGAATTGGTTACAATCACACTGCTCCACCTACAGATTTTACCCCAAGAGCAGAGGTAGAATCTGATGGTGAGAGTGATAACCAATCCATCAAGTCATGTGATCTACCTTCTGATACAGCACAATCAGAAGTAGCAGTCAGTATCAAGTCCTCTTTGAACCTATCAGCTGATGTTGATGGTCCAAATGCTGACATTCACATGATCAATAAGTTGATCAACTCAGGAGTCAATCCTGAAGGTCCTGAAAGGACTGGAGAGCAGGATTCAACTCCTGAAGTTCAAACTTCAACTGCTGTCAGTACTGAAGAGAAGAAAACTGGCAGTAGAAAGAGTTTGAAGACTACTAAAGATGCTGTCAAGAAAGCAACCAATGCTTCCAAAGCATTGAAGAACAAGTCTTCTGTTGCTTCACCATCTTTAGTTGATGATCAACCTAAGATGAAGAAGAAACCATGTGAAGTATGTGGTTTGTTCAATCATCTTACAGATGATTGTTGGTACAAAAGAGGTTCCAAACTCAAACAAAAGGAAGAAATTAATGAGAAAATGGTAAAAATGAAAACTGAGTTTGAGACCACATTTGTATCAGCAACATCAAATCCTGTAACCCTTAAGTCCTTAAAGCAATCCAAAAGGAAGGAGTTAAACAGGTGACAGCTGAGGGTGCTCAAAAGAAGAAGGTGCAACATAGGACTTTATCTAACTCCACTAGCAATGTGTCTGATGAGCTGAAAGCTTTATCACAAAATCAGACACAGCTGGTGATGATGGTACAACATCTGTTGGTAGAGTTAACCAACTAGATTCTCCTATGTTGAAACCACAGAAAAGGAGGTCTAAGCCAAAGGACTCCTCTTCTGCACCATCTTCTTCCTCTCAGGCTGTTGTTACAAATAAACATGCTAGTTTACCATCTATTGATGAGACCAGGCCCAAAACCAAAAAGGTTTGGGTCTCTAAAACTAACTGATTGTTTATTATTGCAGGGTTCTTCAACATGCCAAAATAGCATCTGGTATGTAGACAGTGGGGGATCCATGCACATGACTGGGAACATCTCTCTTCTTCATGACTACTCTCAAGGAAAGAAGGGATTTGTCTCTTTTGGCAATGATGCTAGGGGTTACATCATCGGTAAGGGCTTTGTCTCCAATGGAGAAATCAAATTTGATGATGTTAATCATGTGGAAAATCTCAAGTACAACCTCTTGAGTGTCAGTCAAATGTGTGATAAAGGCCATGTTGCCCTTTTCACAAGTCAAAACTGTAGGATTCTGTCATCCAAGTTTTGCCCTTGATTGACAAGGTGTTGGATGATCACACTCTCCTGAAAGCCAACAGGACAGGAAGAGTGTATGCCTTAGATCTCTCTAAGAAGATAGATCTCAAAGGCAATCCTTGCCTATTTTCCAAAGCCTCTTTTCAAGAATCTAAACTATGGCACAGGAGGCTTGGTCATGTTAATCTCAAAAACATGAATCAGCTTAGCCACAATAGTTTAGTCAGAGGCTTACCAATAAAGGAGTTCCACTGTGATGAAACTTGCACTGCTTGTTTAAAAGGAAAACAGCACAAGGTCTCATTTCCTCCTATTGAAGTGTCCAAGTCCACTGCCTGCTTGCAATTACTGCATATGGATCTATTTGGTCCTGTGAGAGTAATGAGCATGGCAAAGAAGAAATACTGTCTGGTAATTGTGGATGATTACTCCAGATTTGTATGGACTTTCTTTCTACACTCAAAGGATGAGGCTGCTCAGAAGATTATCCACTTTGTGCTGTACATTGAGAAGCAGTATTCCCTTCCAGTCAAGTGTATTAGGAGTGATAATGGAACTGAGTTCAGAAATCATACACTTGATGACTTCTATCTCTCAAAGGGAATCAAAAGGCAGTTCAGCATTCCAAGGACTCCGGAACAAAATGGAGTAGTGGAGAGAAAGAACAGGACCCTCATTGAAGCTGCAAGGTCCATGCTGGCTGACTCAGGTTTGCCATTGACCTTTTGGGCCGAAGCTGTCAACACAGCTTGTTATGTGCAAAATAGAGTTTTAGTAAATCAGAGGTTGATGAAGACTCCATATGAAGTTCTCCATCATTTGGCTCCTCTGATTTCATTTTTCAAAGCATTTGGGTGTCCCTGTTTTATTCTCAACACAAAGGATCAACTCCACAAATTTGATCCTAAGGTGGATGCAGGATACTTTGTTGGTTATTCATCTACTTGCAAGGCATACAGAGTCTTCAACTGCAGAACAAAGATGGTTGAAGAAACTCTACATGTTAAGTTTAATGAATCTCCAAAGGACAAGATTCCACAAAGTCCTGTGGAGTTATTTGATCTGGACATACTGCAATATGTTCCTTATCAAACTCCTGCTGTTGCTCCTGTCAACAGTTCACCACCTGGTGGTACTGCTGATGATGATGATGATTGCAGTACTCACCTCTTCAGGTTTAGTGATCAGCTGCCTGATTCAACTAGACCTGATGTTCCTGTAGCGCCAGTAGCACCATCCACAACAAATGCTGATGAGATTTCTTCGAATTCAACTTCCTTTGAATTACCATCCACTGATTGGTTTCAAGGAAATGATTCACCATCACCATCTGTTGCTGCTGAACCGGCTACAAACACTTGCACAGATCTCATTGTGTATCAAGATCTGAAGAATCACCCCATGTCTCAAATCATTGGTGATATCACTGCTGGAGTATCAACAAGAAGTCAATTGTCAAATTTCTGCTTCTATGCTCTCTTCATCAGTCAGCAAGAGCCAAAGAATTATCACATTGCTTTAAAGGACAATGGATGGGTTGATGCCATGCAGCTTGAGCTTCTTCAGTTCAAGAAACAGCAAGTGTGGGAACTGGTTCCTCTACCTCCAGGTAAGTGTGCAATAGGCACTAAATGGGTGTTTAGGAACAAAACTGATGAAAATGGGCTTATTGTTAAGAACAAGGCCAGACTGGTTGTTCAGGGGTTTGCACAAGAAGAAGGTATTGATTATGATGAAACCTTTGCCCCTGTAGCCAGACTGGAAGCAATTCGATTGTTTTTAGCTTATGCTGCTTATCAAAAACTTAAAGTCTTTCAAATGGATGTCAAAAGTGCATTTTTGTATGGAAAAGTTAAAGAAGAGGTTTATGTATGTCAACCTCCAGGCTTTGAGGACAACAAACATCCTAATTGGGTGTATAAGCTTGATAAAGCTCTTTATGGGTTAAAACAAGCTCCAGAGCCTGGTATGAGACATTATCAAACTTTCTTCTGGAAAACAATTTCACTAGAGGCTCCATTGACAAGACTTTATTTATTAAGAAAGCTGGGCAGCATAATCTACTTGTTCAAATTTATGTAGATGATATCATTTTTGCATCCTCTGATCCAAAGTTGTGTGATGCCTTTACAAAGTTGATGCAACAGAAGTTTGAAATGAGTGCCATGGGAGAATTACAGTTCTTTCTGGGGTTGCAAATCAAACAAAAGGCTGATGGAATTTTTATTCATCAATCCAAATATACAAAAGATCTTTTGCAAAAGTTTGATTTACAAAACTGTAAGCCCTGTTCTACTCCCATGAGCAGCACCACACAACTGGACTCAGATCAGAAAGGTAAAGTGGTTGATGAAACACTTTACAGATGTATGATTGGGTCCTTGATGTATTTAACAGCTTCTAGACCAGATATTATGTTTGCTACATGTGTTTGTGCTAGATTTCAGGCTGCACCTAAAGAGTCTCATCTGATTGCAGTCAAGAGGATCTTTAGATATCTGCAAGGCACTCCATCTCTAGGTTTATGGTATTCTACCAGACATTCTGGTAAATTAGTTGCTTTTTCTGACAGTGACTATGCAGGGTGTAAGTTGACCAGGAAATCAACTTCTGGTGGATGTCAATTCCTAGGCAACTGCTTGATTTCTTGGCAGAGCAAGAAACAGACCTCAGTTGCTACATCCACTGCGGAAGCAGAGTACATTGCTGCTGCAAGCTGTACATCTCAGGTACTCTGGCTTCAAAACCAACTTTTGGATTATGGCATTACAGAGACTAAGACTCCATTGTTAATGGATAGTGCTTCAGCTCTTTGCATTGTCAAAAATCCAGTCCAGCACTCTAGGACCAAACATATAGAGATCAGACATCATTTTATAAGGGATTGTTTTGAAAAAGGTCTGATTGATCCTAAGTTTGTGCCCAGTGCTGATGAGCTTGCAGACATTTTTACTAAGCCTTTGGATAGTTCAACTTTCCAAAACCTGGTGTTAAGGCTTGGTATGCTGCAGCTAGAATAGGTGACAACTACTGATGATCTCAGTAATTCATATTGATGATCATGAGTGCCTGTCACATATAAGTACTGATGAGCTCTTTTAACCTCAGTACTTTTTATAACTACTGAAGGCTAAAAGTTCTCACAAGTACTGAAGTACTTCATCTGCTCTAAACTACTGAAGTAGTTACAACTACTGATGCAGTCATAACTACTGCAATCAGTAAAAACAGATAAGTACTGATGTCCTATGAAACAACTGAAATCAGCCATAAAGACTGATGAATGTGTTGAGGACAGTTTGAAACAGCTGAAAAGCTAAGAATTGACGAAAACAGCTGAAGAGAACTTTCTCCTCAGTCGTTTGTACCACTGCTGTTTCATTTTAAACAACTGAAGCAAAACCACGTCTTCAGCAGTTTTATAACTACTGATGACCAATACCAAGTCTTCAGTTGTTTACAACAGCTGATGACAAAACCACTGTCTTCAGTAGTTTCATAACTACTGATGACAAACACCATGTCAGTTGTTTCAATCACCTGAAGTCAAAACCACGGTCTTCAGTAGTTTTCTAAACTACTGATGCCTAACACCGCGACTTCAGCTGTTTCAACGTCTGAAAGGATAATACCATGTCAACGGTCGTTTAAAACTACTGATGACTAACACCACATCCTTCAGTCGTTTCCTCACCCGTACCCTATAAATACCCTTAACCTGAGCTCTCCATGCTTTATCTTCTTCAAACCTAACGTTCCTCTCCAAAAAATTTCCATGGCGTCTATGCAAATTAAACCGCGACACAACTGTGTTGCCTACCTCACAAAATCGCCGATCTGGACTAAGTTCGATACTGCTATCGATCTTATGGTTCAGTCCCAATACAACAAGGCATTCCTTCTGAACCCCGTTTTACATACCGAATCCTTGAACCAATTTTGGATGAACGTTAATGTTACTACTGAGGAGAGCAACACACAATCCCTCCGGTCAGTCGTCAACCACAAAGAAGTAGTGATTACTCCTGCAACAATCCGTAAAATTCTTCAACTGAGTGATGCTACCTCTCCTGCTGGATATCCGAAGGGCACCATAGATCTATCATTTGCTCAGCATGGATATCAAGGTGATCTCAGTGCCACCACCATCATGAAGAAACACTTTAATGACGCTGAGCGCCTGATCTTTCACATGGTCAATGTATGTTTGGCCCCTAAGACATCGTCTTGGGATCAAATGTCCACCAAATGGCAGCAGGTAATGTATTCTATCCTTGAGCAACAACCACTGAACTTTTCAGAATTAATATTTTCAGAGCTCAAAGATATGGCTCAAAAACTAACTGCCAACCGTTGGATACTCTATCCACGGTTCATAATGGCCATTATTATAGACCAGCTTAATGCTGAGGGACTTGTTGGCTTGGGAGTCCCTGCTACGGCTGTCTTGCCAGAAGTATACTCCCGCACAACTCCGACCGGACACTCAAACTGGCTGCCAAGCTGCGAAAACCCACGCAGCTGGAACCCACAGCCACCACCTCCAAATCCAATGTCCCCACCAAACTCACCAAAAAGAAACCCAAAATGGCTACTCAGGGAATTGAGTCCCCTGAGGATGCTCCTGCACAACAAACGCAGGATATATCCACTAGTCCAAACCCCCTAGTGGATACCATGACTCCTCCAGCCACAGCCGCTCAGGCTTCCTCTCAACAGGAGCCTGCAGCAACCCAAGGGGCACCTACTTATCTGGGATCTTCCTCACTTGAGGAGATTGCCATTGAAGAGCACCATCCACCCCAGGTGCACACTGCTTCTACCCCCGTACCCCAAACAACCGCCCCTCACAGCCCAACTTTAATAGTTGCTCAAGTGCTGACTCAATTGCACTCCTCACCCCCTCCCCAGAAACCACTTATTACTGGGAATACCTCTACAATTGAGGGGGAGGAACACAGTGCACCTGAGAACCCACAGCACAGGGGTTTCCCAATTCTATCTCCTGGTGTAGAGAAGGAGCTTAGAATATCTAGTGAGGCTGCCACCTCCTCTGACTCAGCACATGACCAGAGTGAGGCTGGTAACATTGCTAAGACCTCCCTAGAGGCAACAGCTGATGATGGACATTGTCCTGAGGCTGGAAGTCCCCAGTACCAAGCACAAGGGGCACATGCACCAACTGGTCTACACCCAGTGCATGTAAATCCTGCTCTAAGCAGGAGGTCAGGTGATTCAGTATCAACTGATGATGACCTGAGCTTCTTCTTCGATGTAGTTGCTCAAAACACCATTCTAGAGGATGAGGTTAGCAGACTCAAAGAGCTGCTGGCCAAGATGTCTCAGGATGCAAGTCCATCTGCCACCATCATACACCCACAGATGGCACCTTCCCTTGAAGGTTTCCCACACCAGAGCCACCCCAAAATCAACCACCTGCCTCTGCTTCAGGCCCTACTTCTCAGGAACAGAACCCTCCTGAGCAAATAGGTGCTGCACTCAAAATTCCCTCCCTCTCATCACCCCCTAATCACTGATATAGTGATCAAAGCCCTTGATGAGAGGCTTTCCTCAACATTACAGCCCTTGGTTGATGCTGCTGTCCACAAGACTCTTTCTGCGGTCTCAACCCCTTCCTCCAATGCAACCAAAAAGGGGGAGAGTCCTGCAGTGAAAGAACAGAAGAGGAAAAGATCCGAGGAAAAGAAGGAAGCGAAGCAAGCCCAAAAGGAGAAAGAACAGCAACCAATGCTCACCTACAAGCGAAAGAAAGGTGCTGATGAGCACATTGCTGAAGATAAAGCCTTGGAGCTACTGATAAAAGAGGCTGATGCCGAACACAGTAGATCAATGGACAACATCATTGATCAGCTGTTCAGGCAAGGTCATGACACCAACAAACTTGACTCTGAGATTCGACGACTAGAGATTGAAGAAATCCAGAATAGATGGGCAAGTTATGAAGTGTTAGAAAGAGAAAGGCTAGAAATCATGATAAGATTTATTGCAAAATATCTTGGAAGATCAATGATTGAGATCAAAGCTTGGTCCAGGGACAGTATCTTGGCAATCACCACCAAGATCTGTTCGTCTGAAGCATACACTAAGGGGCTTGTTATTGAAGCTTTGAATGAAGTGGGTGCTGGGAGCAGGACTGAGCTAGCAAAGCAATCAAAAGCCACACTCACCTCAAGGATGCTAGCACAGCCTGTCAACATTCCCACACCAAAACCACCCAAAACACAACCCACCAAACCAACTCCCTTACCCTCAAAACCCATAGCCGATGATATACCCTTGAAGAAGAAGAGAAGGATATTGAGGCTAGAAGAAGATGAAGAAGATGATGAAGACAGGCTGCCGCTATCAGCTGTGATTCAGTTGCCTAAGGCCACAAGTCACTCCTCAGCAATTACTCCTGAAGTCCAGAGACAAATGGTTAAAGTGAAGCTAGAAGAAGAAGAGCTTCATAAACAGCATGATGAGGAATTGCTGAAGAGAGTTGACAAAGCTTATGCAGCCACATCTTCCATCATCAATATGAAGGAGCAAGCCCTCAGACTTTACACTCTCAGGCATACCTTTCAATATCAAAAGGAAAGAGTGAGGATTTGGCCTGATCCCAGGGTCTCTCACAGAATTCATAAGAACAATATACCTCGGAGATACATTGGCCAGGTGAAAAAGATCGTAGATGAAGTGATCTCTCTGGTCTTTGTAGTTTCACCCTGGGAAATCCTAGAAGACTTCAAGAAGGCCTACAAAGCTAATCTAACCCCTCAGAAGATGCTGGAAAACAAAATAGTGAAAAAGGGGTTAGTTTACAAGAGGCTTGAGGAAGTCAGGAAAAATGAGCTCCAGTTGTTCCTAGAGGGTAATCACCCGGATGAGTTTGCTTACAGAGTAATAACAACTGTGGAGCTAAAGAATGGGAAACAGGCCAAATACCTGTCTGAGTATTATGGGCCGGAATCATTGTTTGAAGGAGGTGCTGAAGAGCTAACCATGGAGGAACAAATCACCTTCCTTGAGGCCTACACAAGAGAGTCGTACAGACTCATTATGGGGAAGTGAATCTCATGAATGGGATAACAACTCTGTGTCCAGTTCCCCAAAACAGAGTTCCCATTCATACTCTGCCAAACAAATATTTGAGGTTCTTCCCAGGCCGGAGCGTACATGGGTCATCTTCTCTACTGATCAAGAAGGAAAAAGACCAACATTTTTGCCATCAATAAGTGGGAGTATAAATAAGTTAGAGGTTTTGGCTGCATTGGTTCAGGGGGAGTTTGTTGGACCAAAAGAACCAATGAGCCAAGATCAGAAAACCTCTAAGTCCCACACGGTATCACAACAACTGCTGAAAGCCTCATCAGTAGTTTGACAAGTGCTGAAGACTTCAACAGCTGAAGATCAAGTGCTGAAGACCTTAACTGCTGAAGAACCAAAGTGCTGAAGTACAACAGCTGAAGAACACAAGTGCTGAAGCTGAAAGACCAAAGTACTGAAGTACAACAGCTGAAGAGTTCACAAGTGCTGAAGATCAACAACTGATGTACAAAGTCTGAAGACAAAGACTGAAGACATCAGCTGATGATATCTACTGAAGTCATCAGCTGATGAAACGCCTGAAGGTCAAAGTCTGAAGATCAAGTACTGAAGCCTCAGTAGTTTGTCACAACTGCTGAAGAGTACTTCTTCAGTAGTTGTGATATCAGTAGTTTTATTTTCTTTGTTTCAGTAGTTTTGTAAAACGACTGAAGAGCTTGTTCTTCAGTCGTTGTAGTTTCAGTAGTTTTATATTTTGTACTTAACTTGCTGATATGTTCTCAGTAGTTGTGAACATTTCAGTAGTTTGTTAAGAATTAGTTATTTCTGTATTGGATCTGCCAGTTGTCACTTTCCGTGATAACAGCAGTGACTGTTGCACTCTATATAAGGAGTGACAACCTATTGTAATGATTGAGTGATATGAGCAATTGAATGGAATGATTGATTGATTCGATTAGAAATATTCTACATCTATAACATTCCTAGAAATCAGAAATTCATATTCTCTCCCTATAACCGTATGCGATCTTAACGCTTACAAGTATCGATTGCTTGCTACAATTTGTCTAATTCGTGTTTGTATTCCGCTGCTTTATATTCTGATACATCAAACTTGTGATCACTGATCCTGTCATTCAAGGATACACACAAGTAGAAAGGATTGACTACACTGATGTCTTTGCTCCTGTAGTAAGACTGGAAGCTGTTAGGATATTCTTGGCATTTGCTGCATCCAAGAACTTGAAGGTCTATCAACTTGTGTCAAGTGTGATATTCTTTGTTGAGTAATTGATGAGAGGTGTATGTCAAACAACCACTTGGATTTGCAGATTGAGTGATTGATCAACTGTGCTTTTCTTTATTATGTCCGCAAGCTTGAAAAAGCTCTTTATGGGCTGCATCAGGCATCCAGGAAGTGGTATAAGACTCTATCTCAGTATCTCTGCAAACATGGATACACAAGGGTACTATAGATGAAACTCTCTTCATCAAAGGACAGGGAAATGAGTTAATGCTAGTTCTAGTATATGTAGATGACATCATCTTTGGTTCAACTAATCCAAGGCTCTACAAAGACTTTGAGAAGCTGATGAAGGAAAGATTTGAAATAAGTGCCATAGGGGAACTTAATTTCTTTCTGGGCATTCAAGTGAAGCAAGGTGAAGATGGCATCTTCATTAGTCAGTCAAAGTATGTTCAAGACCTACTTAAGAGATCCAACATGACTGATTGTAAGATTGCTAAGACACACATAGAAAGAAACCACTCCCTTGGACCTAATCTTGGGGGGCGTGTGTGGATGAACACCTTTATCAGGCTATGATTGGGGCTCTTATGTATCTTTGAGCTAGCAGGCCTGATATCATGTTTGCTACATTTATTTGTGCAAGATATCAACCCAACACTAAGGTGTCTCACCTTATCACTGTCAAAAGGATTCTAAGATACCTCAAAGGTGCTTCAACGCTTGGTCTTTGGTATCCTAAGACTCTGACTTCAATTTGTATGCTTATACAGATAGTGATTATCGTGGTTGCAACATGACTGCAAAGTCCACATCTGGGGGATGTCAGTTTCTTAATGGAAGGGTTGTCTCTTGCCAATGTAAGAAACAATCATGTTTCTCTGCATCAACTGTTGAAGCTAAATACATTGCTACTGCAAGCTGCTATGCTGAAGTGCTATGGATTTAGAATCAAATGCTTGACTATGGATTAAACTTTAAGGAGACTTTCATTCACATAGACAAAAACAATGCTATCCCTATCACAAAGAATATTGTGCAGCACTCAAGGACCAAACACATCAATATCAGCTATCATTTAATTAGAGATAATTTTGAAAAGGGATTAACTAAACCATTAAAAGTCCATAAAAAAGAACAATATACTGATCTGTGTACTTTTGATGAATAGAGATTTAAATATCTTATAACAACTATTGGGATGATAAACTTTGAGTAGGTTTTTATTAAAACAAATTGTTATTATTTCTTAAAAATCTGTGTGTCCTAAGTTGTCTAATTCATCACTTTCATAATCTCTTGTTTTCTTTGGATGAAAATCTTTTGAAGACTTTCCTTAGATTTCTGAAAATCTTGATCCTTCGGAAGAGATGTTTTTATCTTAGGAAGAAAATCATGCCTTCAAAACAAATAACTGTCTAAGTAATTTTACCTTTGGAAGAAATTTCTGAAATATCTTTCGAAGCTTGATACTTGTCTCATACATTTATTTGTTTTCAAGGACTATTTTCTTGTGAAGCAAATTAACCCTTAGGAGCTTTGTTCCTCTGAACAAAGCATTCAATCCTTAATTTTTCTTCCAAAGCAAAATTTTCATAACTCTTAGGAAAATATTCCGAAGTCATTTTAGCTTCGGAAGCTTTTTCATTAAAACTTCCGAAGATAATTTACCTTCAAAAGCTTTTTGACATCCAAGCAAACTACTTTTTGAGCAAAAGCAAACTACTTTTTCAGAGGTGGGACCGTCATCCAGATTTCAAAGTTTATCCTCTTTCATTAACTTTTTCTTAAATCCTTTTCACATATAAACCCAACTATTCCCCCTCTTTCTATAATTTTATTCTTTCCTCCAAATCTAAACCCCAAATTTCTCTCTGAAATTACTTCTGTTCATCTTTCTTCATCCTAAAGCATTCTCAAAAATGGCCAACCTTAATCGCAAAAATGAACCAAACTTCTCCATGCAGTTACATAGGCAACATAACCATGTTGCTCTATTACACTCTAAGAAAGATTCATATTTCTTAGAGGTTTGTCATTTCTTAACTCTATCCAACTACTTCACCTCCCTAACCATTGATCCTACATTTTATGAGGATCATTTGCTGGAATTCTTGATGACCTGCCAAGAGGTCGTTATTGATGGGGAGAAGGCACTGTCTGCCACACTACAGGGGAGAAGAGTCTTCATCACTCCAGCCATCATCAACACTCATCTTCAACTGGATGATGAAGAAGGTGGGTTATTCGTCCCTATGGATTTTGTCAACCGCTCCTTAGAGCAGATAGGCTATGAAGGAGATTTCTCTGTAAAGACCTTGATGAAAAGGAAAGTCTCATCCCAATGGAAGTTCCTACTCCATGTGGTTATCCACAGCTTGTCAAACAAGCATGGTGGACGGGACCATATTCCTAAAGATCTCTCCGTCATTGTTCATGGGATGGTTCAAGGGGTCAAGTTCAGGTACTCTCAGTTTGTTTATACAAATTTACTTGCTAACTTGGACTCCTTAGAATACTACATGTTCCCTAAATATGTTCAACATATTCTTAACTGTGAACTGGGCTCACTGTTAAAGGGAACATGTAATATTCTTAAACTGGAACAGATGAAGCCCGACATCTTTAAAATCTTGAGAAAGCCTACTGTTGGATTCTCTAGGATAGAAATAGTCCGTGTCCCAAAAATGTTAGAGCTCATTGCTCAAGGTGGCAACGTAGTAGCACCAGCTAGTGTTGAACCCACACCTTCTACATCCTTGCGGGACCGCTGAAGGGTGGTCACCTACAACACAACAACACAAAGAGAAGATTAATATAACTAATCAAACAGTGAGACTGGATTAACCACAATAGATGATACAAAGAACACAAGTAACTAAGAGAAAGAACATGATAGCAAAATACACAAGGAGATGGTTTTCAAGATTGCAGTATATTGCCTTCTCAAGTTCTATTACAAGTGTTACAAAGCATAATGGAAAGTTATAAGTACTTGAGATAGATATACTACATCCTACAGCCGGCCATACTTTGAAGGCCAGCCAGATACAATTGACTTGACACAACGCAAAATCAATTGTAGAGTCAAAAGGCAGATTGCCTTTGACTAGAGAGTATGACATGCCACAGCTCACATCCTAATATATTACAAAAAGTATAAAGTACATGAAGTAGAAAGTTACAAACTCAAGACCTCAATGTAGATTTACTAAAAGCATGGACCTTTTCACCAACTCATGCAAGTTGGTGACTTTACAGAGTTGCAGCGAAAAGGGGGTCCAACTTTTTGTAAAGTACATCAGATAAAGCATGTACACTAAAAGTCTTCGGAAGAAATCTGTCTTCAAGTGTTGGCTTCGAAACACTTTGTCTTTGATGCTTCGGAAGACTTCATCTTTGGCTTTGGAAGATATTGGTCTTGGTTTCAGAAGATTTCACACTTAGAATATTTTTGTTGCTTGTGTGAAACTTCGGAAGTATTCTTCTTCAATGTACTTGTGCAGCATGTTGGACCCTGAAAGGATCATACGTGCCAATTTAAGTGGTGGATGGTTGCTCTGCTAGAATCCCTCATGTCCAAGAACAAATGCGGATCAAGACAAGTATCTGCTGAATAAGAAGAAAAATACAAGTGTTGGTCATCCGCATTTGTCAATGCGGATGACAAGTTAAGAAATGCGGACAAGTGTTTTGTTCATCCGCATTTACCAATGCGGATGACCAAACTTCAATGCGGTTGAAGAAATGCTGATGAAGTCAACTCATCCGCATTTGTCAATGCGGATGATCAACAGCCAATGCTGATGAAGACTTAAACTAGCTTTAGTAAGGGTAGTTTAGTCTATTCTAATGGCAACGTGTCTGCCTATGAATAGAATAGTATACCTCATACATGGGGTAACTTTGGTCTGTAATTTGATTTGATTCTTAGTTCCTAGAATGTTCTGTTTGCATTGAATGTTCTTGTAATCAATCAATCAAAGTATTCAATATATACAAACATATTTATGAGTATCATGTGTATTCAATGTTCATTGATTGTCTGATTCCGCCTCTCAATCTTTGACTCAATCACTATATTTGGTCCTTATTGATTCACATCAACTGAGATTATCATTCTCAAATCTTATCAAGTCACAGCATGTAGGAGACTTGAAGTGTTTGAGTTGCATCAGCCTTAACATGTATTCCTTACAAACTCCCCCTAGGCTGATGCTACCAAAACTCTTTGAAGACTTCAGATATCAACTGTCCTCACTATGATGATAAACATCCCATTCTTTATGAGATGATTAGGATCACTCAAACTCTCAAAATGTCTTCTCGTGTCAAAGAGATCATGCAGTGGCAGATTGAACATGTCTTGCCAAGTGTCGACATCCTCAATTCCTTGATCCCTAATGACATGCCATCTATCCGGATTTGTGGTGTATGTCCAGGACAAGATGGGTCTTCGTGCTGCTAGAGGAGCTACTTGACTAGGAGGTAATGTAGCATCCTCCGGTTGCACATCCTCAGGATGTTCTAAGTCATCCTGAGGTTGAGAAAAGGATGTTTTTTTCTTCTTCTTTGGCCATCTATCCGGATTTGTAGTGTATGTCCAGGGCAAGATGGGTCTTCCTGTTGCTAGAGGAGCTACTTGACTAGGAGGTAATGTATCATCTTCTACCTGTCTGTAGACTTCTTCATGCTCTTCTAAACGATGGCTTTTGACTTAGCAGCTTGTTCCCTTAGTTTCCTTTTGGTATTCTTTCTTTCCTTGACCCTCTCAAGTTCAAGTTGTTTGACATACTCAAACTCAACATAGTCATGCGATAAGGGAAGAAGTGCATCTGCCTGATAGAGACCTGTGGCACTCAGGTAGTTGATCATCTTGATCCTGTCTTCTTCTTTGTCTACCTGAGGTTCTTGTTGAACCACATCCTCATGTGCCAGACTTTCTTGAACCGGGGAGAGAGTGGGCACATGCTTATATAACCTTTTCTTTCTTCTATCTTCTTTCATTTGTACCAGTAGCTCAGCATATTCTACCTCTTCTTCTCCTTAGACATTTCTCTGTTAACTAGTTCATTTAACTCCCCTAAGGGGAGAGAACTGACATTGTCAATGTCATAGTTCCTCATTTGCAAGTAGTTGATCCTAAATGCCCTCAACTCATCATCTTGAGTGTTTGGTCTGGGGGCAGCCCTGATAGCAGTTTCCATGAGTCTTGCAGACCAAGAAGAGGAACTTTCTCCCCTCAGCTTCCTTTTCCTCTCTCTCCTCCTCCTTAATCTCCTCGGATGTCATCTTTCTTTTCCCTTTATCACTCATAGACCTTTGTGAATCAGGGTGGAGAGAGCTTTGGCCTTCAAAGCTTGGTGTAGCATCCAAGCTCTGGCCAGAAAGAGGTGGAGAAGCACCTTCACCAGCAGGGGTCTCAATAAGGGTATGAATCTGTGTAGCAGTTGATGAAGATAAGACAGGGCTCTCAGGTTCTGCCAGTAGGCCATCAGTCAAGGTTTCCCCTATGAAGCTAATCTTAGGTTCTACCTTAACATCCAGTTGATCGATGGTAATACCTGATTGCCTTAGTCTCCTTCTGAAGCTGAACTCTACAGTGATCCTATCTTGGATTCTTTGAGCCAGCCTATGAGCTTGTTTGATTGGCTTTTCTTGACAAGTGGCATGTTGACTAGATCCGGACCTTCATAGAAGTTCAAGGTCTAAAAATTGAATACTTATTGCTACCCCTAAACTCTAAGAATGATAAGGGCTCTTCTGTTGATGTCATACCTCCACCTAATGATGCGATTTGAAGTTGGTAGAGATGACATAGCCCTTGGTATTCTTTCTTGAAATAGACTCTATATGAAGGAGTCTATGGAGTCCACATTAATGTGAACTGGAGGATGTTGCTGAGTGTGCAGAATTGCAAGTAAGGATGGTGAGTCCTTAATGTCCACACTCTCTGAAAAACTCCCAGGTTCTGTGATTGTAATGACTTTCTCCCCTTTTTGGTAGCATCACCCTCTTGCATAGGTGAGCTAGGAGTTAGGTCAATCACATCCACAGGTTCTTGTGTTTCCGGTTGACCCTCCTCTTAAAGGTCTCCCAGCTAGTTTTTCCTGAAGATAAGAAATCTCATGTTGCTGATCATTGGTCTCCCAGCTAGTTTTTCCTTAAGATAAGAAATCTCATGTTGCTGATCATTGACCCTGTTTTGCAAGGTAGTCACTTGAGATTCAAGGTGACTGGCCTTGGAGACTAAATAGGTGCATGTTTTAGACTGTTTTTGCTCCTTTAGTCTCAAATTCCCCTCATCTCCATCAGAAGAGTCATTAGGGGATGAGATGATTGGACCAGAGTCCTCTCTCTCACCACCAACTTTAGGTTCTTGGCTGCTGGATTTCCTCTGCCCACTATCAGCTTCAGTTGATATGTCAGTGGGTTGAGGTGCCATGGTTGAGGTCTTAATGATGGAATCACTTTCAAAAGTGAGAGCCTCTTCCATATGGACATCCTGAACAGGTTTAGAAGTGTCCACCTTAGTAGTAGCTGACTGATGTGGGCTAGAAGTTGATACTCGGGAGCCCTCATCTCTCTTTGAGTAGGGGAAAAGAAGAAAGAATCATGGTACTCACTAAAACCTAGATCTTTATTAGTATAGAAGTCAAGGTTAGGGATTGGTTGGTTTAAGTCCAAAGGCTGGGGATGGTAACTGTCCCCTGAAGGTTGATCACTTGAGTGTTAAGACATAGAATGATGGCTTAAGCATTTGGGCTTATGAGCTCATCAGGCTAAGCATGAGGAACCTCAACACTGATTATTGAAGGAATAGGAGTGGTCTGCTCCTCAGGAGAAGTGGGAGCTCCAGTGTCCACTTCTTCCTGTGTGGGTGAATGTATGGGGACCTGCACAGACTGCATAATCTATGTAGGGGTTCGTTTGTGTTTTCTTTGGTAGGTGAGGGTGATTTGTGGCTTTTGAGGTGGGTGGGATGTAGAAGGTGTGGGTTCAACACTAGCTTGTGCTACTAGGTTGTTACCTTGAGCAATAAGCTCTAACATTTTTGGGACAAGGTTGTTTCTAACCCAGAGAAGCCAACAGTGGCTTTCTTGGTATTTTAAAGATGTCAGGCTTCATTTGTCCCAATTTAAGAGTATTACATGTTCGCCTTAACTGTGAGCCCAGTTCACAGTTAAGAATGCATTGAACATATCTTGGGAACATATAATACTCTAAGCAGTCCAAGTTCGCAAGCAGATTAGTGTAAACAAACTGAGAGTACCTGAACTTGACTCCTTGAACCATCTCATGAACAATGAAGGAGAGAGCCTTAGGTATCTGGTCCGATCCTCCATGCTTGTTTGATAAGCTATGGATAACCACATGGAGTAGGAAATTCCATTAGGATGAGACCTTCCCTTTCCCGATGGTCCTGATAGAAAAGTATCCCTCATAGCCCATCTGCTCACGGACTGGTTAACAACTTCTTTAGGAAAGAACACCTCACCTTCTTCGTCATCCAGCTGAAGATGCATGTTGATGATGGCCGGAGTGATGAAGACTGTTCTCCCCTACACAGTCGTAGATAGTGCCTTCTCCCCACCCATGATGACCTCTTGGCAGGTCTTCCAAAATTCTAGCAGTTGATCCTCAAAAAGAGTAGGATCAATGGTAAGGGAGGTGAAGTAGTTGGATAGAGTTAACAATCGACAAACCTCTAAGAAATGAGGATCTTTCTCAGAGTGTAACAGGGCAACTTGGTTATGTTGCCTGTGTAACTGCATGGAAAAATTGGATCATTTCTACGATTAAGGTTGGCCATTTTGACGAAGCTTAAGGATGAAGAAAGAATAAAGAGAGAAATTTCAAAGATAAATTTGGGGTATTTAGGTCTGGAGGAAAGAAGGAGATGATAGAAAGAGGGGGAAACCATTGGGTTTATATGTGAAAAAGGATTTTAGATAAAGTTAATGAAAGAGGATAAACTTTGAAATCCGAATGTCGGTCCCACCTCTGAAAAAGTTGTTTAATTTGGCTCAAAAAGTAGTTTTCTTCGAAGTCAAAAAGCTTCCGAAGGTAAATTATCCTCGAAAGGTTTAATGAAAAAGCTTCCGAAGCGAAAATGACTTCGGAAGATTTTCCTAAGAGTTGTGAAAATTGCTTCAGAAGAAAATTAAGACTTGAATGCTTTGTTCGGAGGAACAAAGCTTCCGAGAGTTATTTGCTTCGGAAGAAAATGGTCCTTGAAAACATACAAGTGTCTCAGACAAGTATTAAGCTTCAGAAGATATTTCAGAAATTACTTCCGAAGGTAAATTTCTTAGACAGTGTTTGTTTTGAAGGCATGATTTTCTTCCAAAGATAAAAGCATATCTTCTGAAGGATCAGAAATTTTCAAAAATCATAGGAAAGTCTTCAAAAAGCTTTTCATCCAAGGAAAACAAGAGCTTAAGAAAGTGATGAATTAGACAACTTAGGACACACAGATTTTAAGAAATAATAAGAATTAGTTTTAAGAAAAACCTACTCAAAGTTTATCATCCAATAGCTGATATGATATTTAAATCTTTGTTCATTAGAAGCCTTTGTAAACGTATGAGCATATTTTTTGTGTGGACTTTGACTAGTTTAATTAATCCCTTTTCACAATTATCTCTAACTAAATGATACCTGATGTTGATGTGTTTGTTCCTTGAGTGTTGCACAGGATTTTCTATGATTGAGATAGCACTGTTGTTGTCTATGTGAATGGAGTCACCTTGAAATTTAATCCATAGTCAAGCAACTGATTCTGAATCCAAAGCACTTGAGCATAGTAGCTTGCAGCAACAATGTATTCAGCTTTAGCAATTGATGCATATACGCATGATTGTTTCTTGCATTGCCATGAGACAACCCTTCCACCATGAAATTTACATCCCCAGATGTAGACTTTGCAGTCATGTTGCAACCACCATAATCACTATCTGTATAAGCATACAGATTGAAGTCAGAAATGTTGGGATACCACTGACCAAGTGTTGAAGCACCTTTGAGGTAACTTAGAATCCTTTCGACAGTGATAAGATGAGACATGTTAGGGCGGGCTTGATATCTTGCACAAATGCATGTAGCAAACATGATATTAGGCCTCCTAGCTCTAAGATACAAAAGAGACCCAATCATAGCTCTATATAAATGTTTATCTACACACTGCCCCTCAAGATCAGGTACCAAGAGAGTGGTTTCTAGCTATGGGTGTCTTAGCAATCTTACAATCAGTCATGTTGAACCTCTTAAGTATGTCTTGAACATACTTTGACTGACTAATGAAGATCCCATCTTCAACTTGCTTCACTTGAATTCCCTTAAAGAAATTGAGTTCCCCCACGACACTCATTTCAAATATGTCCTTCATCAGCTTCTCAAAGTCTGTGCAGAGCCTTCGATTAGTTGAACCAAAAATGATGTCATCTACATATACTAGAACTAGCATTAAGGCATTTCCCTGTCCTTTGATTAAGAGAGTTCCATCTATAGTACTCGTCCTGTATCCATATTTGTAGAGATACTAAGATAGAGTCTCGTACCATTTCCTGGGTGCCTGATGCAGCCCATAAAGAGCTTTGTCAAGCTTGCAGACATAATCAGGATGATCAGGATCTACAAAACCATGTGGTTGTTTGACATACACCTCTTCATCAATCACTCCATAAATAAAAGCACACTTCACATCAAGTTGATAGACCTTGAAGTTCTTGGATGCAGTAAATGCCAGCAATATCCTAATAGCTTCCAGTCTTGCTATAGGAGCAAAGACATCGGTGTAGTCAATCTCTTCTTCTTGTGTGTATCCTTGAACAACTAGTCTAGCTTTATTCTTGATGATAATGCCTCTATCATCCTTCTTGTTCATAATCACCCATTTGGTTCCAATGGTAGTCTTCCCAGGAGGAAGAGGACAAAGGTACCAAACTTTCTGTCTTTTGAATTGAAGCAACTCCTATTGCATGGGTTCAACCCAAATTCTATCCTTCAGAGCCTTATCAACTTTCTTTCACTCTATCTGGGATAAGAAACAACAGTGAAGAAAAACATTTGCTTCATGGGTTCGTCCCCTTATTCTTACCCCTGTGTCAACATCTGCAATGATGTTTGTGGTGGGGTGAGACTTGTGGATCCTTAGTTGAGGGATCATAACAAGTTGCTCAGAGAGATCTAAATTAGAAAAATTGAGATCCGGCATAGATGTTTCTCACCACATGAGCACACTTGTCAAGGGAAAGTTGATCCATGAGTATCTGACATCATTGATGTTGTCATCTATGGAGTGGTTATCAGCATCAAGAAATTTCTGATCACTATGACCACCTCTATTGTTTTCTTCTACATTTGAAGTATGTTTATCTGTTTATGGAGCCTCTGAGCTAGATTTTGAAGGCATCCTAGATGTATCAGCTGAGTTTGTCATTGGGGTGCTGATAGACACTTCATTTGCAGAACTAGTTACAACTGGAGCTAAAGATGTGTTACTTGAAGGTCTTCTCAGCTCAAATCTTAGGTCATGATCACCTGTAGGTAAGATTTCTGCGAATCCTAAAACAGTCACACAAGATTTGTTAAAACAGTTGGTAACTAAATCAAGATCAAATAGTCAATTAGGACCAAAACTAGCCACACATGGTGTGTGTTCATTAAAAGTAACATTGGCTGACTCTTCAAAAATTCTAGTTCTGAGATTGTATACTCTATAAGCCTTAGCTTGAGAAGAGTATCCAATATAGTGTCCATCATCTGATTTCTCAGCAAATTTGGCAATTTGATCTTTAGTATTCAAGATTGTGCAAGGACATCCAAATGACCTAAGAAGACAAATGAAAGATTTCCTTTTATGCAACGACATATATATGTATATATATACATATGTATATATATATATATGTATATATATATATGTGTGTGTGTGTGTGTGTATCTATATATACATGTGTATATACATATATACATCTATATACATATATATATATATATATATGTATATGTATATATGTATATATGTATATAACACCCCGATATTTTCTTTGAAGCCGACGAAAGAAGAAAAAGAAATAATGTCCAAAGTCTGGGGACCAAACTCGCCAACGAGAGAAAGTTGGGTTAGTGGGGGTATTAAAGGGAGAGCGCAGCCCTTACCCTCTCCCCACACCCAAAAATCAGCCAAAAGAACAGAGAAAAGAGAGAAAAGGGAGAAAAGAAGAGAAAAGAAGTTGGTTTGGGTGGATTAAAGATAGCAAAATCATCGAGTAGCGGGTCAAATCGAAGCTCTCTCATTGTGGTCATTTGTATGAGTTCTGGGACCCCTCTTTTACACGTTTATGAATTATTTTAGGGATGGAATACATCTGAAAATCAGGTTTTGAGTGTATGTGTGTGCTTGACCCGTTTATGTATGCGTGGGTATGTGGATGATTTGTTTGGGTCTTGTGTTTGGGCTTGTGTGTGCTTGAATGGTGTTGTGGTATGCATTCCTAAGGTTTAGGATGGTTGATTTAGGCTTAGAATGGATTTGGATGAGCTTAGAGGTCAAAAATGGCAGATGGATTCGGGATGAACTGCATTCTGCACCAGCTAGGGCTAGGCGACTGAATGGAGGACATACAGCCGATTGAGGTGCGATTGAGGTTCATTCCACGACTGAGCATTCATTCGCACGAGTGATGGTTCATTCACATGATTGAGAGCCCAGTCGCATAAATGCCCATTCGCATTAGTTTCATCTGCATTAAGTCCATCCATATGGGACTCATCCGCATGGAGTCCACTCGCATTAGTTTCATTCGCACGATTGGGTGTTCATCCGCATAGGTGTTCATCCGCATTGGTCCAATAGCATGACTTTTAGTCACCTGAAGGCCATGCGACTTAAGGATGCCCATATGCCTAAGTAGGGCTCATGAACCCGAGGAAAGTGTAGTTTATGTACTGACTTTTAGGAGAAAGTGCAGATGTAAGTTTTGACGTGAAAGTTCCCGTAAGTTCATGTAAGATGACTGTTCAAGCCTTAGAGAGTATGTTGGGCATGATGATGATATTGCATGATTATGCATGTTATGTATGTATGATGTTGCACTGTATGATGACGATGACTGTGTATGTTATGTTCCTTATTATGATGTATGTTTATCTTTCCTGTGGCTTTATGTGTTATGTTAATGAATGAAATGAAAGTAGTACGTAACGAAAAGCGAAAGATAATGAAAGAGGAACATGAAGTAAGAATGCATGCATTAATGAATGATGAAAGTAAAGAAAGTCTTGCAAGCCTTGTATGTCGGGACATGCCATTAAAAGGTGTTAGCCCAACGATGTGTGGGTTCATTACCCCGGGAGGATGCATATTGGGGTCTTTCTTTGTGATTGACCATTTGTATAGAACCATTGCCGCATACCCTAGGTACTGTGACCAAAGGAGCGATGCTCCATTATAGCTGGCCTATGATAGGCCTAGGTCCAGTACCAAGAATAGCAGGGTATTGCAGATGGCATTGGTACACCTAAACTCTACTCTAGGTGTTGTGACCAAAGGTGCGATGCACTGTTATAGCTAGTCTAAGATAGACCTAGGTCTAGTACCAGGAATAGCAGGGTTAAGTTTATGGTTTAAGGAAAGAAAAGATGTAATGATGAAAGAATGGGAAATTTAATGACGTACGATGAATGAACAGAAGTTAATGAATGAAAGTATAAATGATTAATGAAGATAATAATGATATTATCTATGTGTATGTATGATGTATGATCGCATGAATGTAAAGAATGGTTTTAATGAAAGAAAAGTGAGTTTTATTATAAAACTAGAACTCAATCAACAACACTGACTTTTATTTGTTTCCAGTTGGCGGGTAATGTTTTTGAGGATGTCACGGGGCGGCTACTCAGCTCCTTTGGATGGCATTCTTTTGTTTAATGTTTTTGCATTATAATGCGAACAAACTATGTTTGAAATGAATGTTGTATTAACTTGCAAAAGCATTTGTAATGATACGAAAAGCCATTTTTATGTTTCCGCTACAATACTTGATTGAAGTCAATGTAATTATAAGTTTTACGCGCAATGATTTACCAGTTGTAAGCGTCCCGGGAATGGGGCCTTACAAGTTTGTATCAGAGCCAAAGTTTAAGTGAAATTGGTAAATTTTCATATAAACCTTAACTTAAACTCAGAATGGGATAGATAGGGAAGGGATGTTAGTTTGAGTAGCTGCGTACCATCAGGTATTTTCATAATGTTAACCAGTATTTTGTGCGCATGGATGTGTTATGTATTGTTTGTAGATTTAAATACTGATGTAGTCAAGATAGGTAATGCTCGGGGTGTGAAAAGTAAAGTAAGTGGCTAATCACAACTGGCCACTGTAATTAGGAACTTACTATACTTGACATAAACTGAGTTGTTCCCTTGAATGACCGTGTTGGTGTTTGAATCTTTCAGTGTGCGTGTGAATGGCCGGTGGTAGATCTTCGAAAGCCTCTCGTGGTGGTGGTTGCGATGGGCTTGATGTTGAGTCACGACCCAAGAGAGGAAGACCCAGAGTTGAAAAGGTGGTTCCTGAAGAACCAGAGACCCCTCATCCGGAGGGTGGCGACAAAAGCGCCAATCTGAGAGACTCAGTAAAGGAGGCTGTTGTAGAAGAAGTTCATCAGGTCATGTACACGATCTTACCGTCTTGTAGTGACTAAAGTTATCAAGGCTGTACGAGAAGGGGAAAGAAAGGAACGAAACAGGTCCTAGGGAGGACGGGAGCAACTGGAGCCGGAAATAGTTCTCTCTGATGATGAAGAAGAGGAATAAGAAGAGCCTGCGCCGGAGGCGGCACAAGGCTGTAACTATGGGGCTTTTCAATGATGCAAGCCCTACTTTTGATGGAAACGGCACTGCTACTGCTGCTCACTAGTGGGTGAGAGAAATGGAAGCTGTATTGAATATCAGCGAGTGCCGGGAGGACCAAAAAGTAAAGTTTATTGCCCACTCTTTATGGACTCAGCTCTGTGCTGCTCGGACATATAGTCCAAGCCGAGGGTAGTCGGGCAATCAGGATGATGAGATGCTCTGAACTGAAGAAGCTGGTGTTTGAGGAGTTCTGTCCTCATAGAGAAATGGATAAAGTTGAGAGAGAATTCCTGCAACTGGAGGCGGGAACAATGACGGACCAACAGTACACCACCAAATTCAACGAGATGGCACGTCTAGTGCCGGATCAGGTGATGCCTCTATCACGGAAGATTAAGAGGTACATTCAGGGTTTGCAAGTGGACATTCTCAAGCATATGATCGCTGTCTGACCGAGCACGTTTAGGTCGGCGGTGGACTTAGCAGGGAGATTATGTGATGAGAGGGCTATGGTGGTGGTGGCTGAAGGTGGGAGGAAGGGTGGAGATGATCGAAACTGGCAGGGGAAGAGGTTCGGTCGGGGTGATGTCTCGACGGGTAACAAGAAGGCACTGGTGGATGACCGCTGTGTGGCCACATCGAGTGCGGGGTCAAAAAGGTGTGGCAAGTGTGGAAGGGAGTATGTGGGAGAATGTAGGTTGGGCTTGAATGGGTGCTTCAAATATGGGAAGACGGGGCATATAGCCAGGGACTGTCGTATGGTTTGGTGCTTTAACTGTGGTGTGGATGGCCACATAAGTAAGGATTGCAAGAAGCCGAGGGTTCCGGGGCGAAGAAGACGGGGAGTGAAGGGCCAAGAACGAGCGCCAGAGCATTCACTATGACACAGGAGGAAGCTAGGACGGACCCTTATGTTGTGTCCGGTACGTTTCTCGTGAACCAAACTTTTAGCTTATGTGTTGTTTGATTCGGGTGCTAGTAAAAGTTTTACTTCGGCTACTTTCTTTGCTAAGCTGCCTGTTAGTAGTAGACATGTTGATGTGCCCTTTGATGTAGAAACTATCATAGGTAAGTCTACCAGGATTTTTGAGATGATAGTGAACTGTGATATGGAGCTAGAAGGTCATAAGTTTCCTGTTAGACCATTCGTGATGACCTTAGGTGGTTTGGATTTGGTTCTTGGGATGGATTGGTTGGCGGACTCCAAGGCGAACATTGTGTGTCGCAAGAAGATGATTCGTTTGACAGCGCCTGACGGGAGTTTGGTAACTATTTATGGAGATTGGGTCACGATGATCCTGAAAGTAATCTCAATGGTGGTGGCGGGAAAGTGTATGAGGCGTGGATGAAGCGCCTACTTGGCCTATGTAAAGGATGTGGATACGCCAACACCACAACTATCCGATGTACCGGTTGTGTGTGACTTTCCGAACATCTTCCCATAAGACTTACCAGGAGTGCCACCTAACCGAGAGATGGAGTTTCAGATAGATCTGATACCGGGTGCCCAACCTGTTGCCAAGGCACCGTATCGGTTGGCTCCAACGGAAATGAAAGAGTTGATGGAGCAGTTGCAAGAGCTGCTTGATAAGGGGTTCATTAGGCCGAGTATCTCTCCTTGGGGTGCTCTGGTCCTGTTCATGAAGAAGAAAGATGGTAGTATGAGGATGTGTATTAACTACCGTGAGCTGAATAAGTTGACGATGAAGAACCGATACCCCTTGCCGAGAATAGATGATTTTTTCGATCAGCTTGAAGGTGCCAGTTGGTTTTCAAGGATATACCTTGGATCGGGCTACCATCAGTTGAGGGTGAATGAGTAGTACATCCCTAAAACAGCTTTTCGCACACTTTATGGTCACTATGAGTTTCTTGTAATGTCTTTTGGTTTGACCAAGGCGCCAACTGCTGTTATGGATCTGATGAATCGGGTGTGTCGGCCGACGTATGATAAATCAGTGATTGTGTTTATTGATGATATCCTAATTTATTCGAAGAGCAAGATTGAGCATGCCGGTCACATTAGGGAGGTTTTGGAGACTTTGCGAAAGGAGAAGTTGTAAGCTAAGTTCTCCAAGTGTGCATTTTGGTTGCGTGAAGTTCAGTTCTTGGGTCATGTGGTGAATCCCGACTGGATTATGGTGGACTCGGAAAAGGTGGAGGCAGTGATGTAATGGAAGTCTCCAAAGACGCCATCCAAGATTTACATTTTTTTGGGTTTGGCGGGCTACTACAGAAGATTTATTCAAGACTTCTCTAAGATCGCTTCTCTGCTGACTAAGTTGACTCGGAAGGACATGAAGTTTGTATGGGGTCAAGCTCAAGAGAAGGCGTTGGAAGAATTGAAGGCCAGATTGACTCAACCTCCTGTTCTGACATTAGCCGAGGGAAGTGAAGACTTGGTGGTTTATTCTCATGCTTCCTATTCGGGGTTGGGGTGTGTGTTAATAAGCAAAAGTTATAGCCTATGCATCCCAACCGTTGAAGGTTCATGAGGTCAACTACCCTACTCATGACTTGGAGCTAGTAGTCGTGGTCTTTGCACTAAAGATTTGGAGGCACTATCTTTATGGTATGAAGTGCACCATTTTCACTGACCACAAGACCTTGAAGTACTTCTTTCAGCAGAAAGATCTGAACATGAGGCAGAGAAGGAGGTTGGAGCTTATAAAGGACTATGATTGTGAGATCCATTACCATCCGGGCAAACCCAACGTGGTGGTTGATGCCCTTAGCCGAAAAGAGAGGCCCGAGCCGATTCGGGTGAAAGCGTATCAACTAATCATGACCTCTGATGTGATGAAGCAAGTCAAAGAGTTTCAAGATGAGGCGAAAGAAGATCATCTTAGCTCTGAAAGAATGAGAGGTCTGGTCGTAGAATTGGGTGAGAACACAGTTGGTGTTAATACCTGATTTGGACGGGTGTGGATTCCTCGTTTTGGGGATCTACGAGTGAAGATTTTGGATGAAGCTCACAAGACACGATACTCCATTCATCTAGGTGCCACAAAGATGTATCAAGACATGAAGAAGGATTATTGGTGGTCGGGTATGAAACGTTACGTAGTGGAGTATGTGAGCAAATGCCTTACTTGTCTACAGGTGAAGGCCGAGCATCAGAAGCTGTATGGGAAGATCCAACCTTTGGATATACCAGAATGGAAGTGGGAGAACATCACCATGGATTTTATTACGAAGTTACCGCGTACTACGAAAGGATATGATGCTGTATGGTGATTGTTGACCGCTTGACGAGGAGTGCTCACCTCCTACCGATCGCAAGACATATTCACCTGAGAGGTTGACTGATTTGTTTATCAAGGAAATTATAACTCATCATGGTGTGCCGGTGTCTATTATGTCTAATCGTGACACCCACTTTACATCCAAATTCTGGAAGAAATTCCACGACGCCATGGGGACGAGGTTACATATTACCATGGCTTATCATCCCTAGACCGATGATCAGTCAGAGAGGACCATTCAAACATTGGAGGACATGCTTCGGGCATGTGTTATCGATTTTGGGGGAAGTTGGGATGACCACTTACCGTTAGCTGAATTCTCATACAACAACAGTTATCATGTTAGCATTAGTACGCCACCTTATGAGATACTATACGGTAGGAGATGCAGAACGCCCGTCTATTGGGGTGATATTGCTCAGAAAGAACTGGGGAGCGTCGAGGTGATCAAGGCTACGACTGAAAAGCTTGAAAAGATCTAGGTCTTCATGAAGGCAGCCAAAGATAGACAAAAGTCGTATGCTGATAAACAACGCAGACCGATTGAGTTCCACGTGGGTGACCGAGTGATGTTGAAGGTCTCACCTTGGAAGGGTATCATTCGTTTCCGAAAGAGGGGCAAGTTGAGCCCGAGATACATAGGCCATTTCCGAATCCTTGCTCGAGTAGGAGAGGTGGCCTACATATTGGAGTTACCAGATGAGTTAAGTGGAATTCACCTGACATTCCATGTATCTCATCTAAGAAATGCTTGGCAGATGAAGACATGATTGTTCCATTGGAAGATATCGACGTAGACGAACGGCTCAATTATGTGGAGCAACCGGTAGCAATCATCGACCGAAAAGAGAAGAGGCTGAGAATAAAGTGGTTCCTCTTGTGTGTGTACAGTGGAAGCGCGGGAGAGGATCCGAGTCAACGTGGGAGGCTAAAGAAGAAACGAGACGACATTACCCATGTTTGTTTGAGGAATAACAGGTTTCGGGGATGAAACCTATTTAAGGGGGGTGGACTTGTAACACCCGGATTTTTCTTTGAAGCCGACGAAAGAAGAAAAAGAAATAAAGTCCAAAGTTGGTGGACCAAACTTGCCAACAAAAGAAAGTTGGGTGAGTGGGGTATTAAAGGGAGAGGGCAGCCCTTACCCTCTCCCACACCTACTTGGTTGATCCAGTTTACTGCTTGATCTAAGTTTAGTTTATCTCCTCTTTATGTGTTGTGTTGTACTCTTCACCCTTCAACGATCCTGCTAGATGTGTGTGTATGTATATATTGTATGTGTGTGTGTGTATATATATATTGTGTGTGTGTGTGTATATATATATATATGTATGTGTGGACATATATATATATATATAGATATATATTTATATAAGATAAATATATATATATATAGTTTTACGGGCAATGATTTACCGTTTGCAAGCGCCCCGGGAACGAGGCCTTACAATATATATGTACATATATATATATATACATATATATATATATAATATATATATATATATATATATATATATATATAATATATTATATATATGTACATATATACATGTATATATATATATACACACAATACGATATATATATATATATATATATATATATATATACATATATATATATATAATATGTATATACACACATGTATATGAGATACACTCACACACACGCACACACACTCACACACACACCACACATATATATATATCTATATATATATATATATATATATAATATATATATATATTTGTAGGATTCTATATGCCCAGGACACGTAGAATATTGATGCGGTTAGTATGTTATGATCCAAGCCGGTTTATACCCAATAACAAGCTTTGCAACACAAACAATTATTTAATTGATGATATGTTCATGCAATTAAATAATCACACCAAATTTAGAAATAGTTTTTAAACAATTGCATTTGTAGTGGAACAAATTATAAGGATAATTGTTGATCAATTTTATTATTTGTATTGTTATTTAAATAGGTTTAATTATATTAAATAATAAAACAAGAGAGTCATTTAAATTAAAAGAGGTTTAATTTAAATGATGTACATGACTTCCTAATGTGTTTTTTATTAAAAGTTTTGGAGGGAAAACCCTTGTGAAAGGCTGAAAATCAGCCTCCCCATGGTCCAATGGATTATTTTCCTTGCCTTGAAAACACACATTTGAAAGGTGTGCAAGTCCCATACATGCATCATCATTTTCACACAAGAGGAATCTCTTCTCTCCTCAAACTCTCGGCCAGCAGCAGCAGTTTTTAGGGGTCTTAGAAGTGTTTTGGTGTTCTTCTCCCTAGCAGAAGGTGTTTGCTATAAGGCTTTGGGTATACAAGGTTGAGAGGACCTCTTGTTGGTGCCTTGGTCGTTTATTGGAGCAAATCTTCATCCATTTTGACTCTTTTGCTGCTGAAAGGTAGTTTATGGCACCCTCTTTATGGCTGTCCATAATGTGTGTTTTGTGTTTACATAGCTAGTCTTATTCACATATAAAAGGTCTTTTGTTCTTGGGTTTTTTTGTAACTTTATAATATCAAATCGAACCCAAAATTTCAGTTCGAAAATTATGTTATGATGTTCATTTCCGTTGCGTTTTTCATATGTTTAAATGGTTAAACTATGTTTTATGTTCTAACAATCCCAACATTGGCATCTAGAGCCGGTTATGTGGATAGCTAGCTTGTTTTGTCCTTGAATTCATTTTATGGGACTTTATAACCCCTCAGGGGCTGCTATTTCATGTATTATGAATCCCCAAACTTTCAAAGTTATATCACACATGCTTGTGATTAAACTTTGAAAGACATGTATGTTGTATTATTGTTTTTTTTTGGACAAGAAAAACCCGAAATTTCAGTTTGTGTTGGCTGAAATTTCGTGGTTTTAGTGGGGATTCATTGTTGTTTTGGATGATATGATCATTGTTCATTATGGTGCGTAACCTAGCCCTTGACCTTGTGTTATTTTGATGTTTGTAATGGTTGTATTTATTCATTCAATTGGGTTGTATATCTTTTATTTGTGCTTGGTTTAAAGTATAGTTTATTTATTATTGGGATGTAATAAATAGATTAGGTACCTTTCATTTTACTAGAAATCTTGTATTAGGATATAATATCTTGTAATATGAAGATGTACGCATTAGAAGCACAAAGGGGAGACGCAAGAAACATGGAGCATTTGGATGCGGTTTCAAGTGGGAGGTTCATGGAAGCCTTTTGTGGTGTGTTTTGTCCCTTAGGAATGTCCTATGGACCACACTTGTGATGGCAAACAAGTGTGGCCACTTTAGATGCTATGGTTATGCACTTATTTTGGTTCATTCATGGTTGTTTGGTTATGGTATTGTGGATGATTGCTTATATATGATGTTTGCTTAACATCCTTTCAATGATCATAACAAACTATCTAAATGGTCCTTAATCATTAAAAGGTTAATAAAAGGTTTTATATTGTTTAATGATTTCAAAGATTAAAAGGGTTTAATCAATGTACCATAGGGTATCTTGTATTTGAAAGCATGCAAATATGAATACATAAGTTTTCTAAACTAGAATTATAAATCTAAAATATTTAAAAATGAGATCAACACCGTCCTTTTACACAACACTTGAATCACTCGGAACTCTTAGTGGGATAAAGGTCACCTAACCATTTTGAGGGAACTTGTGACTTGAGGTGAGAATGCCATATTCGTGGGATAAAGGTCACCTAACCGCTTATTTTGGCAAACTCACACGTGTGTGTAAGTAGGGTGTCTTGATTTGCAAACCATGTCAAATGGATCACCTACGATATGGTTTCCAAATGGTGTTGATGGGATTAACATGCCGACTTTACATATGATGTTTCAAGTCGATCCCATACCTCTAGAAGTTGCAAATGGTTGCAATCGTCAATCGTTGACCACCTTATTAATTTAAATCGTGGGATAAAGGTCACCTAACCACTATTTAAATGTAATGTTGGGTTCTAGATTTTAATATGAAAATGACCTTAAAAGTATTAATTATTAAAATAACAATATCGAATATACTAAAATTGATCTTTGTTAAATTTTGTAGATGGCCACCAATATTTATGATAATCATGATAATTCATCCACGTCCGCCCAATCTTTACGAGCGATTCTCCAAAAGGAACGTCTAAATCATAACAATTTTATCGATTGGTATCGAAACTTGAGAATCGTTCTCAAGCAAGAGAAACATCATATGTTTTAGACGACCCTGTCCCTGATCAACCTAGTGAGGATGATGAGGAGGCCTATAATGATTGGATAAAGTACACTGAGGACTCTGTCCAAGTGTCTTGCCTTATGTTGGCAAGCATGACTCCGGATCTCCAAAGGAGTATGAGCATCACGGAGCTTATGACATGATAACCAACTGAAGGAAACGTTCCAACAGCAAGCGAGGTTTGAGCGCTTCGAAACGGTTCGAGCGCTCCATGCATGTCGTATGGACGACAACCAATCAGTTTCATCTTATGTACTTAAGATGAAAAGTCACATTGACCGCCTCGAAAGGCTAAATTGTCCCGTCTCAAAGGAAGTGGCCCGGATTTGATCCTCAATGGCCTTACCAAAAGGTTCGAGACGTTTGTGTTGAACTACAACATGAATGCTTGGGAAAAAAGCATTGGTGAGCTTCACTCTATGCTTAAAACGGCCTAGGCGGCCATGGGTAAAAGGGTTTTACCCGTTCTCACCATTAATAAGGTGGGAACAAGAAAAGGCCTCATCCTGCACCCAAGGCAAGAGTTGCCAAGGGTAAGGGACCCGTAATGGGAAAAGGGAAAGGGGGGCAAGGGTGCCACCCAAAGCACAGGAGAAGAGCAAAAGGTTGCTTCTAATGACCCATGCTTCAAGTGTGGGGAGATTGGACATTGGGCAAGAAATTGTCCTGTCCATCCCAAGAGTTGAAAGCAAAGAGGGATGCCGGGCAGACCTCAGGTACTATATACATGATCCATATTGATTTAAACTTAATATCCTCTAACACATGGGTATTAGATACCGATGTGGAACTCAAAAGAAAGCAACATCAACAAAGGGGATGTTAGCCTCTACATGGGCAATGGGGCTAAAGTTCAAGTTGAAGCCCGTGGGACTACATCTTGAAACTTCCAAATGGTTTGGAAGTAATTTTTGACAATGTTTTGTATGCTCCTAGTTTGACTAGGAACATATTTTTTGTAGCCCTATTAAAACATTTTGGATATGTATTATCTTTATTGGAAATGAAATCCATGTTACTTTGAATGACATGTTTTACTTTAAAGCTATTCCCATCAATGGTATCTATGAATTGGTTCGTGAAAATACATTGAATGATAGCTTGTTGTACCAAACGTACCAAGAAACTCAAATTGGATTTGAGTGACAGTTACCTTGGCATTGCCGTCTTGGTCATATAAACAAGAAAAGAATACAAACACTACAAAGAATGGTCTTTTAAAACAAGTGAATGTGATTCATTTGATGTATGTGAGTCTTGTTTACAAGGTAAAATGACCAAGGCACCTTTTAGTGGCAAAGCCGAAAGGGCAAAAGATTTATTAGGTATCATACATTGGATGTATGTGGTCCTTTTAAACCTATGACAAGGTACAATGAAAATACTACATTACCTTTATGACGACTATAGTCAATATGGGTATGTGTACTTGTTAAGACACAAAGATGAAGCTTTTGAAATGTTCAAGATCTTTCAAAATGAAGTAAAAATCAACTCAATAAGTCAATTAAAATTTTTGCACCATAGAAGAGGTGAATACCTGAATGATGCTTTTAGGGACCATCTTAGAAGTTGTGGGATTGTCTCACAACTATCTCCACGGGAACACCACAACATAATGGCATGTTCGAGTAGAGAAATCGAACTCTATTGGATATGGTTCGATCTATGATGGCTAGAAGCTCATTACCTCTATCATTTGGGTTTTGCTCTGATCTCTGTGGCCCGTATTTTGAATATGGCCCCAACCAAGAAAGTGGAAAGGACACCTTACGAAATATGGCATGGAAGGGTTCCATCATTTTCATATTTGAGGGTGTGGGGGTGTGAGGCTTATGTGAAGACTCCCACCTTGAACAAGTTAGAAAGTCGTTCCACTAAGTGTATCTTTATTGGATATCCAAGAGATTCTATGGGATATTATTTCTATGATCCAATACAACAAAAGGAGTTTTGTTGCCAAAAAGGGTGAGTTCTTGGAAACCAAGTTCCTTATGAAGGAACTGGTAGTAGAACTGTGGATCTTGAAGAGGATCAAGAACCGCAACCCAATACACGTTTGGTTGACACACTAGCACTCAACATCAGGATGTTGAAAGTGATCAAATAGTTGATCAATACACAGAAAATGTTCGCAAATCTGTTAGAACTAGTAATCCACCTGAAAGATATGGATTTTTCACTGATGGTTGTTATGTGATAGATTCTGATGAACCAATCACATACCATGATGCGTTGGCCAATTCGGATTGTGACAAATGGCTTGAGGCCATGAACGTTGAGATGCAATCCATGTATGACGATCAAGTATGGGACTTGGTTATACCACCTCTTAACTCCAAAGTAATTGGATGTAAGTTGGTTTTCAAGAAGAAAACCGATATGCATGGAAACTTGGATACTTATAAAGCAAGACTTGTAGCAAAGGGTTTCACTCAAACTCAAGGGGTTGACTATGATGAAACTTTCTCACCTGTTGCGATGCTAAAATCTATTAGGATATTGTTTGCCATAGCTACTCATTATGATTATGAGATTTGGAAAATGGATGTGAAAACGGCTTTCCTAAATGGATATCTTGAGGAAGATGTCTTTATGGTTCAGCCTGATGGTTTTGTCGATCCAAAACATCTTAACAAAGTATGCAAGTTAAAGAAATCAATCTATGGATTGAAACAAGCATCGAGAAGTTGGAATCACTGTTTTGATGATGAAGAAGTAATTAAATTGGATTCATCAAGAACGCTGATGAAGCTTGTGTATATAAGAAAGCTAGTGGGAGCATCATCACTTTCTCTTGTATTGTATGTTGATGGCATACTACTATTTGGAAATGAAATTCCAACCTTGGAAGGTGTAAAAACCTAGCTTGGAAGTTTTTTTCCATCAAGGATCTTGGTAAGGCCGCCTATATTCTGGGAATAAAGATCTATAGGGATAGATCAAGGCGGTTGATTGGTTTAAATCAAAGTGCATACATTGATAAGATCTTGAAAAGGTTCAAGATGGAGAACTCTAAGAAAGGTACGGTACCCATTCAAAGAGGAACGATATTGAGTACGATTCAATGTCCAAGCTTAAAGGATGAGCACGATAAAATGAAGGCAATCCCATACGCATCTGCTATTGGATCCATCATGTATGCAATGATATGCACTCGGCCGGACATTTCATGCGCCTTAAGCATGACAAGCTGATACCAGCAAAATCCTAGAAGCAGTCATTGGATGGCTGTTAAGAACATACTTAAGTACCTGAGGAGAACTAAAGATATGTTTCTAATTTGTGGACATGGTGATGAGGAACTCGTTGTAAAAGGTTACACGGATGCGAGTTTCCAAACCGATCGTGATGATTCACGATCACAATCAGGATACATTTTCATTCTGAATCAAGGAGTTGTCTCTTGGAAGAGCTCTAAACAGGATGTTGTGGCATTATCAACTACAGAATCTGAATACGTCACGCCTCATTGGCAGCTCAAAAAGTTGCATGGTTGAAGAAATTCATTGCTGATCTAGGGGTTGTCCCTTCCATTCGGGACCCCTAGAGATCTTTTGTGATAACGAGGATGCGATTGCTCAAATCAAGGAACCTCGTGCTCATCAAAAGACTAGGCACATTGAGCGGAGATTCAACTACATACGAGATGAAGTTGAGAAAGGAAAGATATGTATTCGCAAAGTTCACACAGATCAAAATATTGCGGTTCCTCTTACGAAGCTCCTAGAAAAGGCAAAGCATGAAGGTCATACCTGTGCCATGGGACTTCGATATTCAAGTGATGGATTTGATCTGTAATTTCGTATTTGGATATTTGGAACTCCCTTACTACTTGAGTAAAATTATTTGGTCATAATATTTCAATGAATGTTCCAATTTAGCATGTTTAATCCATGGGTAATTTTTTTTTACTCTAAATGTCCATAGTCGTTCATACTTGTGAGAACAAGTATGAGGGTAAGATTATTATGAATTTGGATTGGTGGATATTCATAAGGAATGAATATAGAGCAATTGGTTGCTGCCAAAGTTCATAGATATTTGTGGGATACAAATATTGGACTGACCCGCATCTCAAATTTTACTACATGGAATCTTCTAGAGTTATACCCGTATCTCATTTGATATCCTCAGACCTGAGATACATATTGGGTTTTGGTATTCACCAACTGTTATACCTTGAGCTAGTTCTTCACTGCCCTAAAATAATGGATAGTACGTAAGGCTATGTTCAGGCGTAACACGAGGTGTTTGTGAGACACGTATGTAGTCAAGAAGGAATTTGTTTCTCTTATTCGTTGAGAGTTAGATGCCTAAGGCCTGATAAGTTAAATCAACAAGGAATGATCATTCTGTGACCTTGGATTTAACATGACATCTGTAGCAAAAGGATAGATGATTAATTCACCTAAATCATTTCAAATAGGATACTTGAATGGGATGATGTTATTGAATGGCTATAAGTCATGCGTATTAAGGGAGTAAACCATTGTTAGGCGGTATTTACCCTTGCATCAATTTTCTATGAATCTTGTGCAAGTAGGAGATTGTAGGATTCTATATGCCCAAGACACGTAAATATTGATGCGGTTAGTACGTTATGATCCAAGTCGGGTTATACCCAATAACAAGCTTTGCAAACATAAACAATTTTTAATTGATGATATGATCATGCAATTAAATAATCACACCAAATTTAGAAAATAGGTTTTCTAAACAATTGCATTTTTAGTGGAACAAATTATAAGGATAATTTGTTGATCAATTTTATTATTTGTATTGTTATTTAAATAGGTTTAAGTAACATTAAATAATAAACAAGAGAGTCATTTAAATTAAAAGAGGTTTAATTTAAATGATGTACATGACTTCCTAATGTTTTATTTTATTAAAAGTTTGCGAGGGAAAACCCTTCTAGAAGGCTGAAAATCAGCCTCCCCATGGTTCAATAGGATTATTTTCCTTGCCTAGAAAACACACATTAGAAAGGTGTGCAGTCTCCATACATGCATTCATCATTTTTCACACAAAAGGAATCTCTTCTCTCCTCTCAAACTCTCGGCCATCAGCAGTTTTAGAGGGTCTTAGAAGTGTTTTTGGTGTTCTTCTCCCTAGCAAGAAGGTGTTTGCTCTAAGGCTTTGGGTATACAAGGTTGAGAGGACCTCTTGTTGGTGCCTTGGTCTTTTATTGGAGCAAATCTTCATCCATTTTGACTCTTTTGCAGCTGAAAGGTAGTTTATGGCAGCCTCTTTATGGCCGTCCATAATGTGTGTTTTGTGTTTACATAGCTAGTCTTATTCACACATAAAAGGTCCTTTGTTCTTGGGTTTGTTTGTAACTTTATAATATCAAAATCGAACCCGAAATTTCAGTTTGAAAATTATGTTATGATGTTCATTTCCGCTGCGTTTTTCACAATGTTTAAATGGTTAAACTAGGTTTTATTTTCTAACAAACCCAACATATATATATATGTATAGATATGTATATAAACACATGTATATATAGATACACACACATATATATATATACATATACGTACGTATACAAATATATATATCTATATATACGTATATACATACGTATATATATATACGTATATATATATATATACATATATATGTGAGGCTCCATTCCCAGGACGCTTACAATTGGTCGATCATTGCACCTAATACTTATATATTACTATCTTACCTAAAAATGTGGCAGCGGAAACATTTAACCCAACATTCCTTTTAAATATAATAGCTTTTGCAAACAATATGTCATTATCGAATTACAATATACATGTTACATTTCATTACAAAAGCGTTATAACAATGGATGTCATCCCAAAAGAACTGAGTAGCCGCCCATGCCATCATCAGCAATCATTACCTGCCAACTAAAAACACATCAAAGTCAATGTTGCCGAGTTAGTTCTAGTTTTATAATAAAACATATTTTAACTTTCGTTCAAACCATTCTTTACTTTCATGCGATCATACATCATACGTACACATAGATAATATCATTATTATCTTCTTTAACCTGTCATGCTTTCATTCTTTCATCATTACATCTTTTCTTTCCTTGAACCATAATCTTTACCCAGCTATTCATGGTACTGGACCTAGGTCTATCATAGACAAGCTTTAACGGCGCGTCGCACCTCTGGTCACAGTACGTAGGTAGAGTTTAGGTGCACAATACCCTGCTATTCATGGTGCTGGACCTAGGTATATCATAGACCAGCTATAACGGTGCTCCACACCTTTGATCATAGCACCTAGGGTAGAGTTTAGGTGTACCGCTGTTATATGCAATGCCCAGCTATTCCTGGTACTGGACCTAGGCCTATCATAGACCAGCTATAACGGTGCATCGCACCTCTGGTCGCAGTACCTAGGGTATGCACGAATGGGGCTATACAAATGGTTAATCACAAAGAAAGACCCCGATGTGCATCCTCCCGGGGTAGCGAACCCACACACGGTTAGGCTAACACCTTTTAATGGCGTGTCCCAACACACAAGGCTTGCAAGACTTTCTTTACTTTCATTCATTAATTAATGCATCATTCATACTTCATGTTCCTCTTTTATTATCTTTCACTTTACGTTACATACTACTTCCATTTCATTCATTAACATAACATGTAAATCCACATGAAAGATAAACATACATCATAACAAGGAACATAACATACACAGTCAATAACATCATACAGGGCAACATCAAACATACACCATGCATAATCATGCAACATCATGCCCAACATACCCTCAAAGGCTCCACCGTCATCCTACATGAACTTAGGGGAATTTCCCACGTAAAACCTACATGTGTATTTTCCCCGAAAGTCATTAATTAAACTATGTTGTTCCTCGGGTACAACAACCAATTTGGCCGTATGGGCACCCTTCTGTAGTACGGCCTCCGTGCGACTGAACATCATGTGAATGGGCCTCATGCGGATGGACTCAATGGGAATAAGTCCTATGCGAATGGAGCTAATGCGGATGAAACTAATGCGAATGGGCATTTATGTGACTGGGCTCTCAATCATGTGAATGAACCCTCAGTCGTGCGAATGAACCCTCAATCGCACCTCAATCGGTCGTATGGCCTCCATTCAGTCGCCTAGCCCTAGCTGATGTAGAATGCGTTCAACCCGAACCCAATCTGCCATTTTCGACCTCCAAGCTCATCTAAACCCATTTTAACCCCAAATCAACCATCCTAAACCTAGTAATGCATAACAAACACCATTCAAGCACACACAAGCCCAAAAGCATGACCCGAACGAATCATACACATACCCACACATACATAATGGGTCAAACACATACACACTCAAAAACCCAATTTCCAGATGTGTTCCAGCCCCAAATCATTTAAAAACATGTAAAAGAGGGGTCCTAGAAATCACCTTGACAACCTCATCGAGTAGAGCTTCGATTTGACCCGCTACACTCAATTTCCACACGCTCAAATCAACCCGAACCAAGCTTTTCTCCTCTTTTTCTCATTTTCTTCTCCCTTTGGCTGAGTTTTGGCAAGAATGGGGAGGGTGTGGGCTGTGCTCCCCCTTTTATACTTCCACTCATCCAAGTTTCTCTCGTTGGCGAGTTTGGTCCCTCAAATTTGGGCTTTATTTCTTTTCTTTCTTTCGTCGGCTTCAAAGAAAATTTCTGGGTGTTACAAGTCCACCCCCCTTATATAGGTTTTGTCCCCGAAACCTATTATTTCTTAAACAATTACTGGAATACTGTCTCATCTCTTTTCCAGTCTCCCCCTGAATTCAATCGGTCTACATCGTTTGTCCACACATGACTTTTTGTCTATCTTTGGCTACCTTCACAAAGGCTTTGATCCTTTCCAGCTTCTCAATCGTAGCCTCGACCACTTCGGCACTCTCTAACTTGTTATGGCCAACATGACCCCAACACACATGGGTGTTCTACATCTCCTACCATATATGATCATACCCTTTCGGGGTACACGGTAGCTTTGTGATAAGATCCATGATGATGGGGTCCCCCTTCCATTAGGGTCTATCCATAGGTTGGACCTTCCCATACTACTTCTGGTGCTCGTTCATCACATGTAGGCAAGTAGGCATTTACCAACATACTCCACCCCGTCACACTTCATACCCAGCCACTAGTAGCCTTTCTTCGTGGCACCACGATAAATGGAGTATCGAGTCTTGTGAGCCACATCCATGATCTTCACCCGTAGATCCCCAAAACGAGGAATCCACACCCTTCCAAATCAGGTTTTAACACCAAGTGTGTTTTCACCCAATTCCCAACTAGACCTCTCATTCTTTCAGAGTTAAGATGATCTTCTTTCAATGCCTTATCTTGAAACTCTTTGATTTGCTTCATCACATGAGAGGTCATAATTAGTTGATACGCTTTCACCCGAATTGGCTCGGGTCTCTCTTTCCGGCTAAGGGCATCAGCCACCATGTTGGCTTTGCCTGGATGGTAATGGATCTCACAATCATAGTCCTGTATAAGCTCCAACCATCATCTTCGCCTCATGTTCAGATCCTTCTACTCAAAGAAGTACTTCAAGCTCTTGTGGTCAGTGAAAATGGTGCACTTCGCCCCATAAAGATAGTGCCTCCAAATCTTTAGTGCAAAGACCACGGCCGCAAGCTCCAAATCATGAGTAGGATAGTTGACCTCATGAACCTTTAACTGTCAAGATGCATAGGCTATCATTGTTCCTCTCTACATTAACACACACCCCCCAACCCCGAGTAGGAAGCATCAGAATAAACCACCAGATCTTCGCTTTAATCAGGTACTGACAGCACAGGAGCTTGGGTCAACCTCGCCTTCAATTCATCGAACGCCTTCTCTTGAGCTTGACCCCATACAAACTTTACATCTTTCCGGTCAACTTGGTTAGTGGAGAAGCGATCTTGGAAAAGTCTTGAATGAATCGTCTATAGTAGCCCACCAAACCCAAGAACTACGAATCTCGAATGGTGTCTTTGGAGACATCCATTGCATCACCGCCTCCACCTTTGCTGGGTCCACCATAATCCTGTCAAGATTCACCACATGACCCAAGAACTGAACTTTATGCAACCAAAATGCACACTTGGAGAACTTGGCATACAACTTCTCCTTTCTCAACGTCCCAAGAACCTCCCGAATGTGATCGGCATGCTCTATCTCGCTTTTCGAATAAATCAAGATATCATCTATAACACAATCACTAATATATCCAACATCGGCTCACACACATAGTTCATCAGATCCATAAAAAGCAGCTGGCGCATTGGTCAAGCCAAAAGACATGACAAGAAACTCATAATGACCGTAGAGCGTATGAAAAGCTGTCTTGGGGATGTTCTGCTCCTTCACCTTCAACTGATGGTAACCCGATTGAAGATCCATCGTTGAAAACCAACTGGCACCTTGAAGCTGATCGAACAAATCATCTATTCTCGGTAAGGGGTATAGGTTCATCACCGTCAACTTGTTTAGCTCACGGTAGTCAATACACATCCTAATACTACCGTCTTTCTTCTTTACGAATAAGACCGGAGCACCCCAAGGAGAGATACTCGATTGAATGAACCCCTTATCAAGCAACTCTTGCAACTGCTCCATCAATTCTTTCATCTCCGTCGGAGCCAACCGATACGTGCCTTGACAAAAGGTTGGGCACCCGGTGTTAGATCAATCTGAAACTCGATCTCTCTGTCATGTGGTACTCCTAGTAAGTCTTCTGGGAACACGTCCGGAAAGTCACACCCAACCGGTACATCGGATAGTTGTGGTGTTGGCGTATCCACATCCTTTACATAGGCCAAGTAGGCGCTACATCAACGCCTCATACACTTTCCCGCCACCACCATTGAGATTACTTTCAGGATCATCGTGACCCGATCCCAATAAATAGTTACCAAAGTCTCGTCACGCGCTGTCAAATAAATCATCTTCTTGCGAAACACAATGTTCGCCTCGGAGTCCGCCAACCATCCATCCCAGAACCAAATCAAAACCACCTAAGGCTATCACAAACAGTCTAACCAGAAATTCATGACCTTCTAACTCCATATCACAGTCTTCTATCCTCTCAAAAATCCTGGTAGACTTTCCTATGGCGGTTTCTACATCGAAGGGCTTATCCATACTTCTACTCCTAATGGGCAGCTTAGCACAAAAGGTAGCAGAAATACAACTTTTACTAGCTCCAGAATCATACGACACAGAAACAAGAGTTTGGTTACGAGATACCTACCTGACACGATATCGAGGCCCATCCTACCTTGTCCTGCACTATCGTGAAGGCCTTGTGCCCTCTGCCCTTGGTTCCTTGCAATCCCTACTTATGTGAACCTTTCCTCTACAGTTATAGCACCGTACCACCCCACACTCTCTGCCCACATGACCGGGCCTCCCACAATGGAAACAGATATTGGTCCCTAGTCTACATTCCGTGGGGTGTTTCCATCTACATTTGGAGCAGAGGTTTGGTCTCCACATACACTCTCCAATATGCTCTTTGGCACACTTACCACACTTTCTCGTCCCCGCACCGGACGAAGCTACGTGCCGGTCTTCCGTCCTGGCAACCTTCTTGTTTAGAGTGGCCCTGCCATATCCAAACTGCTTTTCATTCCGGTTCTTGTCGTTGCTACCCTTCGTTGACTTGTAACACTTGTATTATACAAGTGTTTGGACTTTGCAGGAATAGTGTCTTCCGTAGGAATTTGTTCTTCCGTAGAAGTCTTGTTCTTCGTAGATGTTTTGTTCTTCCGTAGGAATCTTGTTTTTCCGAAGCTGATTTGTTCTTCCATAGGAATTTGTACTTCCAAAGCAAACTTGTTATTCAATTCTGGTTGTTCATCCGTAGAGAATCTTCAGATGTAATGTTACTTGGTCAATTTCATAAATGACCAAGTATAATGTTTGTACCTGCAACCATACATAAATCAACACACATATAAATAGGTTAACCTATACATTAATGCATACATAATAATGAATTACAAACATTCATTACAGATATTAATTCAAGTATTAAGCCTATACATAATGGACTAGATCTACTCATCCTAGACCTAACAATACTCCCCCTTAGGCTTAGATACTTGCAATTAGTTCTTCAAAACTGAAAGTTCTTTCATCCTTGCTACCATCCTTGAGTTGAAGTATGATACAACATCCTTTTGATCATCATACTTGTACTTGATCTCCATTCTGCATATCCTCTTCAGAGTCTCAAAGCTTAGGCCGAAAATGTCTTCTTCAGTTGTGAGTGTTTCCACAACACATTGATTGTTAACAATCTCCAACTTATCTTCTTCTGATATTCTTAGTTCTGATATATTTTCAATGTTAGCTCCCTTCAGCATCCCAGCAATATACCTTCTTCTCTTGTACGCTTTTGCATGCAATTTATCTATAACTTGAATCATGTGAATGTATAAGCAAAAGTCATTCTAAGCCTTTTCATATATGAGCTTTGGGAATAATTTATCATGTAAGAATGATGTGTAGCTTGGATGAAGCATTTTGATCTCTACAGGGTCAAAAGTTCTTATTTTGTAACCTTTCCTTCCATCATCGTTCCTTAGTAACACCAAGTCTTTTGTTTTCTCAACATATCCCTACTCAGTTATGTGAATAGTGTATTGATTTCCTCCATGACTTTGATTGCAGCTGTTTTCTTATTAGGACAACCAACTCTCCTTAGAATTTCATCATCAACTAATGAGGAGGAGTTGGTGCCTGATCTTTTCATTCTTTCTCATCTTCTTTTGTGCTAAACATCTTCCTTTTTTGCTTCTCTAATCAAATCATCTTTAAAGTTTGACTTTAACTTACCCACCAACATAGAGAAATCTCTCCCCCTTGAGTGAATTGGATAGTTAGACATTGTAAGATTTTGCAGATCCTTGATGTCTTTCTCATGAAGTTTCAGCACAGCCTCTGTATAATGAAAATATTGAATTCTTCTGGAGGTTCTCTTGATAATTGAACAGTCTTAGTCTGGATCAAATCTCCAGGCCATAATCATGTTCTCTTCTTCAGAGTTGGGAGTTGTGATATGATCATATAGCGCTATGAGAGTTGAGTTCTGTTCAGTGATCTCTCTAACAGTTGTCCCTAATGGCCACACTTTCCCAGGATTGACTGCCCTTGGTTCTCTGATGAGTTTGTCTTTGCCTTTCTGTTGATCTTTAGGTTCAAGAGTTATAGGATCAGCAGAGAGTTTGCTTTGTTGGTCAAATGATGGGTTTGCAGCTTTAGTTCTGAATCTGACTCTAGTATCAAGTTCAACATTCATCGCATGTTCCATCATTCTTCTTAGTTCACCAACACTTCTTCCTTAAAGCTCATGAGCCTTGTAATTGTGTCCCTCAAGCCAACATACCATATTGTACTTGGTGAGTTTAGCAGTGTCATAATGGCGTAGATCTTTCTAGATTTTCTGAATGGCTTGAAAAGTGGTGAATGCTTCATAATCACAGTTAGGAATCATGAATCTTGCAAGCTCAAACTCCTTTAATGTGTTCTTTATCTCGGACATATCATCCTTTCAACCATGTCATATGGAAATCCATGGTTGATCAGGGTCATAAACATAGTGGATTCCGGCCTTTCTTCCATGATGTCTTTTGTTGTAAGAAGAACATCAGTCTTTGATTCTCCTTGAGCTTTGTTAGGTTCATCTTCAATCAGCTCTTTCCATTCAGCATCACTCTCAGATTCATCAATAGCAGCTTGCTTTGATGTTAAATTTCCATAGAAGGATTATGCTCAGAAGAGGTATGTCTTGATGATTTAGGAGAATCTTCAACATTGATTACTTGAATCTTTGTTGGGCCCAAATACCACCTTTTCCTTGAGTATTGAATGAGTTGCTTAGAAGATTCAGCAGGTTTTCTTTAATCGGTTTGATTCAGATCACGTATCTTCATTTTCAGTTCATCAATCTCTTCTTCTTTTCCTCTAAATAGAGTTGATTGATTATAGGGAGTGTCATTGATTTGATCAATTTTCACTGTTAGCTTCTCATTTTCTTCTTTCTCTTTCTTTACTTCTTTGAGTTCAGAGTCTTGTTGAAGAAGGGCATCAATCACTTCATTATTGCACATGCATCTTCTCTGAATCTTTTCATTCTTGATTCTAGTTGCATCAGCATTTCATCTTTTACTTTAATTATTCCCTTCAACTCTTGTATTCTTTGCTTTCTATTGTTGGACTTTAGTACAAGCTTGTTGTATTTAGCAACCAGATAACTCTTGCTAACGGGGATGTCAGGATCACTTAGATCGTCTTCATTGTATGCATCACATCAACATAGTTTGCTTCTTCTTCTCCTTCCTGTCGTTGAGAAGCAATCTCATCATCTTTTACTTCTTTATGGGCTTCACCTGCCGAGCTTGAACTAGTCTCAATAACTTGAACTTTTGGTTCTTGATATGGTTGTTGTTGTTGTTGATGATCAGTGACAGAGAGACCGGTTTAGTTTCATTTGAGAGTATAGGGGATTCAGTTTTGGATAATGACAGTTTAACTATACTGGCTTGTGAGGCTAACTCTGTCTCCCCAGTGTAAATGATCTTAGTGGCTGAATTTTCTGGATTTGGAGGTTGTTGATAAAGTTGCATTTGAAGCTGATTTGATGATGGAGGGTTGATTGGAGAGATTGGTTCTGTGTTTTGGCTAGGTGGTGATTGTGGTTGGGATGTTTGTTGTTGATTTGGTGATTGATGGTGGATTGGAGAGATTGGTTCTGTGATTTGGCTAGGTGGTGATTGTGGTTGGGATGGAGATGGATGAGGTTGCTGATGTATGGGTGATATATCTGGTGAGTGAGTGTCTTGAACAGAGTTGGTTGGAGAATTCTCTTCTTGATCTTCCCACACAAGCTCTTGAGGAATATTTGTAGTAGCATCAACCACATGTGCAAACATGGGCATGTCTCCTCCTTCATATTTCCCAGATATTTTATTCAGCTCGGATCTGCCAAGGTGTGCTTGAACAAACACACCACCATCCACTTTAGTTACCGGCAGATCATCATTAATGACCAGTTGCAGAAACCATGGAAACATATACATCTTATTAGCCTTCTACACTTTGATGTGATCACATAAGCAGTTGAAGATGTACTTTGAGTAATTGTAGGTTCTTCCCTCAAAGACAACAATAATTCCAGAAGATATATGCCTTGAAAATCTATCAAGACCCATTTTTTGTTTGAGATGCACTTAAGATAAGTGTGACAGGGAAATCTGTATGGCTTGCAGAGTCTTCCTTTCTTGATTTCACCCTTATTGAAATCACCATCATAGCCCATCAGGAGAAAAACTTTCTCTATGTATTCGTTTTCGAACACATCAGGATAATCAGCTTCAACATCTCCTAACTCAAGAACCCTTCTTATTGTCTCTTTGTCGATCTTCAGCCTTCGATTCTTCACATTAGCAACAATAACTCAACCATCTTCCTCTATTTGGGCGGAGTTCCAGAAATCAGTGATGCGCTATTGGTGAATCACAGGCTCTGCTGATAAGGCATAGAACAGCCTAGATCTTCTTAGAGATTGAATAATATCTTGACACCCTTCTAAAACAGGGTCATCAGGGTTTAAGAAAGCACACACATTGTGCTCTCTCACAAATCGATTATCCATCTGTTCATAAAAAAAGATTCATTAGAATCACATTATTGATATGAGAATACGAACAGTTATTCGATTAAAACAAAACTCAAACACATTCTTGAATATTACGACATGTTTACCTTGAACAACGTATTAAACACAGATATATGTTTTTTTAATGTTTTGAATTGATAAGATTTGAATGTTATGAAGAGGGAAAAGTTTGTTGAGAGTGTGTTTTCTAGCTCTGAAAAGTGAAATGAAAAAGCGAATAATGATGTTTGAAGTCAATCAACATCATTTATACTCTCGGACACCTTAATTTGTTAGGATCTGGTATTGACCAATCACCAACTTGTTAACGTGTTAAACCAAACAATAGTGCAGAATCCTATTTGATTGGCGATCCAATCAGTGAGAACGCACGTAGACACAATAACAATTGAATCTAACGTCAAGAATCGATTGAAATCGATCTACAGCGTTTTATGAACTAGAGTACGAACTTAGAGGCTTCTGGACGGCTAGGGTACGTCTGTGCGAAGTCGATTCAGCTTACGTGTTTTCCACGAATTAGGTGGTATTATAGGTTAGGGTTTGCTCATTCTGCGATTGGCCATGCGGTTGATCCTTCGACAACTAAGTGTTCATCGTCGACTGAGTGAGACGCAGAAGTTGTCAGGTGTATGAAACTTTTAGGGCAGAACACTCAGTCGCATGGCCTTCTATGCATGACACTGTTGGGCGCATGGTCCATTCGGACGCAGAGAACTTCACTTCACCAATTTGAGTGTAATTCAATATTCTAATATTATGCATAACACTTCAAACAATCACAAACCTTGTTAGGACCTGGTATTTGAACGAAATACCTGGAGATTAGCGTGTAACCAGATCAAATAGTGCGGAATCCTATTTGATTGGCGATCCAATCAGTGAGAACACACGAAGAATCAATCAGGAATTGAAACTAACGTTAGAAATCGATGGGGAATCGATCTAATGTGTTCTGTGAACTTGGAGAACGATTTGGGAGGTTTCTGGACGGCTAGGGTACGTCTGGAATCGTAATTGATCGAGAGTCCTTTTTTTCGAATTGGTTGTATTTATAGGTTGGTATTATTCAATCGTGCGACTGAACCATTAGTATGGTTCAGTCGTGCGATTGAGCCATGCGGTTGATTCATTCGCACGACTGAGTGTTCAGTCGTGCGACTGAGCCAATCTTATGTTACAATCATACGACTGATCCAGTCTCCTGGTTCAGTCGTGCGACTGAGTCATTCGTATGAAGGTGTTCATGCTTATGGTCCATTCGCATGGGCCATTCGCATGATAACTTCATTATTTTAAGTTTGAATGTATTAATTAGTAAACATTATATGTAAACATTCAACCAATCACTAACCTAATTAATTAATTTAATATCAACTTATTAATGAAATATTAATCATTACAAATCACAAACACCCAATATCATTTCATTAGTCATATCAAATTACACCAGAATCAGATAAACAAGATCTATTACATTTCATATCATGATCTAGGGACATACATGTATCAACAAACTCCCCCTTGGACCTAGATCTCTCTAATCTCTTGTTTTCTGCATAACCTCCTTGTATTTCTTGTACTTCTCCTCTGTTGTGACCCTGTGAATCTCAAACGTGAAGCAGAGTCGTATAACGTTCTGGAACTGAAGAGCTTGTACAATATCTTGCGTATCATAGAACAGTGGCCACTTGTATAGCGTATATACATCACTTTCCGACAAGTTTGTAAGCCACATCGGGTCGAATACCCTGATAGTATCCATTTGTCCCTCTTTGCTTAAGACTATGACCGCTTCAGCTGTTCTCCAATCATAGTACCACCACTTAAAGTGTGGAGTAAAATCCTGTGGCATTTCCCTGAGTGGGATTCTTGACATTGTGCGCGGAGGATTCCACTTCAACACTATCTTCGGCTTGCCAGTAATGGCATCAACCTCAGACCTTCTGATATACCTAGTAGGCTGTTGAGGTCTGAAGTTAACCCATCTAGTGTGGTACTCCTTCTTTAGGGCAGCCAAACCAGCCTGACATCTTCCTCGAGTCAGCATACAAAAGCTTTAGTTTGGCCAGCTGGTTGAGCTCAAAACCTGGTAGAGTCTTTAGATCATGTGGAAACCTAAAATACTCTATGCCCTTCTCCCTCTTAACTGCATAGACGTTAAGGTCATCAAAATATGCCCATGCTATAATCCTACCTGACACCTTATGATGTTTCTTGACTCTGTAGAGTTTGGTGTAGGAATCCTTCTTTGGTGTAGTACGTTGGGCTCTAACTTCTTCAAAACATGCAGCCCACTCAGCCTTTCGAATGTCAACATCATCATTTGAGGCTTGGGCTGTGTCTTCTGCTTTCTCTGTTTCTTGCTCCATATTGTTTAACACCTCAATAGTATCGCTGACAAGGGATTCACCCAGATTGGGGACCACATTACCCTCATTGTCAGCGTACTGAGGGTACTCCTCGGCAGTGACATCTTCGATCTCTACATCATCAACATCGTTGAACTCTTCGTCACTAGTCGAATCGCATGTCGGAGCATCTTTTACTATTTCATCTGGATTTAGCTCGAAAAGCTCTGCGAGTTGCTCATTTGATAAGTCATGAATTATTTCCCCTTCTTCAGGGGTATAATTCACTGAACTCCTGACTATCCCTTGCAGATCAAGAATCATTGTTAGCTGAGACTTGACCTGCTGAAGGGGAGCAATGTCAAACTCATCTCTTTGGTAATTTTGATCTGTTTGATTTAAACATTTCACACATAAATCATTAGTAATTCATCAAACAGAAAGGCATTAAATAATATAAACATTAAGTACATTGTGTTCAATTACATGATTCAAATACAAAAGAAGATAAATACATAATCATCTAATCTTTACTTTTTTCTTGTATCAAGGTTTCATCACTTGTAGGGGCAGAGGTAGAGGCTGATTGATCTTGTCTGTTCTTAGTCCTGTTCTCTTGACCTGTAGCAGTGGCCGATGCAGGTGCATCCCCTCCTTCTGCTTCTTCATCATCGTCACTCTCTTCATCTTCATCCACATCATCATCATCACTATCATCACCATCTCCCTCTTTAATCTTCAGAGGCTCATCTTTAGATCCTTTAAGTTTGAGCATGATGGTCTTCTTAGCATTCTCCAACTCTTCAATTTTCTTAGCAGAAGTGACTCTATGCTCTTGGAGTTGGGCGATCTCGAGGCTCTGAGCAGCCATTTGCTGGGCCTGCTCCTTGATTAGCCGATCCTGCTCCGAGATCTGATGTGACTGCACAGCAGTGAGATCTGCAAGCTGTCGGATCTGTGCAGTCTTCTCTTCATCAGCAGCTAACAGTCGCATCACCATACGGTTTAGCGCTGACAGCTGGTCCTCTACCCCAAATTGAGGTAGATGAGATCCATATATACGTGCGGGATCAGATGAGGGTCCTGATTGGTGGCTAGTGTGGTGGTGGTTGTGGTAAAGATAGGGTGGGTCTGTGAGATATTGGAGGTGATGTAGGAGTGAAAGATATGGTGGTGGTTGGCATATTTACAGTGGTGGGAGGTGTGGTAGTGGTAGTGGTAGCTGTGGTGGCTGTGGTGTTGTGTGGCTGTGGTGGGTACGAAGGTGAGTCTTCTTCTCCTTCTTCTTCTGGCCGTGGGGCTGAGCCATTCGTTTCTTCCTCGATCCAGTCGAGGTGGATGCTCCCCCTAGAACACGGCTAGTAGACTCAGGAGCATAGCTGGGATCTACAGTCGTCTCTCCCGAATCCCTGGGGCGTTCACCAACCGCCCGGAGTCCATACTCGGTGGGAACAACCTTGCTTCCCACGGTCCTCGTCAAGGGCTCCTCATCTGACTCTTCTTCCTCCTCACCAGGTATGAAGTCCTGGTGGAAGCCTGCAGACTCAGCTATGTCGCCTGTTGGGGCAGACACTGGGGGTATAACATCTGAAGCTGTGCCCCTCGTTGGAGCAGGCATATCATCCCCAACATCCCCACTATCATCATCGTCTGAATCATGCTCTGGGAGCAACAACCTCTCATCATCTGAATCGCTGTCATCATGACGCCATTTGCATCTACCTGGTGCCACATATCATTCATTTGCCAGATGGCCGATCAACCTTTTTACCTGGGGCTTTACCTGCTTGCCCCGATACACTCTCATGCGACCTAAAGTCATGTCCTCCATAACCTCTAGGGCAACCGCATCATGTTTCTCCTTGGGAAGTAATGGCAGCTTCTCGTTAAAGATCAGATGCAGAAATCTGGGATACATACAAAAACCTCCTTCCCCTTGGCCTCCAGATTCTCCACCAGATACGAGAAGATCATGCTCGAGAAGCTGAAGGGGTGGTTCAGCACCAGTGCCACATAGGCATTCTGGTCTGACAGGTCATCAAACCCACCCCTTCGAGAAGCAATACACTTCGGGATCACATGCGCCAAGTATTTATACTGGGGACACAGGTTGCTCTTGTTCAACACACCTAAGTTGATGTCCCCAGCATATTTAATCCTGAGGAAGCAACCTCTGACTGTAACTGGATGTAGTCTGTGGGTTGATCAGTATCATCCCCAAAATCAAGTACTCTCTGGATGTCAGCTGCTGTAATTTCAATGTCAAGACCATGAATGGAGCTCCATATGCTGTAAGGCTCATATGAACGATCTACGAAGGCATTTTCCCAAAAAGCCTGATGTAACAACCTGTAAGGAGTACACTGTGTGGATATGGCTTTATGTATCCGAGAGCGTCGAAGGAATGCAATAATATCTGTAAACTCGGCTCCATTCCGTGTCGTATGGTCCAAATGAGCACATATATTGTGCTTTGGATTTATGGACCATCTATCAGCCATTGACCTGAAACACAAGACACAAAACCATTTGTAAGTCATACATTCAAATTCAGTTCAAGGTGTATAGTTTAAATTCAATCCGATACATTCGTGCGAATGAATCATGCGACTGGAGTCAGTCGTTTGTTCTTTCGTGCGACTGAGCTCGTTCGGGTGAATGAGACATGCGACTGAGTTCAATTTGCTGACTGAGTCTGCGATTGGTTCAGTCGCCGACTGAACTCATTCGCATGGTTCATTCTGCCGATTGATCCAATCGCAAGATTCAATCGTGCGATTGGAGTTCATCCGAACGACCAATCGCATGACCCACTGTTCAATCGACTGAGGTTCGAATCTTGACCTAATTCAAGTAATTTAACATGGTTTAATGGTCCATTAGACTCGCCATCTTGTCACTAATGACCTATTAAACTTAATTTTAACATTTTGCTTAGTTTATGTAGGTTATTAGGGCATTTTTCAATCCGGTTAATGTTTCATTCGAATAACACAAATTTGACTCAAGATCTTCTGATTTCTATAAGATTTAACTGCAATGTACCTGTATACTTGTCAATCGAATGTCAGAAGATCAATAGCAATGTGAAAACACGATCTCTAGAAATTTTTGGCAGAGTAACGGGAAAGAAAGCGATTTGGGTGCGATTGGGAGTGATGAGTGAAATGCGATCGACTGAGGCCCTTTAAACTGACCCTAATTTCAATCGGCCGACTGGCCTCATTCGCTCAGTTCATTCGGGCGACTGAGGTTCAGTCGTGCGATTGGCCCAGTCGGTCGCTTTCAGTTGGCCGACTGAGTCTCAGTCGGTCGACTGACTCATTCGTGCCCTTTCATTGCTTTCTCAATTAACCGACTGAGTCTCAGTCGGTTGACTGACTCATTCGCACCCTGTCATTCGGTCGAAAGGATCATTCTTAAACGCCATTCGGGTGAATGACTAAATTTCATGTCCAGTCGTGCGAATGGGATCCATTCGCATGGTTGGTCCATATTCATGGTCCAATCGTGCGAATAGGTCACACTTAGTAGATTTTCTGCCATTTTGAACATTTTAACCTTTTGAAATAGACATTATGAGTTTTGATCATCTCAGACATGATCATTTTTAACCAATTTAGTCACCTCAGACGTGACTGCTTTAAACTTGAAAATTCATGTGGTCATCTCAGACATGACCCATTCAGTGAGTTGATCCCTTATCGATTTTCATGATGTAGTCCGGCAAACAAATTAACTAAAACGACTCGCTAAATTAGAAACTTAAACTAAAGACTAAAAATTAAGACTTTGTTTTGGCTTTTTGTGAGAGATAGAACCTAAGGTGGAAATCTACTGGATTTGGTTCCGGAATAGAAAGCTTCAACTTAGATTGACCACACCTGGACCAATTCAATTTTGGAATCATACAGGCACATCAAATCATTTGGGACTTGTTATCAAAATCTTTTGATGCTCAATTCTTGGTGTTCATCCAGAGTCATTAGCAACTTTAGGAAATCATACTGGAACTCTTAGATTACCACATTGATTTGAACTTTCAAGAATTGCAGCCACAATGATTGTCAATATGTTTGTCCACTTAAATCCATACACAGACTCTTGACACAAACTGGTGATTGTTTTGGTTTAATTATTTCAACGAACATTTGTGGATCCCACACTTATATGGTAATCAACATTCCTCAGGAGCTTTTGAGCGGTCTACGGTTTTTTACAAGAAGAGACTATTCTTAGAGCTTTCAAGGAGAAGCCAATCCTCAGGTCAGTGCCATCGCACAGCAGAGAGGCGGCAAACAACAATGAATTCTAGAATATCTAGGTTATGCTTATCCTCAGGTCAGTGCCATCGCACAGCAGAGAGGCGCACAACCTATCTCCTTGTTAGAGCAGCTTAATTTTATTTTGCACCAAATGCACCAACACATAAGTCATTAGCTTGATAGCATTTTTCTTCATTTTTTTCTGGTGCTTTGCTCTATTTATGGTCATCCGCACACATTTGTGGCGTTTACATGCTCATTGCCCTTTATTGGAATATTGTTGATTGTGTTAACCAGCGATAAGATGGGAGCCCACAGTCAGTTGAACCACTTAGTTTGATCTTGAGATCACCAGTCAGGTCTAATCATCTATTGTGTTGAATCTACCGACATATCAATTGTGGTCTAGCAACCTCTAGGTCTACTCTCATTGTGTTACCTTAGAGTTACCAGTTTTTCTATCATCTTCCCTTTGATATTGCTTAGACTACACAGACTTATACTTTGAATTTTTTGCACCTTTTCTAAATTAAAATTTCAAAGTCCCTCTTGATTTGTTCCTGTGTACTATCATATTCCAAAGGGTTTGAATCGGTATCACAGATACGATCTACCTTATATCAGCTTTCCACTCCTTCTCCCTCGGTTTTTTTTAATGTTGCTTGCTGACTAATTCTCCCCCTAAAATACTAAAATCATAACTGGTTTCATTATTTTAGGATTTTAATAAACAGCAGAATAACATAAGTTTAATTTTAAACAGACTAATTTAACCAAATAAGCTCAAATAAAATGAAGAATTAACTAAGCTACATCGGACTACACATGATCATCATCAGGAATAACCTCACTTCTCTTTTTAACGCCGTTGACCTCTAGCAGATATTGAAAACGTGGTTTATCAAAGGCTTTAGTATAGAGGTCAGCGCGTTGAAAATCAGTATTAATTTTTACCACATCAATTAAGTTCTTTTCAAAACAATCTCGTATGAAGTGATATTTAATACCGATATGTTTGGTCTTAGGATGTTGGACCGGATTTTTAGTTACTGCAATTGCAGCAGAGTTATCTACAAAAAAAGGAGTAGAATAGAACTTTAAACCGTAATCCCGCATTTGCTGTTGAATCCAGATGATTTGTGAACAGCAACTTGCAGCAGCAACATATTCAGCTTCACAGGTTGACAATGCAACCGATGTCTGCTTCTTACACTGCCACGTAATTAATCTTCTCCCAAAGAATTGACACCCTGCTGATGTAGACTTGTAGTTCATCTTGCAGCCTCCGTAATCCGAGTCACTATACGCCGTGAGCTCAAAATCATCATCATGAGGATACCACAACCCAAGTGTGGGTGTACCCTTTAGATAGCGAAAAATCCTTTTGACCCCGATCAGATGATTGACCTTAGGTTTAGCCTGATATCTAGAACATAAACATGTCGCATACATGATATCAGGTCTAGAGGCAGTGAGATACATGAGGGATCCAATCATTCCTCGGTACATCGTGGCATCCACAAGATCTCCATTTTCATCAGGTGCTATGTCGTGATTCGTAGCCAGTGGAGTACCGGCAGCAGATGCATTCTCCATGTCAAAGCGATTGAGAATGTCTCTTACGTACTTGGTCTGATGTAGAAAGATCCCATTTGGTGTTTGATCCACCTGTAGCCCGAGAAAGAACTTCATCTCCCCCATAGCACTCATCTCAAACTCTTTCTTCATAACTGCTTCAAACTCTTTGCATAACTCTTCGTTCTTTGAACCGAAAATTATGTCATCAACATAGATTTGTACGAGTAGGTCGCCATCTTTTTCTTTAATGAACAGCGTGCAGTCAATGACTCCCCTGCGAAAGCCGTGTTTCACAAGATGAGTCGAGAGTTTCTCATACCAAGCTCTTGGAGCTTGATGAAGCCCGTATAAAGCCTTGTCGAGCTTGTAGACTCTATCCCGATGATAAGGATCTTCAAATCCCTCGGGTTGACTGACATAGACTGTTTCTCTGATTTCCCCATGAAGAAATGCACTCTTCACATCTAATTGATAGACTTTAATCTTCATGTACGATGCATAGGCAGGAAGATACGAATGGCTTCCATCCTTGCCACGGGTGCAAACACCTCATTGTAATCAATTCCCTCGACTTGGCGAAAACCCTGAACCACCAGTCGAGCTTTGTTCCTGATAATGACCCCTTGGTCATCTTTCTTGCATTTTAAAACCCATTTGGTGCCAATGACCTTAGCACCTTTAGGTCTATCAACCAGAGTCCATACACCTAACTTCTTGAACTGAAGAAGTTCTTCTTGCATGCACTCACCACGCCTCATCATTTAGTGCTTCACTGACATATTTTGGCTCAACTGTGAGACAAAACACCGATAGGCACCATCATGAATATATCCCTTCTCCATAACTGAGGCGTAATCAGCTGAGTATAACTGATTTCGGGTTTGTACTCCTGATCTGACATCCTCCAATGACATTGTCTTTGGATGATAGACATTTAGTCGTGATCCTGGAGTAGTAGGAACAGCTACCTCAGAGCCAAGATGATGAACATTTGGTTCTGCATCTGAGGTAGTTGGAGTTTGAGGCTCTGAAGTCGAAGGTGCATCACTGGTAGATGCTTGTGGACTTTCAGGAACTGGAACCTGTTCCCCTGACTATTCTGGTTATCTTCTTCAGCTTCATCTTCAGAGGAGGAGTCACTGTCGTCGACTACTCCCCCTGACTGAGTAGATGATTCTCCCTGTGAGCTAGATGTTGGTGGATTCAAGCTATCATACATCATTCGTGTAGCTAATTCGTCATCCGAGGGAGAGAGAGGGATGTTGAAGGACTTGAAGAATCCATCATAGTCAAAGAAGTAGGCGGGTCCTTTGCCAGTAGGTGGTGTGGTGAATCGCTGAACGTCAACATTACACCACACTTCTACTAGACCCGTTGAGTTGTTGTAAACTCGCTTGTTCGGTATGTTGTATCCTAGAAAGATGCCTTCATCTGCCTTCTCGCTGAATTTACCCTCTTGTGTCTTCTTCAGAAGTGTGCACGGTGCCCCAAATGGTTCGAGATACTCCAAGTTCGGTTTGCGTCTTTGTAGTAGCTCGTACATGTTTTTACCGTGGCGCTTGACTATCAGGACTCGATTCAGTGTATAACAAGCATTCGCCACTGCCTCATTCCAGAATTGGATAGGCAGTTTCGAGTCTGCCAGCATAGTCCGTGCTGTCTCTATCAAGCTTCTGTTCTTTCTCTCAGCAACGCCATTCATCTGAGGTGTGTAGGCAGAAGTGAATTGATGCACAATTCCCTTTTCCTTGCAGTATGCCTCCATCCACTGGTTCTTGAATTCCGTTCCGTTGTCTGAGCGTACTTGTCTAACTTTCAGCTTGTAGAGAGATTCCAGTGTGGTTACCAACTCCTTGAATGATTCAAATGTTTCTGATTTGGATTTCAGAAACATTACCCAAGTGAACCTTGAGTAGTCATCGGTGACCACAAAACAGTACAAGTCGCCTGCAATGCTCTTTGTACTGATTGGACCAAACAGATCCATGTGAAGAAGTTCAAGAGGAAGTTCTATTGAATTAACTTTCTTTTCCATATGAGACTTCTTTGTCTGCTTGCCTTTCTTGCAAGCTACACAAAAATCAGGAAGCTGAAAGTTCTTAACATTAACTCCTCTCACCAGATCCTTCTGAATCAAGTGATTCATCTTCCTTTGACTATGTGTCCCATTCTCCTATGCCAGGAGATGGAATCCTTTTCAGTAGCTTTAGATAGAAAACACTGAACCTCATGATCCATTGTAGAAGCTGTTGACAGATCCAAGACATAAAGATCTTTATATCTTGAAGCAGTCATCAAAACTTGGTCCTCTGGGATCACGTAGTCTTTCTCAGTACGTAACACTTCTTGTTGTCGAAGATGACTTTAATTCCTTATCACATATTTGAGAAACAGAGAGTAAGTTTTTTTGAAGTTGCTGGACGTAGTTCACCCTATCAAACTTAACTTTCTGATTTCCAACTTCTCCCTGAGCTGTGATATAGCCTCCCTTGTTTCCAGCAAACGAAACATGCCCTCCTTTTATTTGCTTGACGTTTGATAAAAGAGCTCTGTTTCCTGTCATGTGCCTGGATGCTCCGCTGTCTACTATCCACGTGTTAGTTTCAGCACTGTATTGAACAACCTGCACATACAAGGTAAAGGATTAGTTTAGGTTAGGAACCCAAGCCTTTACTGGCTTGGGTTTCCCAGAGGCATCACACATCAGAAATTCAACCCATTGACCCTTAGAAGGTGAGGGTAGCTCAGGTTCCTTCTTGTCATCATTATCAGACATAGAGATTGACTTCTCTTTCCATAAGCCAGATTTGTGCAATGCCTGTTTGTGATATAACAGTCGACTGGCTAACGGGTTGAACCTTCTGTTCACTAGTTCTTCTAGGTGGAGTTAAAGAGCTCCTTTTAGAAGACTTAGGTTTTGAGTCCTGAAGTTCAATCTTCTTCCTAGGTGTCTGATAATAAGAACAATAGGAAGCAATGTGTCCACATTCTCCACAGTTGTAGTAGCACGCCCTGCTATCAACTTTATGATTAAACTTTCTTTGTGGAGACGTGTGTGACACTCTAGTAACATCACTCACTTTAGGTTTTGACTCTGGTTCTTTTGATGTTTTCACTGGTTTAACAAAATTAACTGATTTAACCTGTTTGTCATCCTTTTCTTTTTGGTTAATTGGTCTTTGACTTGAAGTATGTGAAAGATTATCCTTAAAAGCCCTTTTAGGTTCTGATTTGACTCTGTTTGACCCTGACTTTAAGTTAACCTTTTCAAATTCCTTTTCCAGATTAACACAAGGCAATTTACCCTTTGCCTTTGAAGTGGCCTCCTTTTGTTTGTTTCCAGAGTCAATAGATGAACATAAGGAATCTGGATCACTAACAAGAGGAGTAGACACTACATGATCCTTGATGGGATTACTATTTACTGGTCTAGTCTTAGTGTTCATTAAAGTCTCAGATGGTGGTGGAACCACTTTGTAACCCAATCCCTCCCCGTTGTTCTTGTCTCTCACTAAGTGTTGGACTATGTGTGAAGAACTAGTCCAACTATGCAGTTTCTGTTTTAATGAATTTACTTCTACTTCTAGAACTGCCTTTTGCTTCTTAGTGTCTTCTAAGGAGTTTAGATAGTACCTAATGTCATTAGCTTGGTTAAATGCAACTACTTCGGTTTCCCTAAGCTGTTTAGTCAAAAGGTCTATCTTTTCTTTATAACTATGCTCATTTTGTTTTAGTACCCTATTAGCCTCAGTGCACAGTTGCAAATCTTTTACTAAGTTATCATTATGATCTAATAACCTAGTAAATTTTCATCTATGCTATTCCTAAAACTATCACAATCAGAACAAGCATGATTATTAAACATTTGGTCAGTAGTACTTACCTGAGTTGATTCAGAAGAGTTAGCCATCAACGCAGCATCAGATGTCTCTGGTTCTGGTGATTCTGTCTTTTCTGTCTCTGACGTGGTAGTATCCTCTTTAGGCTAGTAACTGACCTCGGTTGCAGTTGCTTCTTCACTATGTGACTCGCTATCTCAACTGCTAGATCTCCTTCACTAGTGGAATCACTGGCAATGTTTGATTCCCTTGGTGAGACAAACCTAAAGCTCCAATCCTGTCCTTCATCATCATGAGCAGTCAAGGCTTTTGGATCCTTGTTTGATGAAGTAGAACTGGTAGCTTGCTTGTCTTGACGAGTGAAGGACGAGAATGGGTTCCCGTTACCCGTCTTCTTAGGCTTGACACATTCTCTTTTGAAGTGCCCCTTCTCTCCACAGTTGAAGCAGGTCACTTTGCTCTTGTCAAAGCCGAATGTGGTGTCCTTAGTCGCTACTAAGTTCTGTCCGGTTTGTTTTACAAACTTCTTTGCCCTCCGGACAGCACTGGCTAAAGCCCACATTATATCCATTCTCTCAAGCTCCATTTCGTCCACCTGCTCGTAGTCCTCGTCTGCCAACCAGTTTCCAATCTTAAGATGAACCACTCCACTGCTGCCAAAAGATCCATGTGCTCTCGAGCTACTTCCACAGTCACATTACCGAGGTTCTCGTCTTCAGTCTAGTAGCATTCGCTTCAGATCCAATGTATTGGGTACAAGAAGACCCTGACGTTTCTGAACCTGAAGGAGGTGCATGTGTAGGACCCGATGAGCTAGACACAAATGCAGTCTGGAGAGGTGCTCCAGATGTCTTAGCTTGAGGCGTGGCATTGTATAAAGCTGGATTTTGATTGTACGTAGACTTCTGAGCTCTGTACTTCATTCTAAGTGATTCTTCTCGCAACTTAAGAATGAAGTCATTAATATCCAGTTTTGACAGCATTCCATTCTGTCTAAGATTAGACACGAATGAAACCCATTTTTCAGGCAATCCGTCTGCAAAATTAGTAACTTTCTCTTCCATGGTAGTAGCCACTCCATGTGTATGCAGTTCACTCATCAGATGGTAGAATCTATCTATAACATCGTCCAAACTCTCGTTTCCCATCGATGAGAAGTTGTCGAATTCCTTCTTTAACTCCTTAGCCTTGATTACCTTCAACGAGGCATTCCCGTCGTACCTCTTTCTAGCTCATCCCATAGTTTCTTGGACTGCTTATTCCTGAGTACTGGTGGAATATGTCTTTAGGGATAGACTGTGTAATCAATGCATAGACCCTCTTCTCTGCATTATATTTGACTTTCTGCGCGTCTGTCATCCCTCCTAAGGTTAACTTTACTCCATCGGCTCCCACCGGCGTACTATATCCAATCTCGATGGCTTCCCACAGATTCGGATCCACTCCATTGAGGTAGATCTCAAAACGTTGTTTCCAGTGGGGAAACTCATCTAACGTTAAAAGCTTTGGTGGTTTATTATGATTACCCACCTCACTCTCAAGTAACAGCAGGTTCTGGATCCTAGAGTCCTTCCAGCAGTAAAGGCTGACATTTGATCTTCCATTGTGAATAACCTTAAGTCTAATAAACATTGTCACTGGGGCGACTGAAGGGTGCGAATGGACTAGTCGTGCGTATGAACTCTACGACTGGTTCAATCGTGCGGCTGAACTAAGTGATTAGCTCAGTCGTGCGAATGAATCTGATGCGTATGAACAGTACGACCGAACGGTTCAATCGTACGAATGGAGACTATGTCCAATCGTGCGTCTGAGCAATGCGAATGAGGTCCAGTCGTGCGAATGGCTCACTCGTGCGACTGAAGCTGCTGTTATGCGAAAATTCTAGGTTAAACGTGTTTTAGCCGTAAAAATTGAACTTTCGCAAGGTTTAATTGCCTAAGTCCGTAGAAACCAAACTTTGATGAGCAGGGAACGTCCAAGATCACTTTTGACACAAAAGATTGCGTTTTTAGTGAAAAAACACAAACTTTTTATCAATCTTGATTGAATCACACGTAATCAAGAGCCAAAGCTCTGATACCACTTGTTAGGACCTGGTATTTGAACGAAATACCTAGAGATTAGCGTGTAAACCAGATCAAATAGTGCGGAATCCTATTTGATTGGCGATCCAATCAGTGAGAACACACGAAGAATCAATCAGGAATTGAAACTAACGTTAGAAATCGATTGGGAATCGATCTAATGTGTTCTGTGAACTTGGAGAACGAATTGGGAGGTTTCTGGACGGCTAGGGTACGTCTGGAATCGTAATTGATCGAGAGTCCTTATTTTTCACGAATTGAGTTGTATTTATAGGTTGGTATTATTCAATCGTGCGACTGAACCATTAGTATGGTTCAGTCGTGCGATTGAACCATGCGGTTGATTCATTCGCACGACTGAGTGTTCAGTCGTGCGACTGAGCCAATCTTATGTTACAATCATACGACTGATCCAGTCTCAGTCGTGCGACTGAGTCATTCGTATGAAGGTGTTCATGCTTATGGTCCATTCGCATGGGCCATTCGCATGATAACTTCATTATTTTAAGTTTGAATGTATTAATTAGTAAACATTATATGTAAACATTCAACCAATCACTAACCTAATTAATTATTTAATATCAACTTATTAATGAAATATTAATCATTACAAATCACAACACCCATATCATTTCATTAGTCATATCAAATTACACCAGAATCAGATAAACAAGATCTATTACATTTCATATCATGATCTAGGGACATACATATCAACAAACCTATATAATTAAGTCATATGTGTTAAAAATTTGATTATGAAATATTAAAAATTATAAACACAACCAAACCATTTTGTATTTCATTAGTACCCAATGTAATAGTTACATAAGTGTAAGACATATTACATTCAGATCAGATCTAGTACATATATGTATAACATAATTTTTCACATAAAGAAGTGGGACCTCACAAATTCTTCGCAGATCATCTACGGATCTCATAACTCTCTGCGTATGACTTTTTACGCTTTTGCAATGAAATATAACTTACATTTTCCAGATTACCAAACTATGAAATTAAGTATTGTTGTTAATCTTTGTTCATCCGTAGTTTACATCTACTGGATAACCATTTAATTTTCAACACTATAGCTCTGTATGCTTATGATGGCACTGTGGCTTCTGCTGATGCTTATGATGGCACTGTAGCTTCTGCTCATGCTTATGATGGCATTGTAGCTTCTGCTGATGCTTATGATGGCACTGTAGCTTCTGCTCATGCTTATGATAGCACTGTAGCTTCTGCTGATGCTTATGATGGCACTGTAGCTTCTGTTGATGCTTATGATGGCACTGTAGCTTCTGTTGATGCTTAAGATGACACAATGCAGAGAATTATTGTTTTATGGTCCAAGTTCATTTCTTAGAACCATTTATTTCTTTTGGACTTGTTGACTTTGTATACATGACAATTTAGCACAAGAAGTATAAAATGATTTTAATGAAAATTTCATGTATCCAGGATCTAAGATGGTGCTCAGATTCTAATTCCTTCAAATTGATAATGAAATAGACAAAGCTGCTCACTAATAAACTTAACATCATGTATTCTACTCCCCCAAAATTTGTGAATAATGATGACATTAAGCATTTACAAAAAATTTCTAAGAAGAATAACGTGAGTGACATTTAACTATGTGATGATGAGCAGACATATATTCACATATGATAGGATCATACTATAATACTATGCCTCTTCCTGGTGAGTTATTTTGTTGAATTGATGCCTGAACAAAGTTCTAATTGCAAGTATATTGTCCACTTAAATCCATACAAGAGCTCATGTATCAACTAGGCATGCTGTTTATCATATTTTCAGATTAATTTGGAATTAACTGTTATGGGCTTCACATTCAATTCACAAAGATTTTGTCCTCCCTTTGCAAGACAAATCATCACTTTTCACATTAAGAACTAAGTACTTTAAGTTATAAGTTATATCTTGAGCTGCAGTTGGCATCTCATTAATGCAATGATGTAGAAGCTCTAGATTAATTTCCAATTGATCACATAGGATTCTTTTGAGTGCTTAGATATGATCATCATCAGGTCACCAGGTCTTTACTCACGTAAAACAGAGGTGCCTTTAACCCAGGTCATTGTTTACACAAAACAGAGGGTTGATGTGGATGATGATCTTTCACCTTTGATAACTGATATACAGTATGGTGATCATACACCCAGGTCTTTGTTTACACAAAACTGAGAGAGTATGATATGCAAAGATAGATATTGTAAAGTGTTGATACATAGTGTGTTAGATGAGTGATTTGGTCACATCAGAATAAGACTCACTTTGTATTCTCAAAATGAAGTTTCCCATAAACTATCATTTAGCATTATGTTTGGCATGCACTCAGTGTAGTTTCCACTCAAGATAAATCTACTCACATACCAAGAAACATGATTCGATTTATTGTTAATTAATGAATTCAGGAATAAGCAAAGATATAGTGTACTATCATTTCGCATGCATATGTCATGCACAAGCATCATTACACATAGTATTTTGTTTGTTTAAACTGATTAAACTAAGTTAATCATGCCTAGAGACTCAACGAGAAATTTAAATTTGACTGAATCAAAGGTTGTATCCACTTTGACATATGCACTCAGAAAATGAGTAAGCTGATTGTTGTATCCACTTTGACTAACTTAATCAATCCCTTTTCTGAGCAATCTCTCAGAAAATGATATCTTATCTCAATATCTTTGTTTTACTATGTTGCACAGGATTAGCAGTTACAAACATAGCAGCAGAATTGTCTATATAAATTGAAGTTTGAAGGAAGTTGTAACCATAGTCAAGCAATTGATTTTGCAACCAAAGGACATGAGAGCAACCGGCTGAAGCAGCTATGTACTCAACCTCAGCTGTGGATATAGATACATTGGTTTGTTTCTTGCATTGCCATGATACTAGCCTTGGTCGATGAAATGACATCCACTAGTTATTAATTTTCTATTACTGTTGATTTTCTATTACTGTTACACACACACATAACAAACATAATGTCAGGTCTACTGCCAGTTAGATACATAAGTGAACCTATCATTGATCTATATAATTTTTGACCAATAGATTTTCCTGAGGATCAGGAACATCTTGTCAATTATTGATGTTGGTGTTTGCATGAGGATACTTCAGCAAGATTGTATTTCTTAAGAATTTGATGTATGTATTTTTCTTGATTGATGAATATCCCATCGGTTTTTGATGAACTTGAAGACCATGAAAGAAGGTTAATTCACCCATTGAACTCATCTGAAATTCAGATTTCATCAGCTCTTTGAAATTTACACATAATTGTTGTTAGTTGAGCCAAATATAATGTCATCAACATATATTTGAACAACTAAGAGATCTTGATGTTCTTGTTTGAGAAAGAGTGTCTGATCAATGGTTCCTTTTTTGTAGCCATGTTTGAGTAAGAAAGATGATAGTGTTTCATACCACTTTCTTGGTACTTGATGAAGAACATACAAGGCTTTGTCTAGTTTGTATACCATGTGGGGACAATGAGGGTCATCAAAACCAGGGGGTTATGACACATAAACTTCCTCTTCAATCTTCCCATATAGGAATGCACACTTGGCATCCATTTGATACATTCTTGCAACTGGTGCAAAAACTTCATCATAATCTATTCCTTCTTCTTGTGTGTATCCTTGTGCAATCAACCTTTCTTTGTTTCTTACAATAATCCCTCTATCATCCATTTTGTTTTTGTATAGCCACCTTGTGCCAATAGGATGATGTCCTTTAGGCAAAACAACTAGGGACCATACCTTTTGCATTCTAAATTATTGAAGCTCTTCTTGCATAGCTTCAATCCAACTATTGTCTTTTAAAACAGTAGTGATGTTTGGAGGGACTACTTGAGAAAATAAAACTGAAGAGAAAAAGGTTGGCACTACCACTTTGGCTCCTTGTAGTTCTCTTTGTAGGATCTCTAATGATGTTGTTGACTGGACGAGTCTTATGGGTTCTCATTGATGGAGTTGATTAAACTGGCATGGATGATTCCAAATTAGTCATTTCCATTGCTTCAGACTGATCCAACCCAGGTTGAGAGTTTACAAAATAGTCAAAATGTTCAACATGAGGTGAGAGATCATGAGTGTCTTCTATATGGGCTGTAGAAGCATCTCCAGCATCGGTTTGCTCTTCCGTACGAGTTATAGAAACTTCTACGGAAACATTTTGTTCTTCAGTAGGAGTTACAAGAACTTCTCTGGAAACATTTTGCTCTTCAGTAGGACTTACAAGAACTTCTTCGGAAACATTTTCAATATTTGTTGTATTCACTTTAGAGCGTGGATATGTTGAAGGGACAACATTCACATCTCTAGATGCACCATGTTCATTTCCACATGTAGTGTCTGCAGCTGGTGCTGATGTGTTTCCACCCAAATATGGGTGAATCCTTGGAGGATCAGCAGATAATGCTACTTCACTCATATGAGATGGAACAAATGGTTAGCAAACTTCATTAGATCCTACAGTGTTCAAATGATCATAGTTAAATGATTTGGTTAAAGCATCTATGTCAAACAACGATGATGAACCTTTAACAGATTTAGTAAATACAGATTCATCAAAGGAGACATTAGGAGTTCCTTCCACAATGTTATGTTACGGAATATAAACCCTATATGATTAGATGTGGAAGAGTATCCAACAAAGAAACCATCATATGCTTTTTCTAATTTTTTCCCAATGACTCTTTTATGTTTAAAATAGATACATGACATCCAAAGACCTTAACATATCCTATGTATGGTTTCCTTTTAAACAAGAGCTCATAAGGAGTTTTGTTATGTTCTTTGACAATTAATGTTCTGTTTTGAACATTGCATGCAGTATTCACAGCCTCAGCCCAAAAAGTGATGGGCAATTGTGAATCAGCTAGTATTGTTCTGGCTACTTCAATGAGAGTTATGTTTCTTCTTTCAGCAACTCCATTTTGTTGTGGTGTTATTGGTGCACTGAATGCCTTGTAATACCTTTGCTCCTGCAAAAGGAATCTATTTCAAAATTGAAAAATTTAGTACCATTGTCACTCCCAAAAATTTTAACTTTTGTATCAAGTTGATTCTCAATCTTGATCACAAAGTCCATTAATGTTTGTGATGTTTCATTTTTTTTGTTTTAAGAAAAAGACCCATGTGAATCTGGTGAAGTCATCAACTATCACCAAACAATATTGCCTTTTTCAGTGCTCATCACATTGGTAGGACCAAACAGATCCATGTGAAGCAATTTGAGTGGTGTAGTATTAGTATTGATAATTTTGGATTTATGTGACACTCTATGTTGTTTTCCTTTGTAACAAGAAGAACAGTGAGTTGAGCAATGAAGTTTTTGTTTGGCAATCAAACGACCTGGTCATTTTTCACCATTTATTCATGTTCTTCATGTTAGAATGGACAAGCCTTCTATGTCATAATTGAGATACATCTTCTGATAGCTTAGATAGAAGGCATGTTTCATGTTTTGTGAGAGATGTGTTGTTCATATCCAAAACATAAGTGTTTCCTTTTCTTGCTGCTTTGAGAAGGATCCATTCTTTTGGAAAATTAAAACCTGGCTTAAGAATGTAACAATTAGTATTATCAAACAATATGGAATAATTTTGATCACAAATTTGAGACACACTAAGTAGATTATACTATAAATTTTCACAATAATTTACTTTCCTAACCCTAAGCACACCATTTGTTATCATTCCTTCACCAATAATTTTATCTCCCTTTTTATCCCCACCAAATGCCACATAAGAAGCATTTTTATGTTTGAAGTCATGGAGAAGCGAACAGTTTCCTGTCATATGCCCGGAACAACCACTGTTAACATACCACTTGTTGTCAGCTCTCTAATATTGTTCCTGCATTCAGAAGTAAATCAGTTAGAATTGACAACCCAAGTCTTAATGATCTTAGGTTTGTCATTAGTGTCTAAAATTGTTACTCCTTCATGACTTATTCCTGAAGTTTCAGAATTAATTTCATATCTAGTTGATTCATTTTGATTTGATTGTGGTAAGGATGATTCTGTTGAAGCTGATGCAGAAGCTTTGGAGTCTTCTTTCTTAATTGATTCTTCCTTCACCTGATCTTTCTTGGGTGATATTTTGATTTAAAAGATGAACCTACACTTTTAAGAGTTTCATCATCTTTGATTTTGATTGAGACACATGTGATCCCTTTTCAAAATGATCAAAGAAATTATCACTGATGATTGACTTATTCTTAGCCAAGTCCACCTTTTTGTGAGGTGTTTTGGATTGACTTGATATTGTTTTATTCACTCATTTGGCATCTTCAGAAGATTTCTACTTTGGTTTTGACTTTTTCTTTTGATTTGCTTTCTTTTGCTTTGAATCATCTTGACTTTCAGTAGATTGAGAGTCTGATTCTTCAAATCAGTTTTTAACTTCTTTGTGCTTTTGCTTTTGTTCTTTTTGTTAAAATAGCATTCCTGAGTTGAATGATTATTTTTGTTGCAAATAGCACAGAATTTGTTGAAGTAGCACTCTGAAGTCATGTGATTGTTCATATTGCATGTGGAATAATAACTGCTAAAGTAGCAGTCTTCTGTATTGTGATTTGTCATATCACACCACTTCCATTCATTTCTTCAGATTCTTCTTCAGGCTTATCTTTCTTCTTTTTCTTGTTTAGTTTGGGAGCCTTCGTTTCCTCTTTTGAAGAATTTGATTTGTTCTGGCTGTTCTTTGAAGTATTACCAATTGAATCTTTCTCGTCCTTTGATGACTTTTGTTGCTTCAGATTCAACATCTTTTTTTGCTAACAGCCTCTCTTTTCAGTATCTCATCCGTAGAAGTTCTATGGATTCAGCACACTTTGCTTTCTGCAGATCTTCTACTAAAGAATTTTTCTTTTGTTTAGTTGATACTTGTTTCTTATTACCTTTATCTGCATGGGATAAAAGTACTTCTTCAGTTGATCCGCAGATATCAACCTTTTTTGAAGATTCAGTTCTTGAAGTCCCTCATTGAGCTCGGTAATTCTCTTGCGGATAGTCTTCAGTAGGTTTCTCTGCTTTGGAGGATATTGCAGCTTTGATTCTTCAAGAACTTTTGGAATACCGGTTTTAATGTGAACATTCCTACCAATGGTCATTTGATCAACATCAGGTTCATCAGAATCATCCAAGTCATCACAATTATCATAATCAAATTCTAAATCATTTTGATTTAAATATTCTGATTCAGAGGATTCAGTTTCACTCACCTCAGCTTTATTGTTAATGTTGATTTGAGTTGATTCTGTTTTAATCTTGGTGCTAGGCATAAAATGATTTGATAGAGTGTTGGTCATTGTTTCAGGTAGAGATGTGTAATTATCATTTATTGGTGGTGCCACAGCATTATAACCCAACCCATACGTGTTTTTTGTTTCAATATGAGAATTTAACAGCTTCTCATATTGCTGAGATGATAATTGAAACTTCTGACGTTTGTTGATACATATGTACCTAGATTTTGATCTGAATGTAATATGTCTTTATTGTGTTACGCTTATGTAATCGTTGGGTACTTAATGAAATACAAATGTTTGGTTGTGTTTATAATGTTTAATATTTCATTAATGAGGTGTTTAACGCATAGTGACTTGATTATATGGGTTTGTGGTTGTTTGAATTAATATAAATAATGTTATGACAATTGATACATTCAAACTTAATAACATGAAGTCATCATGCGAATGGCCTATGCTAATTGACCATATGCATGAACAACTTCATACGAATGACTCAGTCACACGACTGAACCAGGAGATTGGATCAGTCATATGACTATAACATGAGATTGGTTCAGTCGCACGACTGAATACTTAGTTGTCTGAATGGATCAACCACATTTCTCAGTCGCACGAATGAACCATGCTGATGGGTCAGTCGCACGAATGAGCAACCTAACCTATAAATACCACCTAATTTGTGAAAAAAAAGCATTCAGTCCACTTCGACTCTAGACGTACCCTAGCCGTCTAGAAGCCTCTAAGTTCGTACTCCAAGTTCATAGAACGCTGTAGATCGATTCCTAATCGATTCTTGACGTTAGATTCAATACGTTATTGTTTCTACGTGCGTTCTCGCTGATTGGATCGCCAATCAAATAGAATTCCGCACTATTTGGTTTGGTTTAATACGTTAATCAGTTGGTGTTTCGTTCAAATACCAGATCCTAACAAGTGGTATCAGAGCTTTGGCTCCGGATTACATGTTGATTCAAGAGTTTTGATACAAAAATTGTGTTTTTGCAGCAAAAACGCAATCCTTTTGTGTCTAACGGAGTCTTAGATGTTTCCTGATCAAAAAGTTGAGTTTTTCCAGCATACGGCTATTAGGGTTTGATAAAATTCGTGTTTTTACGGACAAATCAAGTTAAATCTACGAATTATCAAAGTTCAGCAAGTTCAGTCGCACGATTAGACAATCGCACAACCAAGTACACTCACACTCTCCAACCGCACGATCGGACTCTTTCGTACCTTCAATCGTATGACTGAGAACTTCATTCGGACTGTTCAATCGCATTTGTTCATTCGGGCGACTGACTCATCCGCATTTGTTCAGTCGCACAATTGAACCATCCGCATTGTTCAATTGCATGAATAAGTTCAATCACATACCTTCATTTGCATACATTAGCAGTTTGTTAAACATTAAAGTTAAACCTAATGGAGGACTAGTTTTTAGCATACACAACAAGTAGAGACAAACGTATTCAGAATCTACTATTGTTGGAGAATGAAGTGGGGATTCACAATAAACCCCCAAAACTTATTACGTTAGACGACTACCCACAATGGAAGCAACGTTTCGAAATCTACTTAAATGGTGTAGATAAAAATTTGTGGGAGGTCGTCGAGTCGGGTTATAGCATGCCAGTAGGAGCTGACGGAGTCAAACATACTCTAAGTGGCATGTCGGATGCTCAGAAGGATATTTTCCATCAGTATTCGGAGTATACTCAAGCAAAGAAACTTTGGGATGCGTTGGAAAAGAGGTATGACGGAAATGCCTCTCTGAAGGCTATCATGGCAAAAGCCTTGAAGAAGGAGTTTGACAACTTCTCTTCTACAGGAAAAGAAGGCCTTGATGATGTGATCGATAGATTCTACCACTTGATAGTGAGATGCACAGTCATGGAGTGGTTACATCAATGGAGGATATGGTATCCAACTTTGCTGATGGATTACCAGAAAAATGGGCTTCATTTGTCTCGAATCTCAGACAGAATGGAATGCTCTTGAAGTTAGATATAAATGACTTCATTCTGAAACTAAGAGAAGAGGAGCTTAGGATGAAGTATGGAGCCCAAAAGGCTAACTACGATCAGAATCCTGCACTCTACAATGCTACTCCTTCGGTCAAGACATCTGGAGCGGCACTGCAAACCGCCTTCATCTCAAGCGCAGCAGTTCCAGCACAACCCTCAACTTCAGGATCCGAAACGTCATGGTCGTCTAGCACCCAATATATGATACCTGAAGCTAATACAGCAAAGCTCAAAACCGACAACTTCGGGAATGTGACTGTGGAGGTGGCCAGAGAACATATGGACCTCTTAGCTGCGGTGGTTCAATCCTATGATGGATTAGTTGCTGGAAAGATAGGAAACTACCACCTGGCAGATGAAGATTATGAGCAGGTGAATGAGATGGAGTTGGAACGAATGGACAAAATATGGGCTCTGGCAAGTGCGGTCCGACGAGCTAAACAAGTTTTTCAAAACGATCAGACAGAACTTGGTTGCCACAAAAAACACAACCTTTGGGTTCGACAAGTCAAAGGTTACTTCTTTCAACTGCGGTGAGAAGGGACACTTCAAGAGGGAGTGTGTAAAACCAAAGAAGACGGGTAATGGCAATCCCTTTCTCGTCCTTTAATCGTCAGGACAAGGCAACATCTAGTAGTTCTACCTCATCTAGTAAGGACCCAAAAGCCTTAACTGCTAACGATGATGAAGAACAGGACTAGAGCTTCCGGTTCGTCTCACCGGGAGAGTCAAACATAGCTAGTGTGGAGGATATTGATGACGCTGCAAGTGAGGGAGATATAGCAGTAGAGCTCGCGATGTCAAACTCTGAAGACACTGCAAATGTGGTCAACCCCTGCCTGAAGAAGAAAAATTTGCTTCAATGTCAGACTCACCAGAACCAGAATCAATAGACTCTGCACTCATGGCTGATTCCTCTTCAACATCTCATGTAGTACTACTGACCAGCTGTTAATAATCATGCTTGTTTACATTGTAATAAATTTAGAGAAAGTATAGTTTTCAAAATTTTCTAGGCTATTAGATCATAATGATGGCTTAGTAAAGGACCTGGAACTGTGCACTGAGGCGAATAGAGTGTTAAAACAAAACAAGCACAGTTACAAGGAAAAGATAGACCTATTGAATAAACAGCTTAGGGAAACCGGGGTAGTTGCCTTTAACCAAGAAAATGACATTAGGTACTATCTAAACTCCCTAGAGGACACTAAGAAGCAAAAAGTTGTTTTAGAAGTAGAAGTCAACTCTTTAAAACAAAAACTGCATAGTTGGACAAGCTCATCACACATTGTCCAACACTTAGTGAGAGAGAGAAATAATGGGGAGGGACTAGGATACAAAGTGGTTCCACCACCACCAGATACCTTGATGAACTCTAAAATTAAACCAATTAACAATAATCCCATCAAGGATCACGTGGTGTCCACTCCTCTGGTGAGTGATCCAGATTCCTTAAGTAAATCAACTAGATCTGACACTAAACAGAAGGAGGCCACTTCAAAGGCAATATGAAAAATGCCTTGTGTTAACCTAGAACAAGAATTTGAAAAGGTTAGTTTTAAGTCAGGGTCAAACAAAGTCAAACAAGAACCTAAAAAAACTATGAAACCTCATCAATCACGTACATCATGTCACAGTCTAGGTAAACAAGAGATCAACGATGTAAAACTAGGTAAAGCAATTAAATTTGTCAAACCAACTCATACATCTAACATAGAAATGTCTCAATCCAAACATAATAAGGTCAACTGTGTGCCATCTACATCTCCATCAAAACATAGAAACCATCAAGTTGAAAGAAGATCATGCTATAACTGTGGAGAATATGGTCACATAGCGTCTCATTGTCCTTATTGGCAGACACCAAGGAGGAAGGTTGACCGTTCTGCAACTACAACTAGCTCTTCTAAGAGGAACTCAGTGACTCCTCCAAAAAGGGCTAATGAACGTAAAGTTCAATCCATCAGCCAGTCGTCTGTTTATCACAAACAGGCCCTACACAAATGTGGATTATGGAAAGAAAAAACCTCCTCAGTGTCTGAAAATAAGAACAAACAGAAATCTGATCAACCCTCAACCTCAATGGGTTAATGGGTTGAGTTTATGATGTGTGATGCCTCAGGGAAACCCAAGCCATTTAAGGCTTGGGTTCCTAACATGAACTAATGTTTTCATTGATTGTGCAAGGTGTTCGCTATAGTGCTGAGACTAACACGTGGATTGTAGATAACGGAGCATCCAGGAACATGACAGGGAACAAAGCTCCCTTATCAAATGTCAGACAAATTAAAGGATGGCATGTTTCATTTACTGGACACAAAGGTGGGTACATCACAGCCCAAGGAGAAGTGGGAAATGAGAAAGTCAAGTTTGATAAGGTAAACTATGTCCAACAATTACAAAATAACTTGCTTTCAGTTTCTCAAATCTGTGATAAAGGATTGAAGGTAGTTTTTGACAACAACAGGTGTTACGTTCTAAAGAAGGACTACTTGATCCCGGAGGACCAGATCCTAATGTCAGCTTCAAGATATAATGATCTTTATGTCTTGGATCTCTTAAAAGTATCCACAATGGATCGTGAAGTCCAATGTTTATTGTCCAAAGCTACTGAGAAGGACTCCACCTCCTGGCATAGGAGAATGGGACACATAAATCCAAGGAAAAGGATCACTTGATCCAAAATGATCTTGTGAGAAGAGTAAATGTCAAAAACTTCCAACTCTCCGATTTCTGTGTTACATGCAAAAAGGGCAAATAGACGAAGAAGTCTCATAAGGAAAAGAAAGTTCATTCTGTAGAACTTCCTCTTGAGCTTCTTCACATGGATCTGTTTGGTCCAGTCAGTACAAGAAGCATCGCTGGCGACTTGTATTGCTATGTAGTTACTCATGACTACTCAAGGTTCTCTTGGGTAATGTTTCTGAAATCCAAATCAGAAACATTTGAATCCGTCAAGAAATTGGTAACTACACTGGAATCCCTATACAAGCTAAAGGTACGACTGGTGTGCTCAGACAACGGAACCGAGTTCAATAATCAGAGGATGGGGGACTATTGCAAGGAAAATGGAATTGTGCATCAATTTACCTCGACTTATACCCCTCAGATGAACGGCGTTGCTGAATGGAAGAACCACAGCTTAATAGAGACGGCACATACTATGCTGGCAGACTCGAAACTGCCTATCCAATTTTGGAATGAAGCAGTGGCAAATGCATGTTACACTTTAAATCAAGTTCTGGTAGTAAAACGCCATGGAAAAACATGCTACAAGTTATTACAGCGACGTAAACCTAACTTGGAATATCTCGAGCCGTTTGGCGCTCCATGCACCCTGCTGAAAAAGACTCAGGAGGGAAAATTCAGTGAGAAGGTTGATGAAGGGATTTTTCTAGGATACAACATACCAAACAAGAGAGTTTACAACAGTTCAACAGGTCAAGTAGAGGTGTGGTGTAATGTTGATGTTCAGCGATATATCATGCCGCCTGCTGGAAAAGGGCCTGCTTACTTTGATGGATTCTTCAAGTCTTTCAACATACCTCCTTCTTCTTCAGAAGACGAGTTGGCAAACAAGATGATGTACGATGTCTTGGACACATCGTATCAAGATTCAACAAGTCATGATCCTATCAACTCAGGGGGAGCAGTTGATGTGAGTGACTCCTCCTCTGATGAAGAAAATGAAGCAAATTATCAGATCAACCAGGATGTACAGGTTCCAACTACCACAAGTCCACAAGCATCTGCTAGTGATGCCTCTAAACCTTCAGAACCTCAGACTCCTACTGCCTCAGATCCAGAACCAAATGTTCGTAATCTCGACTCTGAGGTGGTTGTTCTGACAACTCCTGGTTCACGTCTAAACGTCTATCATCCATTGGATAATATTATAGGAGATGTGAGATCAGGGGTTCAGACTAGAAATCAGCTATACTCAGCTGATTATGCCTCCGTGATGGAAAAAGGATACCTTCACAACGGTGCATACGGTTGCTTTGTGTCTTAATTTTAACCAAAGTATGTTAGTGAAGCACTAAATGATGAGGCTTGGGTTAGTGCCATGCAGGAAGAACTCCTTCAGTTTAAGAAGTTAGGTGTATGGACACTAGTTGATAGACCTAAAGGTGCTAAAGTCATTGGCACCAAATGGGTCTTGAAATGCAAGAAAGATGATCAGAGAGTGATCATCAAAAACAAGGCTCGGCTTGTTGTTCAGGGTTTTCGATAAGTTGAAGGTATCGACTACAATGAAGTATTTGCACCAGTGGCAAGGATGGAAGCCGTCCGCATCTTCCTTGCCTATGCATTTTATATGAAAATCAAAGTTTATCAGCCCGATGTTAAGAGTGCATTCCTTCATGGTGAGATGAGAGAAAAAGTGTATGTCAGTCAACCCGAGGGATTTGAGGATCCATATCATGGGGATAGAGTTTACAAACTCGACAAGGCTCTATACGGGCTTCATCAAGCTCCACGGGCTTGGTATGAGAAACTCTCGACTCATCTTGTGAAACACGGATTTCGCAGGGGAGTCATTGACTGCACACTATTTATCAAAGAAAAAGATGGAGACTTACTTCTAGTACATATCTATCTAGATGAAATAATCTTCGGTTCAAAGAAAGAAGAATTATGCAAAGAATTCGAAGCAGTAATAAAGGCGGAGTTTGAGATGAGTGCCATGGGGGAGATGAAGTTCTTTCTCGGGTTACAGGTGGATCAGACACCAAATAGAATCTTCTTACATCATACCAAGTATGTAGGGGATATTATCAGTCAGTTTGACATGGAGAATGCTTCCACAGCTGGCACTCCACTGGCTACAACCATGATGTAGCACCCAATGAGAATGGTGATCGGGTAGATGCCACTATGTACCGAGGGATGATTGGATCACTCATGTATCTCACTGCCTCAAGACCTGATATCATGTATGCTACATGTTTATGCTCACGATATGAGGCAAAGCCTAAGGTGAACCATCTAATTGGGGTCAAAAGGATATTTCGTTATCAGAAGGGCACACCCAGACTTGGGTTGTGGTATCCTCATGATGATGACTTTGAACTTACAGCGTATAGTGACTCGGATTACGGCGGCTGCAAGATGAACTAGAAGTCTACATCAGTAGGGTGTCAGTTCCTTGGGAGAAGTTTAGTAATCTGGTAGTGTAAGAAGCAGACCTCAGTTGCTCTGTCAACCTGTGAAGCCGAATACGTTGCTGCTGCAAGCTGCTGTTCCCGAATCATATGGATTCAACAATAGATGCGGGATTATGGTTTGCATGTCATTTCCACTCCTATCTTTGTTGATAACTTTGCTAAGATTGCAGTCACTAAAAACCCGGTCCAATATCCTAAGACCAAACACATCGGAATCAAATATCACATCATACGTGATTGTTTTGAAAAGAATTTAATCGATGTGATAAAAATAAATATTGATTTTCAACGTGCTGACCTCTATACAAAGGCTTTTGACAAACCATGTTTTCTATATCTGTTAGAGGTAAATGGTGTTAAAAAGAAAAGTAAGGTCATTCCTGACGATGACCATGTATAGTCGGATGCGTCGTGCCTAGTTTCCATTATTTTTAAATTTTATTTTATTTTATTTTATTTCATTCTCTTGATTTTGTTTATTTTTAATTAGTTTAATTACAATTAGTGTCTTTCCTTGCTCATTAAAATCCTAAAACGCAAATCCATAGTGGTTTATAATTGTAGGGGGAGAATAGGTCTAGGAAATATAAAAAAACGAGGGAAAAGGAGAGGCAAGCTGAAAATAAATAAGATCGTATGTGTGACACCGATTAAATGTTTGGAATATTATAGTACACAGGTACAAACCATTGGGACTTTAAAATTCAAAATTGAAAAAGATGCAAAGTTCAAGTATAAGTCTGTGTAGTCTGGGCAATATAAAAGGAAATATGATAGATAATCTAGCTACTACTAAGGTAACATAAAGAAAGTAGACGTAGAGGTTACTAGACCACAGATGATATGTTGGTAGATTCAACACAATACATGACTAGACCTTTTGGGTGATATCAAGATTAAACTAAAATGTTTGACTAGCTGTGGTAACGCCTTATCCCTGGTTAACACAATCAACAAGATTCCAATAAGGGGTGACGAGCAAAATAAACGCCACAAAAGTGTGCGTAAGACCAAAGCATGAGCAAAAGCACATAAAAAATGCAAATATAATCAAACTGATAACCAATGTTGTTGGTGAGATCTGTGCAAAAAGAAGAAAAATTGCTCAAACAAGAAGATAGGTTATGTGTCTCTTTGCTGTGCGGTGGCACTGACCTGAGGATAAGCATAACCTATATATTCTAGAACTCATTGTTGTTTGCCGCCTTATTGCTGTGCGATGCACTGACCTGAGGATTGGCTTCTCTTGGAAAGCTCTAAGAATAGTCTCTTCATGAATTCTACCCTTAGAAAACTCAAAAAATCTCCTGAGGAAAGTTGATTACCATATAAGTGTGGGATCCACAAATGCTTCTTGAAATAAACAAACCTTAAAACAATCACCAAACTGTGTTGAAAGTCTGTGTATGGATCTAAGAGGACTAGTATACTGACAATCACTGTGGCTATAATTCTTCAAAGTCCAAATCAGTGTGGGGACCTAATAGTACTAGTATGATTTCCTAAATTTGCTAAGTGGCTCTAGATGAAAAACATGAATAGAGCATTAAAGGTTTTAGCTAACTTGTCTCAAATGATTTGAATATCCTGTATGATTCTAGCTTGAATTGGTCCATGTATGGTTTAAAAGATTAAGGCTACCCTCTCAGAAGAATTATCCTTAGAGTTACATCTTAGGAATTAACCCTCACAAAACACAAAAACATATCTTAGTGTAATTTTCAGTGTTATATCTTTTATGTAAGTACCAAGTCAGGCTATTTCAGGTTTGTGTAGTGTCGGAATATGTCATGGAATTTGATAAGGGACCTTATCATCTAAAAGGTCACGTCTGAAATGACCCCATGTGCTTTCAAGTAAAAATTAGGTCACATCTGAGGTGACAAAGTGTCTTAAAAGGATCACGTCTGAGGTGATCAAAAGCTTTTAAGTTAAAATGATCATGTCTGAGATGATCAAATGTTCATAATGTTAAATCAACAGTTTAAGAGGGTCTAAATGTCAAATGGTCATAAAGTCAGAAAATTTCAAGGGTATGACCCATTCGCACGACTGGACCATGAGTATGGACCATACTCGTGCATTAAACAGCCGAATGGACATGAGTATGAACCATTCACCTGAATGGCTTATTAGATTGAGCCATTCGACCCAATGGGAGTGTGCGAATGAGGCAGTCGACCGACTGAGCTTCAGTGGGCCGACTGAAGGTGATCGACTAAGTCAATCTCCCGACTGAGCCGGAATGAACTGAGCGAATGAGTCCATTCGGCCGATTAAACTCAGATTCAGTATATAAAGGACCACAGTCGATCGCATTCTTCTCACCACTCCCAATCGCACTTAAATCGCACATCATACCGTTACTCTACCCAAATTTCTTTAGACCTCAATTATACTTCCTTCTTGATTTTTTGACATGTGTTTGCATTTATACAGGTATAATGAGATGAAATCTCACAATATCAGGAGAAATGGTGCGCTAATTTGTGATGGTCGATTGAAACAAGAACCGAATCTTTAAATGACCTAATAACCTACTGAAACTAAGTAAAATGTTAAAACTAAGTTTAATAGGTCATTAGTTAAGAGATAGCGAGTGTAAAGAACCATTAAACCACGTTAATTTCATGAGTTGGTCAAGATTGCAACCTCAGTCGATCGAACAGTGGGTCATGCGACTGGTCGACTGAGCCGGCCGAATGGGTTAATCGGCCGAATGTATCATATGAATATGCTCAATAGGCCGACTGAACAAATCGCAGGCTCAGCCAACCAATTGAACTCAGTCGTATGTTCATTCACCCGAATGAGTCCAGTCGCATGAATAGGATAACCGACTGACCACAGTCGCATGATTCATTCACATGAATGAAGCAGAATGAATTCAAACAAGATAATTAGAACTAATTTGTGGTATGTGATTATCTAATGTTTATGTGTCTTTTGTTTCAGATAGATGGCCGATAGATGGTCTATCAACCCCAAGCACAATATATGTGCTCATGTAGACCATACTACTCGGAATGGTGTCGAGTTTGTAGAGATCATCGCTTTTCTCAGGCGATCAAGGATCTACAAGGCCATCTCTACTCCATGCACTCCCTACAGGTCCTTACACCAGGCCTTCTGGGAAAATGCTTCTGTTGATCGATCATGTGAGTCGTATAGCATACGAAGTTCTATCTGTGGTATGGATATTGAGATTACTGCTGATGATATTTAGAGAGTACTTGAGCTGGGGAACGATACTAATCACCCCGCCAGACGTCACCCACTTACGGTTAGAGGATGTTTTCTGAGGCTCAAGTACGCTGGGGACATCAACTAAGGTGTGCTCAACAAGAGCAACATGTGTCCCCAGTACAAGTACTTGGCACATGTCATTCTGAAGTGCATTGCTTCCAGAATGGGTGGGTTTGATGATCTTTCAGACCAAATTCAGAATGCCTATGTGGCACTCGTACTGAACTACCCTTTCAGCTTCTCGAGCATGATCTTCTCTTACCTCATGGAGAATCTGGAGGCAAAGGGAAAGGAGGGATTTTTTATGTACCCCAAATTCTTGTAGCTGATCTTCCATGAGAAGCTGCCATCACTTCCAAAGGAGCACCACGATGTTATGGCTCTAGAGATCATGAAAGATACGACCCTGGGTCGTATGAGAGTTTATCGTGGTAAGCAGGTAAAGCCCCAGGTAAAGAGACTGATAGGCCATCTGGCCAATGAGAGTTATATGGCGCCAGCAGGACGTAAGTGGCGACACGCATACAGCGACTCTGATGATGAGCAGCTATAGCTCCCGGAGCATGACTCTGATGATGATGATAGCGGGGATGCAGGAGATACATTGCCCACTTGACCAAGGGGCCCCACTACTGATAGTGCATCTCCTGTATCTGCCCCCAATGGAGATATAGCAGAGTCCGCTGGCTTCCACCGGGAATTTATACCTGGTGAGGAGGAAGAGGAGTCACATGAGGAGCCACTAACCCGGACTGTGGGAAGTAAAGTTGTTCCCACAGACTAGGGGCTCCAGGCGGTTGGTGGACGCCCCGGTGGATCGAGAGAGACTACTGCTAACCCTACATATACTCCTGATCTGCCAGGCCGTGTTCTAGGGGGAGCATCCTCCTCGACAGGATCGAGGAAGAAGAGGATGGCTCGGCCCCACGGCTTGAAAAAGAAGAAGCGCAGAATCACCTTCATCACCACCACAGCCACCACCACTACTCCACCTACCACCTCTACAGCCACACCATCTGTCACCATATCTTCCACATCCACACCACCAGCACCTTCACCTATATTACCCCCAATCTTCACCACAGTCACCACCACCACTAGTCATCCTGTAGTACCATCTTCTTCCACCCCATATTCATCAGGATCACCTCTGCCTCCCAGTGGGGTAGAGGAACAGCTCTCAACACTCAACCGTATGGTGCTGAGGCTATTAGCTACAGATGAGGAGAAGAGCACTCCGATTCGACAGCTTATAGACATGACCACTGCCCAATCTCAACAGCTGTCGCATCAGGCTTGATTGATCGATGAGCACGCTCATCAGATGTCTCAGCTCCGGGAGCAATACAACAAGAGGATTGAAGAGCTGGAGGTTACAAACAGCTCCATCGTACTAAAGCTCAAAGGATCCAGAGACGAGCCCTTAAAAATTAGAGAAGAGATACTGATGATGATGAGAGTGATGATGATGATGGTGGTGACAATCACCTTGGTGATACAGATGTTGATGATGATGATAATGATTCTTCAGCTGCAGGTGCTACATCAACAAGCGAAAGGAGGACCAAACATACTCAAGATCCGAGTGCCTCCACATCCAACCCGGCAGTAGAAGAGCTGATGATCTAGGACAAGAATCCAAATTATCAAAGGGATGAACACGATATTGCTCCCATCCAACAGATCAAGACTCAACTAACCATGATTCTTGATCTACAAAGGATTGTTAGAAGATCAGTGAGTTACACCCCTAAAGAAGGGGAAATAATTCATGATCTTACTAATGAGCAACTGGCATAAATATTCAAGCTCAATCCCGATGAGATTGTAAAAGACGCTCCAACTGTTGAAGGAGACAGTGATGACGACCTGAAAGACATGGATGAGATAGAGATCGAAGATGTCACAGCAGCTCACTATCCAGAGTATGCTGACAAAGAGGGAAATGTGGTCCCCAATCTGGGTGATTCCCTAGTCAGTGATACATTTGATATATTGGATCAGATGGAGCAAGAGACTGAGAAGGTTGAAGAACAAGCCCAAGCCTCAAACATCGATGTTGATATCAGAAAGGCTGAATGGGCTGCATGTTGTGAGGAGATCTGAGCACAATGCTCTGCTCCTAAACCGAATGTCTACACCAAGCTCTACAAAGTGAAGAAACATCACAAGGTGTGAGGCAAGATTATCACGTGGGCTCATTTTGATGATCTTAATGTATACGCAGTAAAGAGAGCGATGAGTATCGAGTACTTTAGATTCCCACATGATCTAAAGTCTCTACCTGGTTTTGAGCTCAACCAGCTGGCTAAACTGAAACTACTACATGTTGACCGAGGAAGATGTCAGGCTGGTTTGAGGCTGCCCTGAAGAAAAGTACCACACTAGGTGGGTCAACTTCAAACCTCAACAACCTACGAGGTATATCAGATGTTCTGAAGTTGATCCCATAACTGGAAAGCCCAAGTTAGTGCTAAAATCGAGTTCCCCAAGAACAATGTCAAGAATCCCTCTCAGGGAAATGCCACAGGACTTCACTCCACACTTTAAATGGTGGTACTTTGATTGGAGAACATGGGAGGCGGTCATAGTTCTGAACAAAGAGGGCAAAATGGATACTATCAGGGTATTTGACCTGATGTGGCTCACTAACTTGTATGCTGATGATGTCTATACATTATACAAGTGGCCACTGTTCTATGACACGCAAGATATTGTACAAGCCCTCCAATTCCAAAATGTGATAAGACTCTACTTTGCATTTGAATTACATGCATGAGTCACAAGAGAGGAGAAGTACAAGAAGTACAAAGAGGTATGAAGAAGGTAAGACATTAGAAAGGTCTAGGTCCAAGGGGGAGTTTGTTGATACATATGTACCTAGATTCTGATCTAAATGTAATATGTCCTTATTGAGTTACACTTATGTAATCATTGGGTACTTAATGAAATACAAATGTTTGGTTGTGTTTATAATGTTTATGGTTGTGTTTATAATGTTTAATATTTCATTAATGAGGTGCTTAACGCATATTGACTTGATTATATGGGTTTGTGGTTGTTTGAATTAATATAAATAATGTTATGACAATTAATACATTCAAACATAATAACATAAAGTCATCATGCGAATGGCCCATGCTAATGGACCATACGCATGAACAACTTCATACGAATGACTCAGTCGCACGACTGAACTAGGAGACTGGATCAGTCGTATGACTATAAAATGAGATTGGCTCAGTCGCACGACTGAATACTCAGTTGTGCAAATGGATCAACCGCATGTCTCAGTCGCACGAATGAGCAACCCTAACCTATAAATACCACCTAATTTGTGAAAAAAAAGCACTCAATCCACTTCGACTCCAGGCGTACCCTAGCCATCTAGAAGCCTCTAAGTTCGTACTCCAAGTTCATAGAACGCTGTAGATCGATTCCTAATCGATTCTTGATGTTAGATTCAATACGTTATTGTTTCTACATGCGTTCTTACTCATTGGATCGCCAATCAAATAGGATTCCGCACTATTTGGTTTGGTTTAATACGTTAATCAGTTGGTGTTTCATTCAAATACCAGATCCTAACAAAGTTTCACTTCAGTTGAAGCATGATCAGCCATGGATTTTGTTAAGGAAGTGGTCAGATGCTCAACTTAGGCTTTTAGGCTATAGTTTTCAGAAACAAATTTTTCTAAATCCTTTTGCAAATAGTTAATTTTGAGTTGATACAATTTATGTTCTCTAACATGGGATTCATTCAAAATTATAGTTTCTTTTAATTTGTCAGCCAACTATTGAGCATGGACTTTATAACGTTCAACTTCCTCAACACATGTTGATGAACACAACCTTTCTTTTACCGCTCTGGCCATTGGAGGAACTTTGTGTTCTATATGAGCCATCAATGCTTGATTCTCTTCCAAGACTTCTTTTCATACATACTCTAGTCACATGTTCCATCTTGAAGTATGATCATCCCTGATTCTTTTGAGTTGCTTGGTCCAACTGATTCATTGGCGGGTCGTAAAAATATATTGATGAGTAAAGATTGTCTGTACAGAGATCTTTGAGAGTTTGATTGTTGAAGAGGTTCATCTGATGTTGCTGATGCTGCTGATGTTGTCTCATCTCTGGATATGACTGTTGATTACATTCTCAATGTCCATAGAGATTGCACTTGAAGCATGTTACCTTTGATTTGTCAACACCAATCTTTGATGTTTTACTGGCTGTTGCCAAGTTCTTGTTTCTCCTGAGATATTGCTTTGCTCTATAAGCAATCATTGTCATCTGCCACTGTAGGTCCATTTCTTCCACTACATCAGGATGTAGTTCTTCTAAGTCTTGTTAGTAGATATTTTCTGACGTTAGAGAGCTTCCCAGATCTGCTTGAAAACTAGAACTAAAAGCTGCAAAGGCTACTTTTTGTTCTTCAGAATCCAATATCACAGTGATTGGTTATGACAGATTGTTTGATTGAGAAGACTTTGCTGTTGCTGTAGTTGTACCTTTTCTATTAGCAGTTCTTCCTTTATCCTTTTCATTTTACTTTGAGATGATTTCTTTGAGGGTTTAGAAGCATAAAAGCTAACATCCTCCCTATTATCACTCAAAGCACAAGAGTTATCACTTTCATTGTTTGAAATAAATGCACTTCCAGCATTGTTTGTTTCTTTGAAGTGATAAGGTGAGACATGGGTTCTCACACTCTTGTTTCTTGATTTTTCATCCATTTCAAGAGCTTCTACTTTTTCAACTAGTGTATCTAGACCAGTTGACTTGAGATCTATGGTATTCTTGAACATGTATACTATTTGCTTCCAACTTTCCGGCAAAGTGTGTAGCATTTTCTTATTTAATTCCTCATTGGTATATTTCAACTCCAAAATATTCATCTTAGTTACCAACTGCATAAATTTATGAAGTTGTTGAAGAATTGATTCACCCTCAATGTGATGAAATGTTTCATATTGTGACCCGAGGGTGTCTCCCCTTATGCTTTTGATCTCATCACTCCCTTTACAGAGAGTATGAATTATCTTCCACACCTGATCAATATCTCTTCAGGTAAAGCCATACTAAAAAGATTGTATGCTTTGATATCAACTTTCACCTTTTTGATATCATCAGGTGATAGATCTATGGTACTGATCGGTTGATTTTTATCATTATAATCCGGCCCAAAGGTGGGTGGAATATAAGGACCTTCAATGATGGACTCCCACAAGTCAAAATCTGTGTAGTTCACATGATTCTTGAACTTGATTTTCCAGGATTTGAAATCTACTTTTGTTTCCAACTTTTGTGGTTGGTAAGACGATTCACTGAAGTTGCTCATGATGTTAATTGATGAGAATGATCAACAAGATCTGCTATTCAATTGATTTGAATATAGATACGAGTTAATCTAATCGACTGTTGTTGAACAATAAACAAGTTTCACATAAAAATTCTTTTAAAAACAATAGATCTAATACAGTAAAAACTGACAAATCTACAGAATTCAAAGCAATTAAACACAACTAACACTAATAGATCAGTTGATCTAAATCAATGAGCACTTGGCTCTCATACCACCTGTGAATCCAAGGATCGCAAACAGGAATCATCAGTGTTGGTCGAAAACAAGTCAACGTTTGTGGAATCAACGTTGGCTTGGTTTAATTGTTTTGTAATAAATTTCAATATCAATGAAGATTCAAGAACACACTAACAGAAACACAATTAATGAATAATATGTATTTCGTTAAAATATGTTAATGATTACAAAATAATGAATGAATGATGATGAGACGGCTGCTAGGGTTTGATTGAATGAATTGATGTGATGTTCGCTGTTTGTGGATTTTTTATATTACTATTGTTGTTGCCGTTCAATCAATCATCTAATCAAGCGTCATTGGATCGAAACCTTGGATCCACTAATATAGACAATGATGTTTCTATTATAGAAAACACTGGATCTCTTGGGATTTGATTTGTGTTAGTTAAGGAATCATTGGATTTCTTGGGATTTGCATAAATGCCTTGTTGACTTGTTGACTTGTAACACTTGTATTATACAAGTGTTTGGACTCTGCAGGAATAATGTCTTCCGTAGGAATTTGTTCTTCCGTAGAATTCTTGTTCTTCCGTAGATGTTTTGTTCTTCCATAGGAATCTTGTTTTTTCGAAGCTGATTTGTTCTTCTGTAGGAATCTTGTACTTCTGAAGCAAACTTGTTCTTAAGTTCTGGTTGTTCATCCACAGAGGATCTTTGGATGTAATGTAATTTGTAAGAAACATGTCTACGGAAGAAAAAATGTTCATCCGTAGATGTTTCTTACACTTGGTCAATTTCATAAATTGACCAAGTATAATGTTTGTACCTGCAACCATACATAAATCAACATACATATAAATGGGTTTACCTATACATTTAATGCATACACAATAATGAATTAAAAACATTCATTTTACATATTAATTCAACTACTAAGCCTAAACATAATGGACTAGATCTACTGATCCTAGACCTAACATATATATATATATATATATATGTGTGTGTGTGTGTGTGTGTGTGTGTATAGGTATATATATACGTATATAGATATATACATACATATGTATATATATATATGTATGTATGTATATATATATACATATATATATGTATATATATATATGTATATATAGATATACACACACACACACATATATATAGATATACACACACACATATATATACATATATAAATTGGTAGAGGTTCAACTAAGAATAATTAGTTGCCTAAGTTGCCTAAGAATAAATATCATGGTGACATGTGGCATTTTTAATTTTTAGTAATGGAGGGTATTTATGGAATTAAGATATTCTTCAAATTCATTGTTCTTCAAGAACATAATTCACGATTTTAGTGGGGATCGACCTCAATTTCATACTCGAATCCACGATCAGTTCATGTACTATAGAATTCAAATGGATTTCAATATCTAATCAGTATTGCAGCGGTCGGGATGAAATCATATTCTGGTTCGAGGAGATTTTGATCGAAACAAGTTGTCATGGTCATCAATTTCACGAATCAAATCCTGAGATCATGAGTTTTTATTATAATTTGCAATTCCACCCGATTTCAATACTACTATTGCAGCGTTCGATCATTGAAACAGTCATAAGGATCTTCAGTTTCACGAAACCAAAGCCGCAGATCATGATTTTTATCAATTTTGGAGCGAGAATCAAGTTATTCTTTTAATATGTACTTACAATGTCTTCCAATGCAATCAATGAAGGTTCTGATTACAATTTTAATATAGTCAGTTTTGTTTAGTTGTGTACACTGTTTTTATGAAATTGTGTTGTTTTCCTTTCCGTGATGTTTTCGTTATATGTGTTGTTTTGAGTTTGAATACCTTTCGACATGTATTTACAATTCATTTGTGTTGTTAATTGTTTTCTGTATGTATCTATCAATTCATATGGTTTTTATATTGTATTGTGTGTGGTTTTCATTACGTATGATGTAAAAGAAATCAATTTTATTCTTCAATCATACATAGTTTTGCTTCATTTTTAAAAACAGTACAAAATACCTTTTATTGTAATACAGTACAAAATACAATACAAAAATACAGCACATGTTGCTACATATTCAACACATATGATGTGCTGTTTTTTTATTTTATACGTATGACGTAAAAGAAATCAATTATATTCTTCAATCATACATATTTTTATAGTTGTGCTTCATTTTTAAATACATTACAAAATACCTTTTATTATAATATAAAAATGCAGCACATGATATTATTTCCCAGTGTATAGAAACAAATAATCCTATATAGAATTCAATTGTACTACATTTTTATAGCTTATGTACTATATTTTTATAAACATTCAATTTTTAGCAAACCAAACATAACAACCAAAGTTGTACTGCTTTTTATAGCTCTAAGCATTCATATGTACCACAAAATAAAGAGTGTACTGCTTTCTATTGCTGATAAACAAAATAAAACATATTTTGATTATATAACTATTTCATTCAAATGATTTCTTTAATCTTTCTTCTATTCCTTTCCTGTTGTTTCTTCAGTTTCTTCTTCTCAGCATCATCTTTTTTATTAAAGTTCAGTACATCAGATGTCACCATTTCCTTCAATAAGTTGATATCCGATAACAATGTTTTTGTCCGATATTTGATTATAAGATCATACAACTTAGCATTTTCTTGATCTGACTCTTCTGAAAGACCACAATTCCATTTCTTATGTTTGCCAAAGTTATACTACATATCGGTTGAAATACAGCACAAGATACCAAGATATATGCATCAGCTTTCAGAATATAGTACATATCTATTGAAATACAGCACATGTGCATATAGTGTTATAAATCCATGTTCATAATTTATTATGTGTGTTGTTTTTATTATGTGTGCTATTTTCCAAGAATACAACACATTTATGATAAATCTATCTTCATACTAATAAATTACAAATCAAGTTTAGAATACAGTACATTTATTAAAATCGATTTGAAATTTATAATGCAGTACATTAATGATAGATGCATCGACTTAGAAACATAATAACCCAAGTTCAATATATTAATGTCATAATGAAGGATAAAATGCAGTACATATATGAATATCACAACACATCCATTTGATTTCGTTTGAAAACACTACATTAATCAAGTTTTTGAATATAGTACATATATGAAAATTGACTTTGTAACAAAACTAATCATCTATATAAACAAACAATGCAACAAATCAAGTTTAGAATGCAATACATATATGAATCTCGGTTTGAAATTTAGTATTCATTACACATATTAATCGAATTTGTAAGTAAATTCAAGGAACTTACAGTCACTATGAATTGTCGATTTCTTCTTCATTTTAGGTCGTTTTGATTCTGTTTTTCAGCCAAAAAAACATAGAATCAGTACTATAACTTCAATAATTGAATGGATTTCACTAATAATTTTAAGAACTTACTTGATTTAGATTGTTGAATGACGATGAATGAGAGGAATAGACAGAAGATGATGGGTTTTGAAATCGTAATTTTGTGTTTCTCTATTTTATATTGTCAAATAACCATAATGCCCTTTTATTCCTTTATTTGATTTAATTACTAGAAATGCCTTTAAACATGAAATTAGTGGCTATAAATGCTTCTTAGATTTCTTAGGGAAAAAATTATTCTTAGGGGAACTTTCCCCTATATATATACATATATATACATATATATATATACATATATATACATATATATATATACATATATATATACATATATATATATATATGTGTGTGTGTGTATGTAAGGCCCCGTTCCCGAGCACCTCACAATTGGTCATTCATTGCACATAAAACATTTTAAAACGTACATTTATTTTGCAGCGGAATTTAAAACTTTCGTTAATAATTAAAAACATGTCATTCATTCATTTAAAACATATGTTTTCATCTCAAAATACAAGGACATGTCAAAATACGGATGCCAGCCTCAAAATGCTCCGAGTAACTTATGCATCCATGCCTGCAACTCCTCAGCATCAACAACTACCTGCCAACTATCATGCATACAAAAGTCACCGATGCTGAGTGAGTTCTAGTTTTATAATAAAACATACTTTTCTTTCATTAAAACCGTTCTTTACTTCCTTTCAAATCAGACTATACTTTCGTAAATGCTCACACATCATACGTATACATAGATAATATCATTATTATCTTCATCATTATATTCGTTAACTTTCGCTCATTCAACGTATTTCATTATCTATCACTTCATTCTCTAGATCTGGTGAGACTTTACCCTATTCATGGCACTCAGCCATCATTACTGAGGTCGAATGACAAAGGTCTATATCGTACATTATTATGATAATTCATTAACGTTCATTTCATACATTCGTTCTTTCCATTATTATCTTTCGTTCATTACTCTTCATTACTCGAATCTTGTCTCATGCAATATCCCTGATTCATGCTCGAAAGACTGACATAGCATCGGGATACGCGACAAAGATCCCATACGAGTCAATCATAGGAATTGAACTGTATCGGAGTCTGTTGCAAAGCCAGGTTGCTCACCTCATTATCTCGTCTCATGCAATACTCCCGACTCATGTCCGAAGACTGATACTATGCCGGAGTACGCGACATGGACCTCTATCGAGTCTATTGCGACACAGAGTCGCTCACCTCAAAGGCAATCTCAATGATTGCACGCTATCCGAGTCTGTTGCAACAACAGGGTTGCTCACCACATACATATGCTTGTCTTTATGCCACATCCCCAAAGTTATGTGTAACTCGGGTAACCATCATATATTTCACTCCCAACATAATGGGTAACTACACCCCCATCAAAATGTGTACATCACCCCCATCAACATAAGTACATCACCCCTATCGAAATGGGCACATCACCCCCATCGAAATGGGTACATCACCCCCATCAAAATGGGTACACCACCCCATCGAAAGGGGTACACCACCCCCTTCGAAATGGGTACATCACCCCCATCAAAATGGGTACATCACCCCCGTTGAAATGGGTACATCACCCCCATCAACATGGGTACATCACCCCCATCGAAATGCTACATCACCCCCATCGAAATGGGTACATCATTGAAGGTTAGCCACAAAGACCAAAACCCTTGCGTGCACACATTAGGATTAGCTGAACCTCAAGCGGTTGAGCTTAAGGCATTTAGAGCCGTGCACTTCAGTACACTTCACTTGCAAGCCTCTCATGTTTTCATTAATACATGAATGCATTCATTCATTACGTTGCTCTTTTCATTATCTTCCACTTTACGTTACATAATACTTTCATTACATTCATTAACGTTCAACGCAAAGCCAGGGGAGGACATACATACATAATAAGGAACATATACATAATCATAAACATACACCATCACCATACAAACATCATTATGCATACATAACGCACGTAATTCCATCATATCACAATGCACACAACAAGCATAGGGCATTACATCAAAACCAGGTCTATCTCCCTATATCCCATAAAACAACTTAGAAAATCCTAAGTCCAATATGGGCGCATGGGATCCTTCCTGGCGCATGAGCATAAAATTTCTAAGTGTAAAATAGTCTGGGCGCATGGGCACTATTTAGGCGATTCTGCCCTGTTTAGACGCTTTGCCACTATGCAGGCGCATGGCACCTGATTAGGCGCATCAACACTTAGTTGTTTCAACACTTGCACGGACGGCCACTATTTAGGCGCATGGCCCACCCTTGGGCGCATGGCCAACACTTAGGCGTCTGGCCAACATGTTGGGTGCATGGGCCACTGTTTAGGTGCATGACCCACTCTTGGGCGCATGGCCAACACTTAGACGCATGGCCGACATGCTTGGCGCATGCGCCACTGTTTAGGCGCATCAGAACCTTCTGAAATATTTTCTATGCAACAAACATCACCCGATTATCATTCTAACACTACCCAAGAACAGATCTAACATACCAGGGGCACCTAAACATGCTAAACATCAACACTAACCCATAAGCCAACTCTAAAACATACATACATACATCATTTTCAAACATAAGGCTGTAGACTCACAGTTACTTTCAAAATGTTTACTTAGTATGCATAATAGCCCCAAAAATGTTGAAAAATCAGTAAAGAGGGGTTCTAGAAACTCACCTTGAGCACCCTTTGAGCAACACACTTCAAGTTCGAGACCCACCTTCGGTTCTACTCTTGAATCCCAAAAACAAACACTAAACACCAAGAACTTCGGTCAAGAACTCGAAACCCAGCTGAAACCGAGCTCATATAAGAGAAGACTTACCTTTGTAGCTTCTTCTTCCTCTTTCTCTCTCTAGAACCGGGGCTCTCTCTCTTTCTTCCTTTCAGCCGAATGAAGAAGATGAAGAAGAAATGGGCGACCATGCCCCTTTAAACCTTAAAATGAAAAGTTTTTGTACTTTGTACACTTTATCCCCCTCCAATTGTGCTCATTATCTTTTCTTTCTATTTACTTTTCTTTTCCTCTCGTTTAAATTAGAAATTCGGGGTGTTACAAGTATACCCCCCTTAAAGAGGTTTCGTCCCCGAAACCTGTCGCTTCTCGAACACTTATGGGTAACACTGTCTCACCTCTTCCTTGATCTTGCACTTAAACTTAGATCCATTTAGGCTTCCCTGCACCTGCACAAGTGAAACTATCATCCTCGTTATCCTATTCTCTTTTTATTAGTAATGGCCACCAGTTGCTTCTTGTGGTTGAATACTTTGTCCAGCTCAGTGTTCTCTAGTGGCATGACCATATCCTCATTGGTTGAGCTCTTCCTTAGACGAGATGCATGGAACGTCAAATGAATTCCACTTAACTCATTGGGTAGCTCTAGGTGATATGTCACTTCTCCTACCTGAGGAACAACTGGGAATGACCCTCTTATACTTTAATATTAGCTTTACTCGATTTCCAAATCAAACAATCCGCTTTCCTGGTCGAAGCCTTCATCATAATTCATTGTTGTAGGTCGGTACTGAAACTATGGTCGTGCATGGTTGATTAATCCATCCTATTGCAACACTTGGGGTTTGAGTCATAGATTACTGATCAACTCACCCGGAGATGTACATCTATCCACCTACGCCTATCGTGAACGATCTAGTAGGAACAAGCGCTCTCTCTCAATTCTATCGCGCAATCCTCTAGGGCATTAGGTAACCTGGTAGACTTCCTAATGGCAATTCTACATCAAAGGACATATCCATATTCTTACTACTAATAGGCAACTTAGCACAGTAAGCAGCAGAGATAAAACTTTCTTATAGCACCAGAATCAAATAACACAGAGGCTAAAGTTTTGTTTAATAGAAACGTACCTAACACAAGATCGGGGTCCGTCCTAGCTTCCTCCGATCTTCTTCACTCCCGAACCTTCCGCCCTCGGCTTCTTGCAATCCCTGCTCATGTGACCTTCCTCACCACAAGAATAACACCTCCCCATACCACAGTTCTTCGCAACATGTCTGGTCCTTCCACAATGGAAACAGATATTGCTCCCCAATCTACATTCCCCGGGGTGCCTGTGTCCACACTTGTCACACCTTTTCTACCCCGCATCAGTTATGACCACACGCTGATCATCCACTCGTGCACCTTTATCACCTGGAGCGGCTCCGCCACTTCCCAATCACTTCCTATTCCAATCTTGATCACCCTTTCCTTTCTTGCTACCTTTAGTCACCATGACAGATCTTTCATCATAAAATCTCCTCGCCAAATCAACCTCTGACCTAAACATGCTCGGTCGGGCGGTGATCATGTGCCTACGGATGTCCGCCAGAAGCCCTGAATATACCTCTTGATATTTCGTGAAACAGGTGTCACCTGATCCGGCACCAGACGTGCCATCTCATTGAATTTAGTGGTATACTGCTATTGTGTCATCGTTCCCGCCTCCAGCTGCAGGAACTCCCTCTCAACTTTATCCATCTCACGGTGAGGACTGAACTCCTCAATCACCAGCCTTTTTAACTCTGACAATCTCATCCTTCCGATAGCCCTGCTTCCCTCAATCTAGACAAAATTGTCCCACCAACACAAAGCTAAGTCCACAAAAGAGTGAGTGGAAAACTTCACCTTCTAGTCCTCTCAGCACTCCCTGTTCTCAAGGATAGCCTCCATCTCCCTCGCCCATCGATGAGCAACAGCAGCAGTGCCATTACCATCAAAGGTAAGGGGCTTGCACCTTTGGAATGCCCCGTAATTACAGCCTCGTGTTTTCTCAGGCAGAGGCTCTTCTTCCTCCTCTTCCTCATCAGTAGGGATAACCATCTCGGCCTCCGATTGTTTTCTCGTTACCGAGGACCTATTCCTCTCCTTCCTTCCACCTTCTCTAACAGCTTTAATCACTTTGGTCACTACAGACGGTAAGACTGTTTGCATGACCTGGTGTACTTTATCAGCAATCGCTTCCCTAGCTGAGGCATTCAAACTAGCATTCTCATTCTCTTCGCTCCAGCCAAGAACCTCAGGGTTCTCATGGGCCGTCTTAGGAGCCTTAGCACTACTCCTAGTCACACGTGAATGGCCTCTGCCTCTAGGAGCCTTGGAAGATTTCTGCCCAGCCATCCTCTAACACACTATAAGATTCAAACACCCACACAGTCATTCAAGGTAATAACTCAGTTTATGTCAAGTATAGTATGTCCCTAATTACAGTGGCCAGTTGTGATTAGCCACTTACTTTACTCTTCATACCCCAAGAATTTCCTATCCTGACTACATTAGTATCCAAATCTACACAAAAGCACACTAGCCACATAAATGCGCACATAATACCGGTTAACATTAACTTACATAAAACGTTTACATAAAACCTTTACCTACAGACACGTAGCTACTAGGACTGGCATCCCTTTCCTTTTAGTCCCATTCTCAGCTTAAGCTAAGGTTTTTTTGAAAATTTACCCATTTCGCTTAAACTTTGGCTCTCATACCAACTTGTAAGGCCCCGTGCAGACTTTTGACTTTCAGTGGTGATGAATTAGGTTTAATTATTTCAACATGCATTTGTGGATGTCACACTTATCTGGAATCAATATTCCTCAGAAGATTTTTAAGCGGTCTACGGGTATTGGACAAGAAGAGACTATTCTAAGAGCTTTCAAACAGATGCCAAGCCTCAGGTCAGTGCCATCGCATAGCAAAAAGGCGCAAACAACAATGAATTCTAGAATATTTAGGTTATGCTTATCCTCACGTTAGTGCCACCGCATAGTAGAGAGGCACACAACCTATCTTCTTGTTAGAGCATTTATTTTTTTTCCTTTTTTCACATAATGCACCAACAACATATGTCATTAGCTTGACTGCTTTTAGCATTTTTACATATGCTTTGCTCATATTCATGGTCATCCGCACACATTTGTGGCGTTTATTTTGCTCATCACCCCTTATTGGAAATGCGTTGATTGTGTTAACCAGGGATAAGATGAGATCCCATAGCAATTTGAACAAGTTAGTTTGAATATTTAATTCACCAATGAAGCCTACTCATCTATTGTGTTGAATCTACTGACACATCATATTATGAACTAGCAACCTCTAGCTCTACTTTCTGTATGTTATCTCAGTAGCAAACTAGTTTAACTATCATTTTTCTTTGGTTGTGCTTAGACTTCTTAGACTTGTACTTTGAATTTCGCATTTGAGCACACTTGTTTTGAAGTCCCAACCGATTCCTTCCCTGTGTACTATCATTTTTCATAGACTTTTAATCAGAGTCTCAGATTCGATTTCATGTCTTATTAGCTAAGCTGGCCTCCCCCGTCATTTTTTTTATTTTTTATTTTTTATTTTTTATGTAATTAAATACTGCACGAGTTAAATACTAGACTAAACTATTCCCCCCGTAAAATTTTAAAACAGAAAATCTTTTTGTGTTTTTGGATTTTAATAGGCAGAAAAATAAAATAGAATAAAATAAACTAACTACACTAGTCGGACTACGAACTTTCATCTTTTGGAATCACATCACTTTTCTTTTTCACGCCATTAACCTCTAAAAGATATAAAAACCTCGGTTGATCAAATGATTTTGTGTAGAGGTCGGCGCGTTGAAAATCCGTATTAATTTTAACCACATCGATTAATTGCTTTTCAAAAACAGTCACGTATAAAGTGATACTTAATACCGATGTGTTTAGTTTTAGGATGTTGGACCGGATTTTTGGTTACCGCAATAGCTGCAGAATTATCAACAAAAATAGGAGTGTTAGAAAATTGGAAACTGTAGTCGCGCAGTTGCTGTTGAATCCAAATTGTGTGTGAACAGCAACTAGTAGCAGCAACGTATTCAGCTTCACATGTTGACAGAGCAACGGAGATCTGCTTCTTACACTGCCAGGTGACTAACCGTCTACCAAAGAACTGACATCCTACTGATGTTGATTTGTAATTCATTTTGCAACCACCATAATCCGAGTCACTATAAGCTGTAAGCTCAAAGTCATCGTCATGAGGATAACACAATCCGAGTGTTGGAGTACCCTTCAGATAACGAAAAATCCTTTTGACTCCTATGAGATGGTTTACTTTAGGTTTCGCCTGATATTTGGAACAAAGACACATCACATACATGATATCAGGTCGTGAGGCTGTGAGGTACATGAGAGATCTGATCATTCCTCTGTACATGGTGGCATCAACCAGATCACCATTTTGGTCGGGTGCCACGTCATGGTTTGTGGCAAGTGGAGTTCCAGCTGCGGAAGCATTCTCCATGTTGAATCGACTGAGGATATCACCTACATACTTGGTATGATGTAGGAAGATTCCCTTTGGTGTCTTATCCATGTGTAACCCGAGAAAGAACTTCATCTCCCCCATGGTGCTCATCTCAAATTCTGCTTTCATTACAGATACAAATTCTTTACATAAATCTTCGTCCTTGGACCGAAGATTATGTCATCAACATAAATTTGTACCAGCAGAAGGTCGCCATCTTTTTCTTTGATGAATAGTGTACAATCAATAACTCCTCTGCGAAAACCATGTTTTAGCAGATGAGTTGAGACTTTCTTGTACCATGCTCTAGGGGCTTGATGGAGCCTGTAGAGAGCCTTATCCAGCTTGTAAACTCTATCCCGATGATAAGGATCATCGAATCCTTAGGGTTGACTGACATAAACCGTCTCACGGATTTCACCATGAAGGAACGCACTCTTGAAGTCTAGTTGATAGAATTCATTTTCATGTAGAACGCATAAGCTAGAAATATACGTATTGCTTCCATCCTTGCCACTGGTGCACACACTTCATTGTAATCTATGCTTTTGACTTGTCGAAATCCTTGAACTACAAGTCAGGCCTTAATTCTGATTATGATCCCTTGGTCATCTTCCTTGCATTTCAGTACCCATTTAGTGCCAATTACTTTAGCACTTTTTGGTTTGTCAACAACGGTCCATACTCCTAACTTCTTGAACTGTAGGAGTTATTCTTGCATCGCACTGACCCATGCCTCATCGTTTAATGCTTCACGAACATGTTTTGGCTCAAATTGAGACACAAAACATTGATATGCTCCATCGTGAAGGTATCCCTTTTTCATTACCGAGGCATAATTAGCTGAGTATAGTTGATTTCTGGTCTGTACTCCCGATCGAACATCCTTAATGACATTGTTGAAGGGATGATAAACGTTTAGCCAAGATCCAGGAGTTATTGGAACAACCACCTTATTATCCAAATTGTTAAACTCAGGTGTAGGATCTGTAGCTGTTGGAGTATGAGGTTCCGAATTGTTAGAGGCATCAGGATTTGATGCTTGTGTACTTTCAATGGTAGAAACCTGTTCTTCCTGGTCCTCATTCGCAGTCGAGCTTAATTCCATCTAGCCTTGCCTCATTATCAGATGAACACTCACTTACTTCAAGGTCTCCCCCTGAAGGGTTAGAGGAATCACCTAATGGACCAGATGATGTCGAGTTTGGTGGAGGAGTGTTAAGAGCATGGTACATCATCCTAGCAGAAAGCTCGTCATCAGTATGAGAAGGTGGCAAATTAAAGGATTTGAAAAATCCATCATAGTCAAAGAAGAATGAGGGTCCTTTCCCAGTTGGAGGGGTGGTGTATCTTTGAACGTCAATGTTGCACCACACTTCTACTGGACCCGTTGAGTTGTTTTAAACTCTCTTGTCTGGTATGTTGTATCCGAGAAATATCCCTTCTTCTGCCTTCTCACTGAACTTCCTATTCTCATTCTTCTTTAACCATGTACAAGGTGCACCAAACGGTTCTAAATACTCCAAATTAGGTTTATGTCGCTGGAGTAGTTCATAACACGTTTTTCCATGTTGCTTGACCACTAAGACTCGATTGAGCGTGTAACACGCATTTGCCACTGCCTAATTCCTGAATTGAATAGGCAGTTTTGAGTCAACAAGCATTGTTTTGGCAGTCTCGATCAAACTTTGATTCTTTCTTTCAGCTACCCCGTTCATCTATGGAGTGTAGGTAGAGGTGAATTGATGAACAATTCATCTTTCTTGACAGTAGGCCTCCATCCACTGATTCTTGAATTCAGTTCCATTTTCTGATCTAATCTACCTAACTTTAAACTTGTAGAGTGATTCCAATTGAAGATCATGTATAGGTTGGACTCACCTTAGTGTAGATTATTTACTTTTGATTGTAATAGGTATTTTGTTAGTTTCCTATTGTATAAACTTAGTTTTATGTAGTTTTGCAGTCCAGCGAAAGTGTGAGTGAAACTATAGTTTCGCGCACGGTCAGCTGTTTAGTTAGCTTGGCGAAACTACTGTTTCTGCCGGGCAAAACTATAGTTTCGGCACTACAGTTTTGCTGACAGCGAAACTATCTACGAAACTAAGACTGCTATATATATTTGATCTTTCTTAATTTTGGGTAAGCTTGCAAAACCCTAATCGATTATCATTGTTGCAAGTAATCATTTCAAAGCAGTTATTACAGAGAATTATCGTTGTACTTTATGTTATTGATTATTGATATTCATTGTCTTCTCATGAATGGGTTATTATTGTGTTCAATCATCTTTGTTCATGTTGTTTAATTTGTTTGTTGGATATTGAACTATTCTTCATCTTATTTGCACTATTATGCGATCAATGGACCAACAATATGGTATCAGAACATTAGTGCGCACGATTTGTTGAGTTTTTCGGTGGTTTTTGTTCAATATCGAGTTTCAATCAGTTTTTAGTTCCTTATTGGATGTTTTTGATGTGGAAATTGATTGAGTTTAGCTTGTTTTCGATTGTGGAAACTTTGCTAATCAACAGATGTTACGGATCATGTACTTGAACGAAATACTAACTCATTAACGTGTATACCGAATCAAATAGTGCGGAATCCTATTTGATTAGCGATCCAATCAGTGAAAACGCAAGTAGAAACAATTATGTATTGAATCTAACGTTAAGAAACGATTAGGAATCGACCTACTACGATCTATGAACTTGGAGTATGATCTTAGAGGTCTCTGGATGGCTAGGGTACATCTGGAGTAGAGGTGTGCAATGCCTTTGATTTTCCATGAATTAGGTGGTATTTAAAGGTTAGGGTTGCTTATTCGGGCCACTGAACCATTAGCATGGTTCAGTCGCGCAATTGAGCCATATTGTTGATCCATTCGCACGAATGAGTGTTCATTCGTGCGACTGAGTCATTCGCATGAAGTTGTTCAGGCGTATGGACCATTAAGGCGCATGGACACTTAGGCGCATGGTCCAATCGGACGCACGACCACTGTTGGGGCGCATGGTCCATTCGGACACATAAGAACTTCATCTTACTAAGTTTGAATGTATTCAATATTATTACATTGTTTATACTAATTCAAACAACCACAAACCTATATAATCAATTCAATATGCGTTAAACAACTCATTAATGAAATATTAAACATTATAATCACAACCAAACATTTACATTTCATTAAGTACCCAACTATTACATAACTGTAAGACATTAAAGACATATTACATCAAGTTCAGAAACTAGGGACACATGTACCTACAAACTCCCCCTTGGACCTAGTTCCATCTAATGTCTTACCATCTTCATAACCTCTTCATTGTTCTTGTACTTCTCTTCTGTTATGACGCCTGCGTGTATCTCAAAAGCAAAGCAGAGTCGTATCACATTCTGGAATTGTAGAGTCTGTACAATATCTTGAGAGTCATAGAATAGTGGCCACTTGTATAATGTGTATACATCATCTGTAGACAAGTTTCTGAACCACATTAGGTCAAACACCCTGATGGTTTCCATTAAACCATTCTTGTTCAAGACTATGACTCACTCTCCTATCCTCCAATCATAGTATTACCATTTGAATTGTGGAGTGAAGTCCTGTCCATCTCCCGTAGAGGGATCTTTGACATTTTTCACGGTGGACTCCACTTCAACACTATTTTTGGTTTTCCAGTAATGGGATCAACCTCAGACCTTCTGAGATACCTGGTTGGTTGTTGAGGTTTGAATTGACCCATCTGGTGTGGTACTCTCGTTAAAGAGCTGCGTCAAACCATCCAGACATGTTGCGTGGATCAGGGTATAACAATTTCAACTTCTCTAACTGGTTCAGCTCAAATCCAGGAAGAGTCTTCAGGTCGTGTGGGAACCAGAAGTACTCGATCCCTTTCTCACGTTTAACTGTATAAACGTTAAGATCTTCAAAATATGCCCACGCGATGATTTTGCCTGACACCTTATGATGTTTCTTCACTTTGTATAGGTTGGTGTAGACAGTCGACTTTGAAGCACTGTGTTGGGCTCTTATCTCTTTAAGCATGTAGCCCACTTAGCCTTTTTGATATTAACTTCAACATCTGAGGCTTGGGCCTTATCTTCAGTCTGGTCGGACTCTTCTTCCATTCTAACCAGAGTTTCAAAAGTTTCACTGACAAGGTTGTCGCCCAGATTGGGAACGACATTACCTTTAATGTCAGTGTACACTGGATAGTGTTGGTCTGTGACATCTTCTATCTCGATCTCATCAACGTCGTTGACCTCATCGTCACTTTCAACTTGGACTGTTGGAGCATCCTTGACAATCTCATCAAGATTTTGCTTGAACATTTCAGAAATTTGCTCGTGAGTGAGATTGTGAATGATCTCTCCTTCTTCAGGAGTGTACATCATCGATCTCCTGACAATTCCCTGCAGATCAAGAATCATCGTGAGCTGAGTCTTGATCTGTTGGAGGGAGCAACGTCATGTTCATCCCTCTAAAAATTTGGATATGCTTGATATAGACATGTAACACAACAATCATTAGTTAATACTCAAGACACAAATATCAACATTAAATATAAACATTCATTACATTAATGTGATACAAGATTCAAATGCATATGATTTAAATAACAAAAACAACTAAGTATTACTCTTTTCTTGGATTATATGCTCCTTTGCTGACGGGGCGGATGTGGAGGCTCCTTGATCTTGAGTCCTTTGGCTCCTCCTTTCACCTGCAGATATGGCACCTGTAGGAGATGCATCCTCATCATCATCATCAACATCATCAGCATCATCACCAGCATCTGTATCATCTCGATGATCGTCACCATCATCATCATCATCATCATCACCATCACCATCGTCTCCATCTCCCTCTTTGATCTTTAACGGCTTATCCTTTGATCCTTTGAGCCTAAGCATAATTGTCTTGTTGGTAGTCTCCAACTCCTCTATCCCTTTAGCTGATTGGGCATGTTGTGCCTGGAGTTGGGACATCTCTATGCTCTGTGCAGCCATCTGCTGTGCTTGTTGCTCTATCAACTATGCTTGCTGAGATATCTGCAGAGATTGGGTAGCAGTAAGTCTACTAGCTGACGAATCTGAGTAGTCTTCTCGTTATCGGCAGCTAACAGCTTCAACACCATTTGGTTAAGTGCCGAGATCTGTTCTTCTACCCCACTAGGAGGTAGAGAGGACCCAGAGGGATAGGAGGGGTATGATGACGGCTAGTGGTGGTGGTGGTGGCAGTGGTGAAGATTAGGGGTGGTATAGCTGAAGATGGTAGTGGGATGGTGAAGATTGGGGGTGGTATAGATGATGTAGGTGGTGGAGTGATGAGGATTGCGGGTGGTATAGATGAAGTAGGTGCTATGGTGGATGGGGTGGTAGTAGTGAGTGGAGTGGTGGAAGAGGTGGTAGTAGTGGTGGTGGTTATGAAGATCATCCTCCTCTTCTTCTTCTTCAACCCATGGGGCTGAGCCATCCTTTTCTTCCTCGATCCCCTCGAGGTAGATGCTCCCCCTAGAACACTGCTTGGCTGATCGGGAGCATAAGTTGGATCAGTGTCAGCCTCTCCCAACTCGCCAGGGCGTTCACCAACCGCCCGGAGCCCTCACTTAGTGGCAACAACCTTGATGCCCACCGTTCGAGTCAAAGGCTCCTCGTCTGACTCCTGTTCCTTATTAGGTTGGAAATCCTGATGGAACCCTGCAGCCTCTGTCTCCCCCTGGGTGGGTGCAGGAGATGCTGTATGAGCAGTGGGGGCCCTCGGTTGAGTGGGCCCAACATCTCCACCATCACCGTTGTCGTAATCATCGGAGTAATCCTTTGGGAGCTCTAACCGCTCAACTTCTGAATCACTACCTACGTGACGCCACTTACGCCTCCCTGGCGCCATGTAGTCCACCTTGGCCTGATGGCCTATAAGTCTCTTTACCGGGGGTTTGACTTGTTTTCCCCGGTATACCTTCATACGATCCAGCATCGTATCATCCATAATCTCCAATGCCACAACATCGTGGCTCTCCTTTGGCAGCGAGGGCAGCTTCTCATCAAAGATCGTCTGTAAGAACCTAGGGTACATGCAGAAACCCTCTTTGCCCTTCGCCTCCAAGTTCTCTATTAGGTAAGAGAAGATCATGCTAGAAAAACTTAAGGGGTGGTTCAGAACCAGTGCCACATAGGCATTCTGAATCTGGTCTGACAGGTCATCGAACCCACCCCTTCGCGATGCCAGGCACTTGAGGATGACGTGTGCCAAGTACTTGTACTGGGGACACAGGTTGCTCTTGTTGAGCACCCCTGCGATGATATCCCCAGCGTACTTCATCCTCATGAAGCACCCTCTCACCGTCAGTGGGTGAAGTCTGGTGGGGTGGTCTATATCATCTCCCAACCCAAGTACTCGCTGAATGTCCGTAGCCGTGATCTCTATATCCATACCAAAAATAGAACTTCGTATGTTGTACGACTCACATGACCGATCAACCGATGCACCCTCCCAGAAGGGCTGTTGTATAGACCTGTAAGGGGTGCATGGTGTAGAAATAGCCCGGTGGATCCTGGATTGCCTAAGAAAAGCAATGATCCCTACGAACTCGGCACCATTACGAGTTGTGGAGTCCAAGTGAGCACAGATGTTATGCTTGGGGTTGATGGACCACTTCTCAGCCATCAATCTGTAACACAAACCACATAAACATTATCTAACCACATGACACAAATCAGTTCTAATTAACTTGGTTGAATTCATTCTGCTTCATTCATGCGATTGAACCATGCGACTGGATTCAGTCGGTTGTCCTGTCATGCGACTGGATTTATTTGGGTGATTAAGCATGCGATTTAGTTCAATCTGGTGAATGAGCGGGTGAATGGTTCAGTTGGCCGACTGAGATCATTTGCCTCACTCATTCGGCCGAATGAGTCATCCAAACAACTCAATCGCACGATTGAAGTTCATCCGTGTGTCCATTCGCATGACCCACTGTTTAATAAGCAGAAGTACGAATTCGGACCAAATCTCAGAGTTAGACGTTGTGTTTTGGTTCTTTCGACTCGTGATCACATAACTAATAACCTAATAACATTAATATTAACGTATTACATGGTTATATTAGCTTATTAGTCCATTTAGTTGTTCGGTTCTTGTTTGAATCGACATTCTTAAATTAGGGCACCATTCTATTAGATTGTGGTGAGATTCCAACCCACTATACCTGTATAATCACTCAAAAATGTCATAAGATCAAAAGAAATCAGAATTTTTGGTCTAAATAAATTTGGCCAGCGTAACGGTCGTCTGTGTGATGTGGGGGTGATGAGTCAAATCCGATCAACTGTGGCCCTATTTATACTAAATTTAATTTTAATCGGCCGACTGGACCCATTCACTCGGTTCATTCGGGCGAATGGACCTCAGTCGTGCAATTGGCTCAGTCGATCATATTCAGTCGGCCGACTGGACTTCAGTCAGGAGACTGACTCATTCACACATTTTCATTCGGTCGAATGGTTCATTCTGATAAGCCATTCGGGTGGTTAATGCATAAGTATGGTCCATTCGCACCGTTGGTCCATATTCGTGGTCCATTGGTGTGATTGGATCATACTCATGATTTTGAGTTTATGACCATTTCTTACTTAACCTCTTTTAAACTTTGATTTAAGATTATGAACATTTGATCATCTCAGACATGATCATTTAACTTGAAAAACTTTTGACCACCTTAGACGTGATCCTTTTAACCAATTTGTCACCTCAGACGTGACTGATTTTACCGTTGAAAAGTACGTGTGGTCACCTCAGATGTGACCCTTTTAGATGATTAACTCCCTTACTGAATTCCATGATGTAGTCCGATATTAAACAAACTGAATTGACTAAATTGAAATAAAATATAAGACAAACTGAAATACAAAACTAAACTTGTTTTTGACTTTTTGTGTGAGGTGTATATCCTAACATAGAAATCTAATGGATTCGGTTCCGGAATAGGCAATTTCAATTTACTTTTCACCATAACCGAACCAATTCAAATTGGAATTATAAAGGCAAGTCAAATTATTTGGGACATGTTATCAACACCTTTTGATGCTCAATTCTTGTTTTTCATCTTGAGTCGTTAGCAAGTTTAGGAAATCATACTAGTACTAATAGATCCCACCTTGATTTGGACTTTCAAGAATTGCTGCCATGATGATTGTCAGTATACTAGTCCTCTTAAATCCATACACAGACTTTTGACACAAATTGGTGATAGTTTAGGGTTTGATTATTTCAACAAGCATTTGTGGATCCCACGCTGATATGGTAATCAGCCTTCCTCAGGAGAGTTTTGAGCGGTCTGAGGGTAGTTTGCAAGAAGAAACTCTTCTTAGAACTTTCAGAGAGAAGCCAAGCCTCAGGGTAGTGCCACCGCACAGCAGAGAGGCGGCAAACAACAATGTAGTCTAGAATGTATAGCTTATGCTTATCCTAAGGTCAGTGCCACCGCATAGCAGAGAGGCACATAACCTATCTTCTTGTTTGAGCATTTTTTTTCTTTTTGCATAGTTCTCACCAACAACATAAGTTATTAGTTTGATTACGCACATATTTATGGCGTTTAATCTGCTCGTCACCCCTTATTGGAATTTGTTGATTGTGTTAACCATGGATAAGATGTTAACACATAGCTTGTTGAACAACTTAGTTTGATCTTGAAATCACCAATAAGGTCTAATCGTCTATTGTGTTGAATCTAGTAACACATCATATGCGGTCGAACAACCTCTAGGTCTACTTTCTTTCTGTTACCCTAGTAGTAGCTAGTTTTACTATCATCTTTCCTTTTATATTGCTCAGACTACATAGACTTATACTTTGAACTTCGCATCTTATTTTATTTAATCTTTTAAAAGTCCCAAGTGATTTGTACCTGTGTACTATCATTTTCCAAAGTCATTGAATCGATATCACAGATACGATCTACTTTATATTAGCCAGCCTATCCTTCTCCCTTGTTTGTTTTGTTAATGTTACTAACTAACCTATTCTCCCCCTAAAAATCTAAAACCATAACCGATTTATGCTTTTTAGGATTTTAATAGGCGACCGAATAACATTAAAGTAATTAACTTGATTAAACAAATAAATAAAGATAATAAGAATTAAAAAAAGGACAAGACTCTTCGGACTACACATGATCATCATCAGGAATTACATCAGTTTTCTTTTTAACGCCGTTGACCTCTAACAGATATAGAAAACATGGTTTGTCAAAATCCTTTGTATAGAGGTCAGAGCGTTGAAAATTAGTATTTATTTTAATCACATCGATTAAGTTCTTTTCAAAGCAGTCACGTAAAAAGTGATATTTTATACCGATGTGTTTGGTCTTAGGATGTTGGACCGGATTTTTAGTTACTGCAATCGCAGTAGAGTTATAAAAAAATAGGAGTAGAAATGAATTTCAAACCGTAGTTCCGCATTTGCTGTTGAATCCATATGATTTGTGAACAGCAACTTGTAGCAGCAACGTATTCGGCTTCACAGGCTGACAAAGCAACCGAGGTATGCTTCTTACACTCCATGTCACTAATCTCCTCCCAAAGAATTCACATCCCGCTAATGTAGACTTGTAGTTCATCTTGCAGCCACCGTAATGCGAGTCACTATACGCTGTCAGCTTGAAGTCAGCATCCCAAGTGTCATACCTCGGCTTTGCCTAACAGTACCCTTCAAATAACGAAAGATCCTTTTGACCCCTAACAGATGGTTAACTTTCGGCTTTGCCTGATATCTTGAACACAAGCATGTCACGTACCCGATATCTGGTCTTGAGGCAGTGAGGTACATGAGAGATCTAATCATACCTCGGTACATAGTGACATCGACCAGATCACCATTCTCGTCAGGTGCTACATCATGGTTTGTAGCAAGTGGAGTCCTAGCTGCAGAAGCATTCTCCATGTCAAACCGACTAAGGATATCTCCTACATACTTGGTTTGATGTAGGAAAATCCCTTTTGGTGTCTGATCCACCTGTAACCCGAGAAAGAATTTTGTCTCTCTCATGGCACTCATCTCAAACTCAACATTCATTACTGCTTCAAACTCTTTACATAGATCTTCATTCTTTGAACCGAAGATTATGTAATCGACATATTTGAACAAGCAGTAAATCTCCATCTCTTTCATTTATGAACAGTGTACAGTCATGACACCTCTGCGAAAACTATGTTTCACAAGGTGAGTCGAGAGTTTCCATACCAGGCTCTGGGAGCTTGATGAAGCCCATATAGAGCCTTGTCAATTTTGTAAACTCTATCATGATGATACGGATCCTCAAGTCCCTAAGGTTGACTGACGTACACTGTCTCTCGGATTTCACCATGAAGGAATGCACTCTTCATATCAAGTTGATAAACTTTAATCTTCATGTATGATGCATAGGCGAGGAAGATACGGATTGCTTCCATTCGTGCCACAGGTGCAAACACTCATTGTAGTTAATGCCCTCGAGTTGTTGAAATATTTGGACAACAAGTCGAGCCTTATTTCTGATGATCACGCCTTGATCATCTTTCTTGTATTTCAAGACCCATTTAGTGCCAATTACCTTAGCACCTTTAGGTCTATCCACCAGAGTCCATACACCCAACTTCTTGAAGTGAATAAGCTCTTCTTGCATGGCACTCACCCATGCCTCATCATTTAGGGCTTCACTAACATACTTTGGCTCAAAATGAGACACAAAGCAACGATATGCACCATCATGAAGGTATCCCTTTTCCATTACCGAGGCATAGTCAGCTGAGTAAAGTTGATTTCTGGTCTGAACTCCTTACCTCACATCTCCAATGACATTGTCCAAAGGATGATAGACATTTAGCCGTGATCTAGGAGTTGTTGGAACAACTACCTCAGAATCAAGATTGTAAACATTTGGTTCAGTATCTGAGGCAGTAGGAGTCTAAGTTTCTGAAGAAGCAGAGGCATCACTATCGGATGCTTGTGGACTTGTAGGAATAGGAACCTGTTCCTCTTGGTTGTTCTGATCAGTTTCCACAGCTTCTTCGTCAGAGGAGCAGTCACTATCGTCAAGTGCTCCCTCTGAGTTGTTAGATGAGCTACCTTGTGAACCAGATGATGTTGAATCTGGAGCCGGTGGGTTCAAGACATCATACATCATCTTGGTTGCCAACTCATCATCAGAAGTGAAAAGTGGGATGTTGAAGGATTTGAAGAATCCATCATAGTCGAAAAAGAAGGCGGATCCTTTTCCTGCAAGTGGTGTTGTGTATATCTGAACATCTACGTTACACCACACTTCTACTTGACCCGTTGAGTTGTTGTAAACTCTCTTGTTTGGTATGTTGCATCCTAGAAATATACCTTCATGAGCCTTCTCATTGAATTTTCCCTCCTTAGTCTTCTTCAGTAGGGTGCACGGGGCGCCGAATGGCTCGAGATACTCTAGATTTGGTTTACGTCACTGTAGTAACTCGTAACATGTCTTTCCATGGCATTTAACTATCAGAACTCGATTCAATGTGTAGCATGTGTTAGGATCTAGTATTTGAACGAAACACCAACTGATTAACGTGTTAAACCAAAACAAATAGTGCGAAATCCTATTTGATTGGCGATCCAATCTGTGAGAAGGCACGTAGACACAATAATGAATTGAATCTAACGTCAAGAATCGATTAGGAATCGATCTAAAGTGTTCTATGAACTTGGAGTACGAACTTAGAGTCTTCTGGACGGCTAGGGTACGTCTAGAGTCGAAGTGGATCGAATGCTTCTAAACCATTACGTTTTTTCACGAATTAAGTATCATTGTGGCTACAATTCTTGAAAGTTCAAATCAGTGTGGGGACCTGAGAGTACTAGCATGATTTCCTAGCTTTGCTAACTGACTCCAGATGAAAAACAAGAATAGAGCATCAAAGTCTTTTAAATAACTTGTCCTGAATGATTTGGTATATGAATGAAACACCAACTGATTAACGTGTTAAACCAAACCAAATAGTGCGGAATCCTATTTGATTGGCGATCCATAAGTGAGAATGCATGTAGACACAATAATGAATTGAATCTAACGTCAAGAATCGATTAGGAATCGATCTACAGCATTCTATGAACTTAGAGTACGAACTAAGAGGCTTCTGGACGGCTAGGGTACGTCTGGAGTCGAAGTGGATCGAATGCTTCTAAATCATTATGTTTTTCCATGAATTAAGTGTTATTTATAGGTTTAGTTTTCTTATTCGGGAGACTAAACCATTAGCATGGTTCAGTCGTGCGATTGAGCCATGTGGTTGATCCATCCGCACGACTGAATGTTCAGTCTTGCGACTAAGTCAGTCGCATGAAGTTGTTCAGGCGTATGAACTATTTAGGCGCATGGACACTCAGTCGCATGGCCATTCGGATGCATGACCACTTTCTGGGTGCATGGTCCAGTCGGACGCATGTGAACATCACTTAACCAAAGTTTAAGTGTATTAATTATTATAACATTATGTATATCATTTCAAACAATCATAAACCTATATAATCTAGTCAATAAACATTACTCAACTCATTAATGAAATATTAAACATTATAAATCACAAAAAAACATTATCATTTCATTAAGTACCCAATATTACATAAGTGCAAGACATTCAAGACATATTACACTGAGATCATGATCTAGGTACCTAAGTGTATCAATAAACTCTCCCTTGGACCAAGATCTATCTATTGTCTTACATCTTTCATAATTTCCTCAAATTTCTTGTACTTAGCTTCTTTGGTGGCTACTTGTATAATGTATAAGCATCATTAGCTGACAAGTTGGTAAGCCACATTGGGTCAAACACCCTTATGGTTTCCATTTTACCATTTCTGTTCGAAACTATCATGGCCTCTCCCGTTCTCCAATCGTAGTACCACCATTTGAAATGTGGAGTGAAGTCCTGAGGCATCTCACATAGTGGGATCTTTAACATTGTACGTGGTACACTCCACTTCAACACTACTTTTGGTTTGCCAGTTATATCATCAACCTCAGATCTTCTGATGTACCTCGTTGGTTGTTGAGGTTTGAAGTTGACCCATCTGGTGTGGTACTCCCTCTTTAGAGCTGCTTCAAACCAGCCTAACATCTTATGAGGGTCAGCGTATAGCAGTTTTTACTTTGCTAACTGGTTAAGCTCAAAACCGGAAGAGTCTTCAGGTGATGTGGAAACCTAAAATACTCAATTTCCTTCTCATGTTTAACAACATAAATGTTGAGGTCTTCAAAATGTGCCCATGCTATGATCCTGCTTGCCACCTTTTGATGTCTCTGTACCTTATACAGTTTGGTGTAGGCACTTGACGTTGAAGCGCTACGTTGAGCTCTTAGCTCCTCAAAACATGCTGCCCATTCTGCCTTTTTGATGTTCACTTCAGCATTTGTGGCTTGGGTCTTATCTTTATCCTTTCCAAACTCTTGTTCCATCCTGTCTAGAGTCTCAAAAGTGTCACTGACAAGAGTGTCTCCCAGATTAGGAATGGTAGTTCCCTCCTTGTCAGTGTACTGTTGATAGTGTTGAGCAGTGATATCTTCTATCTCAATCTCATCGACATCCTGAATCTCATCGTCACTCTCAATCTCATCGACATCCTTTGATTTATCAAAGCCAAAGGTTGTGTCCTTAGTTGCAACCATGTTCAGTCCGGTCTTTTTGACAAACTTCTTAGCTTGTCGGACAGCACTCGCTAAGGCCCACATAATGTCCATCCGTTCCAACTCAGTCTCAACCACCTGCTCGTAGTCTTCATTAGCGAGGTGGCAGTTCCCTATCTTTCCACTATAAGAGTGGACTACTACAGCTAAGAGATCCATGTGATCTCAAGTTTGATGGATTAGAGTGTAACGCAGCGGAATAAGAACAAGAATGAGACAAATTATAGCAAGAATTTGATATTCGTATGCTTTAAGAACAAATACGGTTGTAAAGAGAGAATAGATTTCTGTGAAAATGAATGTTTCAATAATATCAAATGTTTCTGCTCAATCATTCACTTATTACAATAGGTTGACACTCCTTATATAGAGTGCAATCACTGCTGATATCACGGATAGTGACATCTGGCAGATTTATTACAAAAATACTAAAACTTAACAAACTACTAAAATGTTCACAACTACTGAGAACATATCAGAGTGCTAAGTACAAAATATAAAACTACTGCTACGAAACTACTGAAACTACAACGACTGAAGAACAAGCTCTTCAGTCGTTTTACAAAACTACTGAAAAGAAAAACATAAAACTACTAAAAGAAAACCATCACAACTACTGAAGAAGACCTCTTCAGTTGTTGTGACAACGTCTGATACTGGTCTTCAGCACTTGTGTCTTCAAACTTGTGTCTTCAGACTTTGTCTTCAGCACTTGTGTCTTCAGACTTTGTCTTCAGCACTTGTCTTCAGACTTTGTCTTCAGCACTTGTCTTCAGACTTTGTCTTCAGCACTTGTGTTCAGACTTTGTCTTCAGCACTTTTCTTCAGACTTTGTCTTCAGCACTTGTCTTCAGACTTTGTCTTCAGCACTTGTCTTCAGACTTTGTCTTCAGCACTGTGTCTTCAGACATTGTCTTCAGCACTTGTGTTCAGACTTTGTCTTCAGCACTTGTCTTCAGCTGTTGTGGACTTCAGCAGTTGTTATGACATCTGTGGGACTTAAGGTTTTTCTAATCCGGCTCATTGGTTCTTTTGGTCCAACAAACTCCCCCTGAACCAATGCAGCCAAAACCTTAACTTTATTGAGGTCCCACTTATTGTTGGGAATAAGATTGGTTCTTTTCCTTCTTGATCAGCTAAGAAGATGACCCAATTAAGCATTGGCCTGGGAATAGATTTCTGAAATTTGGTTGGCATAGTATGGATAAGAGCCCTGACTTTGGGGAACTGGACACAGGGCTGTGGTCCTATCCATGAAATCTACTTCCCATGTATAAGCCTGTAGGATTCTCTGGTGTATGCTCTGAGAAACATAATTTGTTCTTCCATGGTAAGATTTTCGGCTCCACCATCAAACAATCCTTCACGCCCATACAACTCTGAAATGTACTTAGCCTGTTTGCCATTTTTGAGCTCAACTGTTGTGATCTATCTGTATGCAAGCTCATCTTGGTGCGTCCCTTCAAGTAACAGACTAAGCTCATTTTGTTTGAAGTTCTCAAGCCTCTTGTAGACTAACCCCTTTTTAATTACTCTGTTCCCTAATATCTTTTGGGGTGGCTGTTTAGTTTCATAGGCCTTCTTGAAATCTTCTACAATTTCCCAAGGTGATACTACAAGGACCACTGTGATCTCTTCATCTACGATCCTTTTTATTTGGCCCTTGTATCTCGAAGGAATGTCTTTCTTCACAATTATGTGAGCCACCCTAGGATGAGGCCATATTCTCACCTTTTCCTTTTGATATTGAAATGTGTTAGCTAGGGTGTACAATCTCAGAGCTTCCTTTTTCATACTGATTATTGATGAAGAAGCAGCATAAGTGTTGTCTATGCTTTTCAGCATCTCATCATCATGAAGCTTTTGCTGCTGTTCTTCTTCTATCCTTACTCTCACAGCTTCCATTTGTGAGGTGGGAGTGATGGGCATAGGTTTGGCTTTAGGCAAAGTTAGGACTGCAGAAAGAGGCAGCATATCTTCTTCCTCATCATCCTCTTCTTCTTCTTCTTCTAGCCTCACACCCTTTTCTTCTTCTTCTTGGGTGCATCATCGGCTGTTGGTTTTGAGGGTAAAGGAGTTGGTTTAGTGGGTTGTGGTAGTGGTGATTTTGAAGTTGGAGGTTTTGCAGGTTGTTCTAGCATTCTTGTAGTGAGTGAGGCTTTTGAGTGTTTTGCTAGTTCCTTTCTGTTCCCAGCACCTGCCTCATTTAGTGCTTCAATCACCAATCCCTTAGTGTATGCTTCAGACGAACAGATCTTGGTGGTTATTGCCAAGATACTGTCCCTGGTCCATGACTTAATCTCGATCAATGATCTCCCAAGGTACTTTGCAATGAATCTGATCATGATCTCTAGTCTTTCTCTTTCTAATGCATCATAATTTGCCCATCTTGAGTTAATTTCTTCAACTTCAAGTCTCCTAATCTCTGATTCAAGCTGTGCAGTATCGAACCCCTGTCTATACAGTTGATCAATAATGGAGTCCATTGATTTACTGTGTGTAGCATCCGCCATTTTGATCATCTCATCGAGTTCGAGTTCTTTTTCTTTTCCTTCAACCTTCCTCTTCTTATATGTGACATGAAAGTCTTTGTGACTTTCACACACTTGATCAATGTCAGCTCCCTTCACAAACTCCTCTTCCTTCTCAGTCTCCTTTTCTTTCTTCCCCTCTATGCTCTTCCTCTTTGCTTTCACTGACTGACTCTCCCCTTTTTTGGTTGCATTGGTTGCAAGGGTATGAGTAGCAAAAAGCCTTGTGCTCACAATCTCCTCCACCAGGGGTTGTATGATTGAGGGAAGCCTCTCATCCATGGTTTTGATCACAATGTCTATGATCATTAGGGTGATGAGAGGTAGGGATTGCTGAAAGATAGTAGTTGTTTGCTCAGAGGGGTTCTGTCCCTAAGAAGCAGTGCCAGAAATAGAAGCTGGTGGCTCAGAAGTTTTGAGTGGCTGAGTGTGTGGGAGACCTTCAGGTGAAGGTGCCATCTGTGGGTTTACGTTGGTGGCAAATGGACTTGTTGTTTGAGAGAATTGGTCAAGTAGTCTTTGTAGTCTACTGACTTCTTCCTCAAGAATTGTGTTCTGGGCCAGAACATCATAAAAGAAGCCCAGGTCATCATTAGCAGATGCTGAATCACCTGACCTCCTACTTGGAGCAGGATGTACATGCACTGGGTGTAGACCAGTTTTAGCATGTGCCCCTTTTTCTTGGAACTGGGGACTTCCAGCCTCAGGATGATGTCCTTCATCAGCTGTTGCCTCTGGTGAGGTCTTCGCAAGATTACCAGCCTCAGTCTGATCATGTGCTGATTCAGAAGAGGTGGCAGCCTCACCAGATGTTCTGGTCTCCATATCCACACCAGGAGATAGAACAGTTAAACCCTCGTGCTGTGGGCTGTCAGAAGCATGTTGATCCTCTTCCTCAATTGTTGTGGTTTTCCCCATTGTTGGTGTTTGTTGGGGAGGAGGAGAGGCATGCAGCTGAGTCAGCACGTTTGCAATAATGAGAGTAGGACTTTGTGGGGCGGTTGCAGTGGGAGATGGGATAAAAGCAGTATGCACCTGGGGAGAATGGTGCTCTTCAATGGCAATCTCCTCAAATGAGGAAGATCCCAGATTAATGGGTACCCCTTCTTTGGTTGCTGCAGGCTCCTTTTGAGAGGAAACTTGAGCGGCTGTGGCTGGTGAAGTCCTTGTATCCACTAGGGGGTAATAACCAGTGGATATATCCTGCGTTTGTATTGCAGGGGCATCCTCAGGGGACTCATTTCCCTGAGTAGCCTTTTTTGTCTTCTTTTTAGTGGGTTTGGTGGGGACTTTGGATTTGGAGGTGGTGGCTGTGGGTTCCAGCTGCGTGGGTTTGCGCAGCTTGGCAGCCATTTTTAGTGATTGGTTAGAGTTGTGCCGGAGTATGCTTCAGGCAATACAGCCGTAGCAGGACTCCCAGGCCAACAAGTCCCTCAGCTTGAAGCTGGTTTTCAATTATGGCTATTATGAACCGAGGATATAATATCCAATGGTTAGCAAGTTGTTTTTGGGCCATATCCTTGAGCTCTAAAAATAGTATTTCAGAAAAATTTAAAGGTTGTTGCTCAAGGATGGAGTACATTACCTGTTGCCACCTTGTGGACATTTGATCCCATGATGAAGTCTTGGGGGCAAGGCAGACATTTACCAGGTGAAAGATGAGACGTTCGGCATCCTGGAAATGTTTCTTCAATATGGTAGATCTACTCAGGTTACCCTGGTATCCATGCTGGGCAAATGATTGATCGATTGTGCCCTTTGGATAACCACTGGGAAAGTTGCATCATCCAGATTGAGGGTTTGGCGAAGAATGTCTGGAGTAATGACCACTTTTTGACGATGGACAAACGATTGAAGAGACTCTGTGTCATTCTCCTCAGAGACAAGAGTGACGTTTGTCCAGAATTGGTTAAGAGATTCGGCATATATGGTGGGATTTAACAAAAAAGCCGTTTTGTAAGGTGACTGAACCATTAAATAAATGGCGTTGTGAAACTTGGTCCAGTATGGCGATTTTGTGAGATGTGCGACACAGTTGTGTCGGGTTTTAGTTGCATGGTCGCCATGGATGAAGAGAGGTTACAGAGTTTTTTGAACGTTAGGTTTGAGAAGAGAAGAAAGTAAAAACTCTGAAGGTGGGATAAGGTATTTAAAGGGTAGGGTTAGAAAACGACTGAAGGTTTTGGTGTTAGTCATCAGTTGTTAAAACTACTGATGATGTGGTATTAGCTTTCAAAGGTTTGGAATGACTGACCATATTGGTGTGATCAGCAGTTGTTATAAAACAACTGAAGACTTGGTTTTAACCGTCAGACATTGAAACAGCTGAAGTCTCTGATTCAGTCATCAGTAGTTATAAAACTGAGGACTTGGTATTAGTCATCAGTAGTTGGGAAACTACTGAAGACTTTGGTTTTACCATCAGTTGTTGTAAACAACTGAAGACTTGGTGTTAGTCATCAGTAGTTGAGAAACTACTGAAGACATGGTTTTGCTTCAGTTGTTTAGAAAGAAACAGCAGTTGGGAAACTACTGAAGACAAAAAGGCTCATCAGTAGTTGTCGTCAATTCATTGCTTTTCAGCTGTTTCATACTATCCTCAACACGTACTCATCAGACGTTTTCATCTGTTTGCAGATGTTTCATAGGACATTAGTACGTATTTGTATTTCTCACAACAGTAGTTGTAGCTACATCAGCTGTTGTAACTACATCAATTGTTTTAACAAATAAAGTACCTGAGTACTGAGAAGTTAAGCTCTAGTAGTTTAAAGAAAACTTCCAGAGAAAATAACGTCAGTACTTATATATATGACAATAATAAACTAATGATCATGAGTACTTGTGAGCTGAGATCACCAGTAGTTGTCACTTATTCTAGTTGCAACATACCAAGCCTTAACACTAGGTTTTGGAAAGTTGTGCTATCCAAGGGCTTAGTGAAAATGTCTGCAAGCTCATTAGCACTAGGAACAAATTTTGGATCAATCAGACCTTTTTCAAAACAATCTCTAATAAAATGGTGTGTGATTTCAATATGTTTAGTCCTAGAGTGCTGGACAGGATTCTTGACAATACAAAGAGCTGAAGAGCTATCCATTAACAATGGGGTCTTAGTCTCTGTTATGCCATAATCCAATAATTGGTTTTGAAGCCAGAGTACCTGAGATGTACAGCTTGCAGCAGCAATGTACTCTGCTTCAGCAGTTGCTGTAGCAACTGAGGTCTGCTTCTTACTCTGCCAAGAAATCAAGCAGTTGCCTAAGAATTGGCATCCTCCAGAAGTGGACTTTCTTGTCAACTTACACCCTGCATAGTCACTGTCAGAAAAAGCAACTAATTTACCAGAATGTCTAGTAGAATACCATAAACCTAGAGATGGAGTGCCTTGCAAATATCTAAAGATCCTCTTGACTGCAATCAAATGGGACTCCTTAGGTGCAGCCTGAAATCTAGCACAAACACATGTAGCAAACATAATATCTGGTCTAGAAGCTGTTAAGTACATCAAGGACCCAATCATACATCTGTAAAGTGTTTCATCAACCACTTTACCTTTCTGATCTGTATCCAGTTGTGCGGTGTTGCACATGGGAGTAGAACAGGGCTTACACTTTTGTAAATCAAACTTTTCCAAAAGATCTTTTGTGTATTTGGATGGATGAATGAAAATTCCATCAGCCTTTTGTTCGATTTGCAATCCCAGAAAGAACTGTAATTCTCCCATGGCACTCATTTCAAACGTCTGTTGCATCAACTTTGTAAAGGCATCACACAACTGTGGATCAGAGGATGCAAAAATAATATCATCTACATAAATTTGAACAAGTAGATTATGCTGCCCAGCTTTCTTAATGAATAAAGTCTTATCTATGGAGCCTCTAGTGAAATTATTTTCCAGAAGAAAGTTTGATAATGTCTCATACCAGGCTCTAGGAGCTTGTTTCAACCCATAGAGAGCCTTATCAAGCTTATATACCCAATTAGGAAGTTTATTGTCCTCAAAACCTGGTGGTTGACATACATAAACCTCTTCTTTAATTTTCCCATACAAAAATGCACTTTTGACATCCATTTGAAAAACTTTAAGGTTGTGATAAGCAGCATAAGCTAAAAACAATCAAATTGCTTCCAGTCTGGCTACAGGGTAAAGGTTTCATTATAATCAATACCTTCCTCTTGTGAAAACCCCTCTACAACCAGTCTGGCCTTGTTCTTAACAATAAGCCCATTTTCATCAGTTTTGTTCATAAACACCCATTTAGTGCCTATTGCACACTTACCTGAAAGTAGAGGAACCAGTTCCCACACTTGTTGTTTCTTGAACTGAAGAAGCTCAAGCTGCATGGCTTCAACCCATCCATTGTCCCTTAAAGCAATGTGATAGTTCTTTGGCTCTTGCTGACTAATGAAGAGGGCATAGAAGCAGAAATTAGACAATTGACTTCTTCTTGAAACGCCAGCATTGATATCACCAATGATTTGAGACATAGGGTGATTCTTCAGATCTTGGTACACAATAAGATCTGTGCAAGTGTTTGTAGCAGGCTCAGCAGCAACAGATGGTGATGGTGAAGCGTTTCCTTGAAACCAATCAGTAGATGGTAATTCAAAGGAAGTTGAAGTTGTAGAAATCTCATCAGCATTTGTTGTGGATTGTGCTACTGAAGCTACAGGAACATCAGGTCTAGCTGAATCAGGTAGTTGATCAATAAACTTGAAAAGGTGATTACTGATATCATCATCATCACAGATGGATGACTAGCTACAGAAGACGATGGATTCATATGATCTGCAACAGCAGGTGGTTGATAAGGAACATTTTGCAGAATGTCCAGATCAAACAACTCCACACGGTTTTGTGGAATTATATCCTTAGGGGATTCATTGAACTTTACATGCAAGGTTTCTTCAACTATCTTTGTCCCACAGTTGAATACTCTATAAGCCTTGCAAGTGGATGAATACCCAACAAAATACCCTGCATCCACCTTAGAATCAAACTTTTGGAGTTGATCCTTTGTGTTGAGAATGTAACAGGGACACCCAAATGCTCTAAAGAATGAAATCAAAGGGGCTAAATGATGTAAAACTTCATAAGGAGTTTTCATCAACCTCTGATTTACTAAGGCTCTATTCTGTACATAGCAGGCTGTATGACAGCTTTAGCCCAAAAGGTCAGTGGCAGACCAGAATCAGCCAACATGGACCTTGCAGCTTCAATGAGGGTCCTGTTCTTTCTCTCCACTACTCCATTTTGCTCTGGAGTCCTTGGGATGCTATACTGCCTCTTGATTCCCTTTGACAAGTAAAGCTGATCAAGAGTGGTTTCTGAATTCAGTACCATTGTCACTCCTCACACACTTAACTGGTAGGGATACTGCTTCTCAACGTGTAACACAAAGTTCATAATGGACTGAGCAGCCTCATCCTTTGAATGCAAGAAGAAGGTCCATACATATCTAGAGTAATCATCCATAATTACCAGACAGTATTTCTTCTTTGCCATACTCATTACCTTCACAGGGCCAAAAAGATCCATGTAGTAGTTGTAAGCAGACATTAGACATGGATCTTCTATGGTTGGGAATGAACTTTATGTTGTTTCCCTTTTAAGCATGCAGTGTAGATTTCATCACAATTGAACTCCTTTATTGGAAGCCCTCTCACTAAACTCTTGTGGATCAGCTGATTCGTGTTTTTGAGATTAACATGACCCAGCCTTCTACGCCACAGTTTAGATTCTTGGAGAGAGGCCTTGGAGAACAAGTATGGATGGCCTCTCAACTCAATTTTCTTTGACAGATCCAAGGCATATACTCTTCCTATCCTGTTATCCTTCAGGAGAGTATTATCATCCAGTACTTTGTCCATCAAGCTCAGAACCTTGGAAGATAGAATCCTACAGTTCTGGCTTGTGAAAAGAGCAACATGTCCTTTGTCACACATCTGACTAACACTCAATAGATTGTATTTGAGATTCTCCACATGGTTGACATCATCAAATCTAATATCTCCATTAGACACAAATCCCTTTCCAAAGATGTAACCTTTAGCATCATTTCCAAATGAGACAAATCCCTTCTTTCCTGAGAGTAATCATGAAGAAGAGAGCTGCTCCCAGTCATGTGCATGGATCCTCCACTGTCCACATACCAGATGCTTTTTGGCATGCTGAAGAACCCTGCACAATCATAAGAAATAAGTTAGCTTTGGAGACCCAAACCTTTTTGGTTTTGGGACTGACTTTATCAATAGATTTAACCATAGCTGGTTTCTCATGATTAACAGCTGATGAAGATGCAGATGGTGCTGAAATGGATTTGGGCCTGGAGTTCCTCTCCAGTGGTTTGATCACATGGGCTTCAAGTTGGTTAACTCTCCCCACAGATGCTGAACCATCATAACAAGCTATGTCTGATTTGAAGCTCGAGCTTTCAGTTCATTTGACACTCTAGAGCTTGTTTTTGATGAGTTCCTGTGACCCACCATTTCCTCCTTCTTAGACTTCACAGACTTAGTCTTATGTTTATCATGAGGAACAATATCAGCTGTCTTCTGATAAACCGCATCCTTCTTAGTGGATTTGGGTAAGGACTTGGGTTATCAGGTGAGATGATTGTGGTACAAACTTGGTCTCAAACTCAGTTTTCATTTTATTTATTTCTAGTTTAATGAGCTCATCCCTTTGGAGCTTTAAACCCTTTTTGTACCAACATTCATGAGATAGATGATTGAATTTACCACAAATTTCACATGGTTTATTCCTCATCTTGGACATCTTAGCTGCTGAAATGGAAACTACTGAAGGTGTGATCTTCAGTACTTTCCTCCTATCAGTACTAGGTACTAAAGGATTTGTAACAACTGAAGACTGGTAATTCAACTGCTTTCCATCCGTCCTAATAGACTATTTGATGGATTCCTCAGCAGTTGTTAGTCCTTGTATTCCAACTGATTTGAAATACTTTTTAGATGGTTGGTCTCTTTCAGTACTTGGGGTACATTGAGGAACAACATCTGATGTACTCAGCTTCATATGAGTCTCAGTAGTTAGACCATCAGTCACTTTATTTGTTGAGATCTTAACACTGGTTTCATTCTCTGATCTTAGATTATCATTGGAGAATGACTCACACGATAATGTGGTTTGGAGATTGCTTTCACTTTAAGACTTAACTATGGAGTTAGGAGTAAAGTCTGTTGGTGGAGCAGATGGTTGTAACCAATGCCAAACTTCACATTTGAAGCAGTTTGCTTGCTAAGAAGCATTTCAAATCCCTTGAATGATGAGACCCAGCATTCACATTCAACTTGGGTCACTGCAAGTTTTTCTTTGAGACTCCTATGGTCTTCAAGAATAACCTCTAGCTTGGCCTTTTCATCATTTAATTAGCATTTAAGCTTATAAATCTCATCACTTTTACTGTTAAGAGCAGACTCATACTCTGCTTTTCTTTTGAAAATGGTTTTCTCAAGCTCAAGTTTTTGATTTATTAGTGCTACATTTGCCTCTCTAATAGAGACAAAGGCAGCTATGCATGTTTCGAACATAACTTGGCTTTAGCCTCTGAAGATACCTGAGTTACCTGTGAAGATGATGCTTTGAACAGGAACCCTCAGTAGACTCCAGGGCCATGAGAGCAAGATTTCCAAAAGGGTGTTCACCACCATGTTGACTAGCAACAACATAGTATTGCTCAGTGTGACCAGACAAGTTATCAGGTAAGCTACTCCAGTCAACGGCTCCAGGTGTGAAGAAGCTGTGATGAGGTTGTGATTGAGATGGAGATGGTTGAGGTTCTGGTAGTGCATGAGATTGTGGTACTATAGGAGCTTGAACTTGATTGACTGTGGCATATAATAGCAGGGATAAGGATATGGCATTTGACCCTGAGGAACAAAATATGCAGGAGAATGAGGGTGTGATGAGTGACTAGAACCAGCAGAATGTTGCCCTTTGGATTGTAAATTGGTATTTGGAAAAGTCAAAAAGGGTGCAAAAGAGTAGATCCAGTTGATCTACACTCTCTTGCAAAGTGTCCAAGCCTGTGGTTTGTGACACTTCAACTTGCTCTTGTCAAAACCGACTTTGGTTTTGTCATAGAGTCCAGGAAATTTCCTGCCATTCTCTTGTAGAATTTCTGAGATCTGATATTGACCAAGGCCATTTGGCTCAAAATATCCCTCTTCTAAATCATCATCAGCAATGCCCTTCAAATCATCCATGATGAAGCATAGATTGTCACTATTATTACCAGAATGACAATCAACACTCACAAAGGCATGATTAGAATTGTTTGAGGTGATATCAATATGCTCATCATAGTGGCATTCTGATCCTGCATACCCTGACTCATGACTTACCAAGGCAGTGTTTCCTGGTACAAAATCATCAGTGAGCTTTCCAGATGATGACAGTTTTCATTTCTGTTCTATCTCTCTCTCAAATGTGAGCAATTTCCCATGGAGTTGGGTGAGAGATAGTTTGTCCAAATTTGCACTGGAGCGTAAGAAAATAGTATATGTGTCCCATCTCTCAGGCAGTGATCTGAGAAATCTGTTATTCATCTGGCTGTTTGTGTACTCATGTTTGACCATTTTTCATTCAGAGATCAAACAAGAGAACCGCTCAAACTGTTGAATCAGTGTCTCACCCTTCCTATGAGAGAATGTCTCATATTGGTGGGCAAGGATTTCTCTATTATTTGCCAAGACCTCATCTGTTCCTCCAAATTGTTCTTTCAAGGCATTCTAGAGGTCATGGGTAGTTTCATAATGCATTAGCCCAAAATAGATTTCATTGGGCAGTGCCATGGCCAGAATTCCATGGGCTTTTGCGTCAATCTCAAACAATTTCTTATCCTCATCTGAGTATTGCTCTCTCCTCTTCGGAACCATTTGATTGGTTTCCGGGTTATTCACCATAGGCTTGTGTGGACCATGTACCACTGATGTCCAACAACCTGAGCTGTTAACAGACAGGTGATGGAGCATTCGTCGTTGCCATATGTTGTACTCATTCCTAACCAGGATCGGAGGCTTGGTTGAGGAACCAGTATTGTGAGGATCATTGGAAGGAGTAGTCATTTTAGGTCCAAATACAATTTAATTCAAGCTTTTAAAAGATCTTACACATACCACCACAGACTCAATGAAAACCAAGAATAAATCTCAGGATGAATGACCAAAAACACAGAAAATTCAATCTCTATAACCGTTTCTTGCAAAAATGCTAATTCAATCAAACTTGGATCTTGGATAGCAGTTTCAATGATAAATTATTAGATCGATCAATGATGACAAGGCTCTGATACGATTTGACAGGATAAGTGATCTCAAGTTTGATGGATTAGAGTGTAACGCAGCGGAATAAGAACAAGAATTAGACAAATTATAGCAAGAATTTGATATTCGTATGCTTTAAGAACAATACAGTTGTAAAGAGAGAATAGATTTCTGTGAAAATGAATGTTTCAATAATATCAAATGTTTCTGCTCAATCATTCACTTATTACAAATAGGTTGACACTCCTTATATAGAGTGCAATCACTGCTGATATCACGGAATAGTGACATCTGGCAGATTTATTACAAAAATAACTAAAACTTAACAAACTACTGAAATGTTCACAACTACTGAGAACATATCAGAGTGCTAAGTACAAAACATAAAACTACTGCTACGAAAGTACTGAAACTACAACGACTGAAGAACAAGCTCTTCAGTCGTTTTACAAAACTACTGAAAAGAAAAACATAAAACTACTGAAAAGAAAACCGTCACAACTACTGAAGAAGACCTCTTTAGTTGTTGTGACAACGTCTGATACTTGGTCTTCAGCACTTGTGTCTTCAGACTTTGTCTTCAGCACTTTTGTCTTCAGACTTTGTCTTCAGCACTTGTGTCTTCAGACTATGTCTTCAGCACTTGTCTTCAGACTTTGTCTTCAACACTTGTCTTCAGACTTTGTCTTCAGCACTTGTGTTCAGACTTTGTCTTTAGCACTTGTGTTCAGACTTTGTCTTTAGCACTTGTCTTCAGACTTTGTCTTCAGCACTTGTCTTCAGACTTTGTCTTCAACACTTGTCTTCAGACTTTGTCTTCAACACTTGTCTTCAGACTTTGTTTTCAGCACTTGTGTCTTCAGACTTTGTCTTCAGCACTTGTGTTCAGACTTTGTCTTCAGCACTTGTCTTCAGCTGTTGTGGACTTCAACAGTTGTTGTGACGTCTGTGGACTTAAGGTTTTTCTGATCCGGCTCATTGTTCTTTTGGTCCAACACTTTTTGACAAACTTCTTAGCTTGTCGGACAGCACTCGCTAATGCCCACATAATGTCCATCCGTTCCAACTCAGTCTCAACCACCTGCTCGTAGTCTTCATTAGCCAGGTGGCGGTTCCCTATCTTTTCATTATAAGAGTGGACTACTGCAACTAAGAGATCCATGTGCTCTTTAGCCACCTCAACTATCACATTTTTGAAGTTTTTGGTCTTCAGCTTTGCTGCATTGGCTTCGGGTATCATATGTTGGGTACTAGACAACCCTGACGTTTCTGTCCATGAAGTAGATGCTTGAGCAGGACCAGCTGCGCTTGACACAAAGGCAGTCTCCAGTGGTGCTCCAGATGTCTTTCCCTGAGAAGTCGCGTTATAGAGTGTAGGATTCTGATCATAATTAGACTTTTGGGTTCTATAATTCAACCTTAGCTCTTCCTCTCTCAGTTTCAGAATGAAATCATTGATATCTAACTTTGTTAGCATACCATTCTGTCTAAGATTTGAAACAAAGGAAACCCATTTCTCTGGTAGTCCATCAGCAAATTTGGACACTTTATCATCCATCGACGTCTTTACCCCATGAGTGTGCATGTCACTCCTCAAGTGATAGAATTTGTCGATCATGTCATCCAGGCTTTCCTTACCCATTGAAGAGAAGTTGTCAAACTCCTTCAAACCCCTTGAGTGATGCATTCCCATCATACCTCTTTTCCAATGCATCTCATAATTTCTTTGCTTGTGTATACTCCGAGTATTGATGAAAGATATCCTTCGGGAATAGACTATGTAAGCAAAGCATTTACTTTCTTTTTAGCATTGTGTTTTGCCTTTTGTCCATCAGTCATGCCATTTAGTGTAAGTTTGACACCATCAGCTCCAACTGGCATGATGTACCCCGACTCTATCGCTTCCCACAAATGAGTATCTACTCCATTTAAGTAGATTTCAAAACATTGCTTCCAGTGTGGGTATTCGTCCAATGTGATAAGCTTTGGGGTTTATTATGATTCCCCACTTCGTTCTCTAGTAGCAGTAGGTTATGTATACGTGAGTCTCTTCCTGCTGTAAAGGCTGAATATTGGTCCTCCATTTCTCTCAACTTTATTTCTAAAACTAACTGTTTTAGTGTGTGAATAAAGGTAGGCGATTGGACTATTCAGGGGACTGAACTATGCGGATGCTTCAATCGTGCGATTGAACTAATGCAGACGAGTCAGTCGGCCGAATGAACTAATGCGGTTGAACAGTCCGAATAGAGTTCTTAGTTGTACGAATGGGAGTACGAATGAGTCTAATCATGTGTATGGGGTATGCGAATGAGTTCAGTCGAGTGATTGAGTCAATCGTGCGACTGAGGCTGCTAGAATTTGAAAATTTCTAGGTTTAACGTGGTTTGGCCGCAAAAACTCGAATTTTAACTAACCCTAGTTGCCGTATGCCAGAAAAACTAAACTTTTTGACCAGGAGACATCTAAGACACCGTTTGACACAAAAAGATTGCGTTTTTAGTGAAAAAACACATTTTTTTTATCACAAAACGATTGAATCACATGTAATAAGAGCCAAAGCTCTTGTAACACTTGTTAGGGATCGTGTACTTGAACAAAATACTAACTGATTAACGGGTATACTGAATCAAATAGTGCAGAATCCTATTTGATTGGCGATCCAGTCAGTGAGAACGCACGTAGAAACAATTATGTATTGAATCTAACGTTAAGAGTCGATTAGGAATCGATCTACTGTGATCTATGAACTTGGAGTATGATCTTAGAGGTCTCTGGACAGCTAGGGAACGTCTGGAGTCGAAATGTGTTCAATGCCTTTGATTTTCCATGAATTAGGTGGTATTTATAGGTTAGGGTTGCTCATTCGGGTGACTGAACCATTAGATGGTTTAATCGTGCGATTGAGCCATGCGGTTGATCCATTCGCACGACTGAGTGTTCAGTCGTGCGACTGAGTGATTCGCATGAAGTTGTTCAAGCATATGGACCATTTAGGAGCATGGCCACTTAGGCGCATGGTCCATTCGGACGTATGACTACTGTTGGGGCGTATGGTCCATTCGGACGCATGAGAAGTTCATCTTACTAATTTTGAATGTATTCAAAATTATTACATTGTTTATACTAATTCAAACAACCACAAACCTATATAATCATTTTAATATGTGTTAAGCAACTCATTAATGAAATATTAAATATTATAATCACAACCAAACATTTACATTTCATTAAGTACCCAACTATTACATAAGTGTAAGACATTAAAGACATATTACATTAAGTTCAAAAACTAGGGACACATGTACCTACATCAGATCTCAAATTCATTGAGTTTTTGTTGATTTCAGACTGATTTTGGGTTGAAAAAGGGTTTAAGGTTCGACCAACGAAACTATTGTTCTTGCAGCAAAACTAAGATCATCTTCTAGCGAAATTATGGGTGTTATCACTATTGGAATCGTTTTCTAGTTGTTTTGCGAAACTAGTCTTTTTGAATGAATGTTCATCAGTGCTTATGAAGGTTTAACAAGTGAAATTGCTGCCGAAAGTGATTTTGAACGAATGTTCAAGCTTGTTTCGTGCGAACTTATTTACGAAACTAAGTCTGTACTGACAATTGGCTAGCGAAAGTGCTGCCAAAATTGTCAGCGAAATCAGCCACGTATGCGAAAGTATGAGCGAAATTAGTTCTCTCTGCGAAATTGTCTGCGAAGTTAGCTTTTTTTGCAAAATTGTTAGTGAAATTTTCTCTTTTCTTTCCGAAAATACATCAATCCCAGCGAAACTACATTGTCAAAGCTAACATCACTCACACTTGCTGATCTTTAAAGTGTTGCTCCCAATAGGCCTCCGAGACTCATTAACGGAGACAATTTTGAAGATTGGAAGAGATGTCTCAAAGCTTTCTTCTTCTACATTGATCACCACCAGTGGAAATCAATTATTTCTAGTCCTCACATACCAATTGTCATTGTTGATGATGTTGTCTCTCAAAATAAGGACCCGTCTTCCTTCACTGAAAAGGATCTGAAGTTGATCGATCGTGACCAAAAGGCTTTTGGTGCTTTAACTCTATGCCTAGCACCAGACACCTACAATCGTTTTGCAGAGCATAAAAATGATAAATCCCTTTATGATGCTCTATGTGAGTTCTATGATGGTAACGGTGATTTGGTAAAGGATAAGAGCATTCAGGCAGAGAAGGAATTTAATTCCTTTGTTGGATAGAAGAATGAGAGTCTAACAGGTCTCACTAATCGCTTCTTGATAGTTTCAAGCACCATAAAGAAATATGATGAAAAGATCTCCAATAGTGAACAAGTTAATAGGGTTCTAGACTCTCTCCCACCTCAGTGGAGTCTTCATGTAAGAATGTTAAAGCAAGAGAGAGGGTTCACAGATTACAAGCTGATGGATATTATCAATAAGTTTAAATAGTTTGAGTTGGACATGAAGAGATGAGAATTTAACCAAACCATGATTCCTACATCTGGTTTTACTCAAAATGCTGCTTTACTTTAATCCGCTAGAAGCTCTCAAATACAGAATTCAATTCAAGAAGGAGTTAATACAAGCAATTTTTCAAGAGGAAATGTTACTAATGGAAGAGATCAGATTAATTCTAAGGCAAATGTTGAAATTCAGTTCCATCATAAACAATGGCTCTTTTGGAATGTTTGTTCAAAGTTATGAAGCACTTGTGGTAGGAGAATTGAAAGGAAAAGGAATGACAATGTAAGACATGTATCAGGCATATCTAGATGATCTCGAGGAAACCGACATGAGTGGCGAATGGTAATGTTGACTCTTAGAGCTCGAAGATTTATGGAGCTACTAGATGAAAGAACTTTGGCGGACAAACTTCTAATTCAAAACTGGGATTTGATAAGTCAAAACTAAGATGTTTCAACTGTAAACAATTGGGACATTTCAAACGTGAATGTCCATCACCAATCGTCACCGATTCCAGCAATTCGGAGTTCCAAGATTAACAATTGAGAAGGAGAAGGAAGATGTGAATCATAAAAAAAGAGACTACATTGATTTGTAACTTTGATTGGAGTATCAAGGTTGAGGAAACAAGGACTGAGATAAATCATGCTATGGTTACTGAGCTTGTTAAATAGAAAGAGAAGGAAGATGGTAAAGATGGATTAGACCTTTTCAAGGAATTCAAATGGGAAGTTGTGTCATCTGTGAATGAGAAAGAAAAGAAAGATGCAGGAATGAGGGCAAGTAAATCTGAAGGTCTAAAGCAGGAAGGAAGTTCATATGTTAGGCAAGGAAAGGATTAGTTCACCTGATTCTCACTGGTTTGTTTTAGATCATAAGTGTAGTTTAAATTAAGTTTTTGTTTCTAGTTCTCGTGTAACAGACTCTGTAGTTTCATGTTCTCATGCTGATTCTATTTTAGCTTTAAATTTAGTACACTGTGATGATGTCTTGTGTTTTGGTGATCATAATGGTGCAACTAATCTTTCTACAAAGTCGACCGAGAAAATTAAAACTAATTGTTTTGAAAAATTCTTTTCTCATCCAATTCCATCTTTTACTCCATTAAATATGTCCTTATCAAATGAAAGAATTACCGCTTTGTCTGAAACTAGCACCAGTGACATTGATTCTAGCGTACCTGAATGTGAATAATAATTCATCTATTTTTGTAAATAATAATTCTTGTTCACATAAACTTCTACCTCGTGGCATGTATGAGACATTTAGTGACATTGATTCTAGCGTACCTGAATGTGATGAGGAAATTACCATTGATCATATTCCTATCTCATCACATCACAGACCTAGACACAAACCTCACTATTTCAGATATGGTCAAGAGGTCCATCTTGTCAAGAATCGTCCTACATTGCTTCATGGTCATTTTAATAGGAACTATTTTAGAAATAAATTGACAAAATTGGTTAATAATTTCTTTTGCAAAAAATTTGCTTGTTCTAAAGATAAAGTTGTTCAATCTTGGGTTCCTATTTCACCTAGTTAATTTGTTCGTTATTTCATTTGAGGAGTCGCCCACTAAGATTGTAAACAGCGTGTGGCATGTAGATAGTGGATGCTCCGACCATATGACAGGGCTGAAAGACTTGCTGACCAATTATCGGATTATAGAGGAAGGATATGTTATTTTTGCTCGTGACAAAAAGGGTGGAAAGATGATTGGTCAAGAAGAAGTTACAAATGGTTCTTTAACTTTAGAGAAACTCAACTATGTTCCTGAGCTAGCATTTAATCTTCTGAGTGTTTCTCAAATATGTGATAAAGACATTCTAGTCTTGTTTAAATCCTATGAATGTCTATTTTTAAGATGAGAGATTGATATTCCTGATGATTTGATTCTTATGCGTGGTCAAAGAAAACATGAAACATATCTTCTTGATATGAACTCCAGCGAGTCAAAGTCTACTACAACCTGTCTTCTTTCTAAAGCTTCAACCTTTGAGTCTCTTTTATGGCATCGTTGATTGGGCCACGTTAATATTAAAATAATAAACAAATTAGTCAAAAAAAATCTCATTAGCGGACTCCCTTTAAAAGATTTTTCTGTGAACGAAAAATGTATGACTTGTGCCAAGGGCAAACAACACAAGAAACCACATAAGCCCAAACTTGAAAACATCATATCTTGTCCTCTCGAGTTGTTACATACTGATTTGTTTGGCCCAATCAACGTTAAATCTATTGCTAAAAAATCATTTTGTCTGGTTGTTACAGATGATTTCTCAAGATACTCATGGGTGAGATTTCTTGAACACAAAGGAGATGTTGCTAAAGAATTACAGAAGTTAATTCTTTCTATCAAGACAATCAGCAAGAGAAGGTTCTAGGTCTGAGAAGTGACAACAACATTGAATTCAAAAATCAGATTCTTGATTAATTCTGTGCTCAAAAGGGAATTGTGAGACAATTTAGTGCTGCCAGGACACCTCAACAGAATGGTGTAGCTGAACGAAAGAATCACACTCTCATTGAGAGCCGCATGTACAATGCTGATAGAATCTTCGTTACCAATTATTTTTTGGGCTGAAGCTGTGAATTGGGCTTCATTGTTCTAAACCGAGTGTTGATTGTCAAGGACAAAATGAAGACTCCTTATGAACTTTTTCATAAGAGAAAACCTCTAATTGACTTCTTTTGGCCATTTGGTTGCTCTTGAACTCTTTTGAATACTTAATCTCAAAAGACAAAGTTTGGTGCTATGTTTCACGAGAGTTACTTTGTTGGTTACTCTTCTTCTCAAAAGGCCTATCACGTATATATGAAGAGAACACGTATCATTCAAGAGTCATTCTATGTTGATTGGTAGGAGTCTAACTCTTCTGATGTTCGATCTGAACCAGCATGGTTCTTTGACTCCGATACGGTGTTTAATTCTTTTAATCTTCCAGTTTTCGACAATGATGCGTCCATTCCAAATGTTCAAACAAATATTATTTCCTTAACCCCATCTCCTACTCATTCTACCTCTTTAGCAAATGATGCCACTGCAGCTCATGTTGGATCATCTTCTCCATCACTTGATCTGTTACCAATACCTGCTTCTACTTCCCCAACATTAGTTTCCCCACCAACATCTCTTCCTTCATCAACTACATCTATCACATCACAACCTGCTCCATCCCTCTCACCCTCATCTAGTCCTTCATAATCTGTGAGCGAAACTTCTCCAAACACCTTCCCTTTAGGCACAGACTTCAAAACATTGAAAGATCATCCTCTTGATAATGTTATTGGATCAATCACTAATGTGTTCGGACGTGGAGTCAATCTGGTTTGATAAATATCTGCCTCTTCTCTTGCTTCGTCTCTCAAACTATCCCGAAAAATGTGCATGCCGCTCTACATGACCCATGCTGGGTGGAGTCAATGCAATTGGAGCTTCAACAATTCAAAAAGCTCAAATTTTGGACCTTGGTTGACTTAACTCCCAACAAATGCTCAATTCGTATAAAATGGGTGTTCAAGAACAAACCTGATGATCGGGGTGTGGTGGTGCATAACAAGTCTAGACTGGTAGTGCAAGGTTTTGCTCAAGAAGAAGGGATGGACTATAGTGAAGTCTTCGCTCCAGTCTCCCGTCTTGAAGCAATCAGGATTTTTCTCGCTCATGCTGGTAATAAACAGTTCAAGGTCTATCAGATGGATGTCAAGCGTGCTTTCCTTTACGAAGACATTGATGAGGAAATATATGTGTGTCAACCACCGGGTTTTGAGTATCCTGACTTTCCCGATAAAGTCTTTAGCTTGACAAGTCTCTGTATGGTCTCCATCAGGCACCTAGGATCTGGTATGAGACACTGACTCAATATCTCTTAAACATTGGTTTCTCTCATGGCACCATCAATATGACTCTTTTCAAAATGGAAGTGAATGGTGAAATGTTGTTTATCCAAACTTATGTTGATGATATTATTTTTGGCTCCACCAATTCACTGTTTTGTCAGGAGTTCGAAGAAGTGATGTGTAATCATTTTGAAATGAGTATGATGGTCGAAATGTTCTTTTTTCTTGGATTACAAGTAGAACAAAAGGATGTAGGCATTCTAATTCATCACGAAAAGTCTGTTAAAGAAATCTTGAAGAAATTCAAGGTGGATGACGCTTCTACTGAAATGACTCCCTTTACTGCTCAAACATGTCTCACTCTTGATGAGAACGGGAAATCTGTTGATCCTCATTTCTTTAGATCTATGATTGGTTCTCTCATGTATCTTACGACAAGTCGACCTCATATCACTTTTGCTATAGGATATTGTGCTCGATATCAGTCGGCCCCAAAGGTGTCTTCTGAGAAAGCTGTCAAGAGAACTTTTTGTTATCTCAAAGGCTCATCTCGTTTAGGTCATGGTATCCATATGGAGGGAATTTTGATTTACGTGCTTATTCTGACAGTGATTCTAATGGTTGCAGGTTAAACAGAAAATCAGTGTCCGGAGGGTGTCAATATCTGGGCAATTGTCTGGTGTCATGGCTGAGCAAGAAATAGACTACTGTTTCTCTTTCTACTGGAGAAGCAGAATACATTGCTGCCTCTAGTTGTTCACAAGTCCTTTGGATACAACACCAGATGATTGACTATGGAATCAATTTTCTCCACACACCGTTGTTTTGTGACAACGAAGCAGCCATCGGGATCACTAAAAATCCTATTCATCATTCCCGAACCAAGCACATCGAAACATGGATTTGTGCAATTTGTGATGGACAAGAAAATGGTTTTATCAATATTATTCCTATTGATACGAAAAATCAAAAGACAGATCTTTTCAAGAAAAGTTTTGATAAACCTCGATTTTATGAATTGATCTCTATGATTGGGTTAATATCCTTTTAAACCACTTTTCATTTCTTTTTTAAAATAAAAAATATAATAATAATTTTAATAAAATTATCCTTTGAAAATAAAATTTTGGGGGAGCAACTAAATTACCTGGGTGTTGATTTTGAAATGACGAGAAATGATTTTATATCTTCAGGATATGTTCATTTTTGCATGTTTGGTACTTAAAATGAGAAATAATAGTAATTGATGCTACTATCTGATTCACATCGTATTTTTAAGTACAAATAATGGAAAAACAATAAGATTCTTTAACGATATGCATCGTAGACTAAGCCTAAAAAATAAAGTAAAAAAAAGCATTTTCATTTAAATTAAATATCTGCTTAATGTTGTTTGGATTTTCACGATCATTTTAGCCTGCACGAAAACTGAGTCCTGACAAAAAGTGGATTAAGAACTGATCTTATGACTCATGTCCTATATATTTGTGTCTTGTACGTGTGCTAATCTCCTCTGCTATACAGTGGTACTAACCTAGAGTGATGATCTCCTCTACTGTATGGTGGTATTGACCTGGAGCTCTCATCAGCACATGATTAAATGGTCATCTCCTTTGTAATACGTGAGTATAGACCTAGAGCTCTCACCAATTTGATCTAAGTTGTATCAAATCATCTAATGATGATTTCATTTCTGAATACAATATTCTGATAATAATCACTTGCACACAAATGCACAAGCCTTGCTCTCTTAAGAGTGTTTCAAAATTCAAGAAATCCTGAGGTTGGGTGAGGGTTTTTACTAAAATGATTGTGGGGTTCTAACATTCTAAAGCATTTAATCAAACCTTAACGAATTATGTGATGCTTGTTGAAAAAGGTAGGGCTTGAGTTTAAGCGGACAAACATATCAACAATCGTAATTGATCTGTTTAAGAATTTCAAAATCATGTAAGACTGTGATTCGTTTCAATTATCAGTATGATCTCATTGCCGGTCGATGATTTAATTCATCTCTATGCTATACTTATCTTGGGGATGTGATCTCTGATCAATATTGATCTCAGTTATGGTTGTTTTATGTTTTTTTTAAAAAAGGGATGTCAGCGAAACCATATCTTCGCTACTTGTTTCGCTAGATGAAATTGCAATTTCGCTAAGCTTTTTCATCCTATGTGATGTCCTTTTGCTCTATATTTCACTTGACAAAATTACAACTTCGCATAGTGAAAGTATTCTTTTGTCTAGCGAAATTGTTTGCTATTTAAGTCATTTTGCGAAATTAAAAGCTCACACTTTCGCTCTTTCGTATATCGCCGTCTCTTAGGGCTTTACCGTGACATTCTCTAACGATTCGTGATTTTGAGTTGTTGCTTATGTTTGTTGGTCGATTTCTATTCGCAAGTGAGTTTCAAACTCAGGACTTTCTTATAATCTTGTTGATAATAACACATTTTGAGTCTATTTGATTGTGTCTCTTCGTGTCTTCGTTGTTCTTCCAACGAAACTACCGATTATCCTGCGAAACTGAATGAAAGTCTTAATATTTCAGCGAAACTGTGAGGTTATTCTGTCCAAGCAAACTTAACAGTTTCGCTGACCAAGCTTTAGTTTCGCTCACCATGATCGAAAGTTCTTATAGTTTCGCTAGCCGAAACTACCTTTCTATTTTAGCGAATCTGATATGTTTTAGCTAGAGAAACTACACTTTCGCCCTCCGAAACTATATCTCGTCCTGCAAACTATACTTTCGGCTAGTGAATTATTTGTTTATTTCATTCTTTTTTTATTTATTCTTTATTATTTTCTTAATTCTTTGAATTCATATTCAATACTTTATTCTAATGTAACTTATTTGGCCTCTTTCTCAGGTTCAAATGGCTAACTTAATGTTCATACATTATCATGCAGGGCATCATACATACATAACATACATCATGCATAACCATGCAACATCATCATCGTCATCATGCATAAGCATCAAGCACATATCATTACATGCCCATCATACCATTTATGACCCGAAAAGTCAACTTAGATAACCACGGGAATCTCCTAGGTCAAAGCCTACATTACCCCTTTTCTCCCAAAAGTCAGAATTTTATTAAGTGTTCGTCCGCATTGACACTACTGCTCATCCGCATTTGATTTCCTTCATCCGCATTAACTTACTCTATCCGCATTGGTTTCCTTCATCCACATTAACTTACTCTATCCACATTTGCCATCCGCATTTGCCTAACTCCTCCGCATTTCCATACTTAGCCAATGCTCATCCGCATTGAACTCATCCGCATTGACTTACTTTGCTCATCCGTATTTCCACACTTGGTCAATGCTCATCCGCATTGACCTCATCCGCATTGTCTTACTTTGCTCATCCGCATTTCCACACTTGATCAATGCTCATCCGCATTGACCTCATCCGCATTGACTTACTTTGATCATCCGCATTTCCACACTTATTCAATGCTCATGCGCATTGACTTACTTTGCTCATCCGCATTTCCGCACTTGGTCAATGCTCATCCGCATTGACCTAATCCGCATTGATTTACTTTGCTCATCCGCATTTCCACATTTGGTCAATGCTCATCCGTATTGACCTTATCCGCATTGACTTACTTTGCTCATCCGCATTTCCACACTTGATCAATGCTCATCCGCATTGACTTACTTTGCTCATCGCATTTCAACACTTGGTCAATAGTCATCCGCATTGACCTCATCCGCATTGACTTACTTTGCTCATCCGCATTTCCACACTTGGTCAATGCTCATCCACATTGACCTCATCCCCATTGACTTACTTTGCTCATCCGCATTTCCGCACTTGGTCAATGCTCATCCGCATTGACCACATCCGCATTTCCATGTTTCATCACTTATGCAGATTCTAAAACTTAACTTATGAGCCTTAAACATCAGATTTAAATTCACCATTCATCATGTTCTAAGCTTAAATCTCACCCTCTAAGCCTTAGAAACATCATCGTACATGAGCAAACATGAACATAATTACATCATAACATCACAACATCATCATATACACATTCAAGCACACGGGTCCGAAACCCAGTTAAGTCAAAACATGCATTCATGCATTTCTAGACCCAAAATTAGTTAAAAACCAGTAAAAGAGGGGTTCTAGAACTCATCTTTGCAGCTCTTGAGTATGGCTTCCTCCAAACTCCTTTGCAAATTGAATTCAACCGTTAAAAAACCCACTAAAAACATACCCTAACACATACAAACACACATAAGCATAAACCCGAGGATAAGACCAGTCAAGAACACCATAAAAGCATGAATTCTTACCTTGAATTCGAATTCTTTCTTCTTGCTCTTCTTCAAAGCCGAGAATTTGCTGCTCCCAGCTACCTTCTCTCTCTCTAAAACCCGAAAATCAGTGGTGTATGTGTCATATGGGTGGCCATACCACATTTTACACCCACTTCTCAAAAATTTTGTCCTTTTGGACACTTTTTACCCCCAGACTTGGGTTTTATTTCTTTTCCTTCTTTTTTCTTCACTTAATCTTCTTTCTTATCTAAAAATAGTCGGGTGTTCCAAGTCCACCCCTGTTAAATAGGTTTCATCCTCAAAACCTGTAGAGTCTAATGAAGAGGCTGATGCAACCTAAACATCTTTAATCTTTCGTGCATGCTGCACAAGTGCATTGAAGTAGAATGCTTTGGAAGTTTCACATGTGCAACAAAAATACTCTAAGTATGAAATCTTACAAAGCCAAGACCAACATCTTCCGAAGCCAAAGACGAAGTCTTCCAAAGCCTCAGAGACAAAGTCTTCTGAAGCTTCAAGTTCATGAAGATAGATTTCTTCCGAAGACTTTTAGTAACATGCTTTATCTGATGTACTGTTCCATAAAGCTGGACACCTTTCCGCTACAACTCTGCAAGTCACCAACTAACATGGTTTGGTGAAAAGGTCCATGCTTTTAGTAACTGTACATTGAGGTCTTGTGTTAATAACTTTTTACTTTATGTACTTTATCCTTTTTTGTAATAGATAAGGATGTCAGCTATGGCATGTCATAGTCACAAGTCAAAAGGCAATCTGCATTTTGACTCTACAATTGATTTTATGTGTGTCTAGTCAATTGTATCCAGCTGGCTCTCAAAATATAGCCAGCAGTAGGATGTTGTATAAGTATCTCATGTTCTTGTATCTTTCGAATGCGCTTTTGTAACACTTGTAATAGAACATAGAGAAGGCAATATACTGCATTCTTGAAAACCAAACACTTGTGTTCTGTCTCTTATATTACTTGTGTTCTTAGTGTCACCACTTGGTTAATCTTGTTTACTATTTGATCTAAGTTTAGTTATCTCCTCTTTGTGTTATCGTGTTTTAACTTATACCCTTCAACAATCCTGCATTGGGTATCAGAGCATTCCAGGCTCTTGATATAAGATCTCACCATCTTAAGATCCCTCACACACATAAATACTAAACTTTTCAAATGGCAGCCATTTCCAAAACTGATATGGAAACTGGAACCATGAACAAGTCCCCACTGATCACTCTTGATGAGTTTGACACCTGGTGTTTAAGAATGGAAGGTTTCATCAGGTCTCTTGATTAAGGAATGTGGGAGTCTATTGAGAATGGACCTTTCATACCCAGCACACCTTCTGCTACTGGTGCTGGTATAATCCTCAAAGATGTGACTAACTACTCTAATGAAGATAGGAAGATAGTAGAGATAGACAGAAAAGCCATGACAGCTCTTCAAATTGCCCTTCCAAACTCTATGTACTAAGGCTTCAAGAAGTGCAAAACATCCAAGCAGCTGTGGGATGCACTAAAACTGATGTATGAGGGTTCTTCTGAAGCCAAGGAGAACAAGAAGGATCTCCTGAAGCACCAGTTTGAAAACTTCACCTTCAAAATAGGTGAGACAATGACTCAGCAATACTTCAAGTATGTTGAGATTATGGATACCCTTGTGGATGGAGGAGTTTCTCTTGAAAACAGAGACATTGTAAGGATGTTCATGTTCTCACTTCCTAGGCAATGGACACACTACTGTGTGGTGATCAAGAAAACTGAAAATCTCAAAACTCTTACTCTGATAGAGTTATATGGGATTCTCAGTGGCTACCAGATGGAGATGAACATGCAAAACAATCAGATGGGTTCAGCCCTACATATGGTTGAAAGGGATAGCATAGAACCCAAACATCATCTTATGCTACCCTGACAACTCACCAAGGGTCCTTTCATCACCTTCCCAGAGACACCAAAGGAGAACTACACTCAAGGAAGCCCTTTCCAAGAGACAAGCTCTTCTCAAGCTTTTGTGTCTTCTGATGAAAGCTGTTGCAACTCTCTTTTCACTCTTGACGACCTAGATTGCATCCATCCAGATGATCTGGAATATATGGAAATAGTCCAGCAGATGGCTCTTCTCACTCACAGAGCCAAGAAGTTCTCCAAGAGGACTGGAAGGAAGTTTCCAAGCAATGCAACCAATGGAAAGTTTGGACTGGACAAAGGCAAAGTCAAGTGTTACAACTGTAACTTGGTGGGCCACTTTTCCAGAGAGTGTAAGGCACCTAGAAAAAATGGTGGCCAAACACAATCCAGACCAAACTATAATGACAAAGCTCTCCATAATGAGAAGTCAAAGCAGCAAGCTGCTGTTTCTTTTGAAGAAAGAGGCTTTGACTGGAGCTTTCAGGTGGAAGATGCTTCTCCAAACCAAGCACTGATAGCAGATCATGATGAAGCCAAGGTATTGGAACATCTCTGTACTTCTGAATGCATTGCTAAAGTTAACAGGTACAGGTCCTATAACTTGGAACTGAGATCTGATGTTGATTTCTTAAACATTTTAAAATCTGATTTTAGAAAGTCCGAAAATGATTATAAGCTGAAAATAGAGGACTTAGAGAAAACCATTTCAGTTCTAAAACATGAACTCACAGATTTTAGGAATGAAATTAAAGAGCTCATAACCAAGTTAACTGAGTGCCAGGCTGAGCTTGTGATCAGCAAAGCCAAGGCAGAAAGAGTGTTCTTGAAGTAGAGACCTTGAAGAACATGATATCCTCTTTCCTTCACAACAAAGTGTGCTATCAAAATATGCAGGGACTAGGATCAAATGAGATAGCTCCTCTACACACAATCTTATCAGTAAGATCTCCTAGGTGTGGAACTTGTGAAGATGAGCTTCCTCTCATAGATCCTATGAGTGAAGAGGATGAAGAAGAGATAGTGAAGAATTCCTCTACAAAGGGTGAAGAGGTGGATTCCAAGAAGGGCCAATATCCTTTGAAGGAGAAAGTGAAGACTTTGATGACCAAGTCCATGAGAAAGAACTTGATGAGAAAGAGCAAAAGAAAGGCAAGGAAGGCTCAAGAGATCAAGGCTACTTTTGACTCTAAGCAGAAACAAGTTTTTATTTCTGCAGGGTTTAAAGTGGTAAGGACTAAAGACATCAACCAAAACTCCTCTGCTAGGAGTTCTAGTTCTTGTTCAACTCAACTTAGTAGCAAGAAGAAGACTGATCTGCTATGTACCACTACTGCAAAGCCTGGACCATCAAACTCCAAGCACAGTCCTCAGCCCAAGAGGACTGTCTCAGCATCTGCAAAGATGAAGGTGGTGAAGGGAAGTGACCAAAGACAGTCTTACTCTCAAGAAAAGGCTCTTGTTAAGAAGAAGATGAATTGTGTTATGTGTGACAACACCACTCACATTGCCTAGGATTGTCCCTTCAATCCTAAAGGTACTATCCATATGGCCAAAACAAAGGCTTCATAGAGTTTTAAGAAGATTCAAGCTTGGAAGGAAAACCTATTTCCTTCGGAAGTTCCAAATCTAACAAGAAAGGAAGTGGAAAATTCTCTTCGGAAGAATATTTGGTCTTGGATGAAACGAGTTCTTCCAAAGCACTGATTTTTGCAGAATCTTCCGAAGGTTCAGTCATCAAAACTTCTAAAGTTCCAAAAGCTTCTAAAGTTTTGAAAGTCAAGTCTAAGACTCCAAAGGTGGTGTAGACACTAAGAAAGACCAAGTGACTGAGATTTCTCCATCAACAACAACTCAAGATCCTCTTAGTACAACCATAGGATCTATTACTATTGAATTACCTTCTGCAAATGAGCCCAAGACAAGCAAGGCTTGGGTTTCCAGATGTAACTAATCATTCTCTTTGTGCATGGACAGCTGAAGACAGACAAAAATGTTTGGATCATAGACAGTGGTTGCTCTTGGCCCATGATAGGCAATAGGTCACTACTCCAGAACTTTGAAAGGATTGATGGAGGACCAGTTGCTTTTGGAGGAGATAAAGGCGGTAACATTTCTGGAAGGGGCAAGGTCACAAATGGTAAGCTCAACATAGAAAAGGTAAACTTTGTAAAGGAGCTTGGATACAATCTTCTGAGTGTATCTCAATTTTGTGATCAGAGTCATAACATGCTTTTTTCTGAGCATGAGTGCATTGTTCTTAAGCCTGGTGTGGTCATTCCTCATGAGCATATCCTGCTTAGAGCCCCGAGGAAAGGAAACATGTACAAGATGGATTTGCAAGAAACCTCTCCATCTGGAGAAGTTTCATGCTTTCTGTCTAAAGCCAACAGTGATGAGTCTTTCCTATGGCATAAAAGAATGTGCCATGTAAACTTTAAGAACATGAATAAACTGATTAAGCATGATTTGGTAACTAGAATGTCAAAGAAAGAGTTTACAAGTGATGACCACTGTGTTGCATGCCTGAAAGAGAAGCAACATAAGATATCTCACAAGCCTAAGGAAAAGAACTCCATCACTACACCCCTACACTTGTTACATATGGTTCTCTTTGGCCCCACCAGTGTAATGAGTTTAGGAAGGACCTTATACTGTCTAGTGATCATAGATGACTTTGCAAGATTCGCTTGAGTTTTCTTCCTTAGAACTAAGGATGAGACTCCTGAGATTCTGAAGAATTTCATCTTAAAGATTAAGAACCAATCTGATCACAAGATCAAGATCATAAGATGTGATCAAGGAACCGAATTTAAGAACCATATCCTTGATACATTCTGTGATGAAAAGGGTATTACAAGACAATTTAGTGCTCCCAGGAATCCTCAGCAAAATGGTGTTGCTAAGAGGAGAAACAGCTCACTGATTGAAGCTGCAAGAACCATGTTGTTTGACTCTACACTGCCCATCACGTTCTGGGTAGAGGCAGTCAACACTGCCTGCTATGTGCAGAACAGAGTTTTAGTAGTTAAGGCTCATAGCAAAACTCCTTATGAACTTTGGCAAAAAAGTAGACCTTTCATTGGTTTTCTCAGGTCATTTGATGTCCTTGCACCATCTTGAATACCAAAGATCAAATTGCCAAGTTTGTTGAGAAATCAGATGATGGACACTTTATTGGATACTCTTCCTAAGCTAAGGCTTATAGAGTGTACAATCTCAGAACTAGAATTGTTGAGGAGTCAGCCAATGTGACTTTCAATGAACACACACCTTGTGTTGCTGGTTCTGGTCCGGATTGGTTGTTTGATCTTGATTTGGTTATCAACTGTTTTAGCAAATCTTGTGAGAATGTTTTGAGATTTGCAGAAAATTGAAATACAGATGATCGTCATCCAAGATTCGAGCTAGGATGATCTTCAAGACATATATCTTCAGCTCCGATTGGAACCACTTCTGCAAATGAGGTTTCTATCAGCCCAACAATGACAAATTCAACTGATACATCTGGTATGCCTTCAAATTCAAGCTCAGAGGCTCTATAACCAGATAAGAACACCTCAATTGTGGAAGACAACAATGGTGATGGTGACAGTGACCAAGAATTTCTTGATACCACTAACCACACCATAGATGAGAACATCAATGATGTCACACACTGCTTGGATCAAGTTTCACTTGAAAAGTGTGCTGATGTGGTGGGAGAAACATCTATGCCATATCTAAAGTTTTCAAATTTAGATCTTTCTCAACAACTTGATGTGATCCCTCAGCTTAGGATCCACAAGTCTCACCCTACCACAAATATCATTGGAGATGTTGTCTCAGGGGTAAAGACTAGTGGACAAACCCATGAAGCAAACGTTTGTCTTCACTCTTGTTTTCTCTCCCAGATAGAGCCAAAGAAAGTTGATGAAGCTCTAAAGGATGGAAGTTGGGTTGAAGCTATGCAACAAGAACTACTTCAATTCAAAAGGCAGAAAGTTTGGAACCTTTGTCCTCTTCCTTCTGGGAAGACTACCATTGGAACCAAATAGGTGTTTAGGAACAAGAAAGATGATAGAGGCATTGTCATCAAGAACAAAGCTATATTGGTTGTTCAAGGATTCACACAAGAAGAAGGGATTGACTACACTGATGTCTTTGCTCCAATGGCAAGATTAGAAGCTGTTAGGATATTCCTGGCATTTGCTGCATCCAAGAACTTCAAGGCTTTTCAACTTGATATGAAGTGTGCCTTTTTGTATGGAGTGATATATGAAGAGGTTTATGTCAAATAGCCACCTGGTTTTGTAGATCCTGGTCATCCTCATTATGTCTGCAAGCTTGACAAAGCTCTTTATGGGCTGCATCAGGCACCCAGGAAGTGGTATGAGACGCTGTCTGAGTATTTCTGTAAACATGGATACAGGAGAGGTACTATAGATGGAACTCTCTTCATCAAAGGATAAGGAAAAGACATATTGCTAGTTCAAGTATATATGGATGACATCATCTTTGGTTCAACTAATCCAAAGCTCTGCAAAGACTTTGAGAAGCTGATGAAAGACATATTTGAAATGAGTGCCATGGGGGAACTCAATTCTTTCTGGGAATTCAACTGAAGCAAGTTGAAGATGGCATCTTCATAAGTCAGTATGACTGACTGTAAGATGGCTAAGACACCCATAGCCAGATACCACTCTCTTGGTCCTGATCTTGAGGGGGAGTGTGTAGATGAGCATTTATATAGGGCTATGATTGGGTCTCTTATGTATCTTACTGCTAGCAGGCCTGATATCATGTTTGCTTCATGTATTTGTGCAAGATATCAAGCCAACCCTAAGATGTCTCACTTTATCACTGTCAAGAGGATTCTAAGATACCTCAAAGGTGCATGAACACTTGGACTATGGTATCCTAAGAATTCTGACTTCAATCTGTATGCCTATACAGATAGTGATTATGGTGGTAGCAACATGACTACAAAGTCTACATCTGGGGGATGTCAATTTCTTGTGGAAGGGTTGTCTCATGGCAATGCAAGAAACAATCCTGTGTCTCTGCATCAACTGCTGAAGTTGAATACATTGTTGCTGCAAGTTGTTGTGCTCAAGTACTTTGGATTCAGAATCAAATGCTAGACTATGGGTTAAACTTCAAGGAGACTCCCATTCAAATAGACAACAACAGTGCTATCACATTACAAAGAACCCTATGCAGCACTCAAGGACAAAACACATCGATATCAGGTATCATATAATAAGAGATAACTATGAAAAGGGATTAATTAAACTAGTCAAGGTTCACACAGATGAAGAATATGCTGATCTGTTTACAAAGGCTTTTGATGAACAGAGATTTAAATATCTTATATCAGCTATTGGGATGATCAACCTTGAGTAGATCTTTGTTAAAACTAATTCTTATTATTTCTTTAAAATTTATGTGTGTCCAAAGTTTTCTAGTTCATCACTTTCATAAGCTCATGTTTTCTTTGGATGAAAATTTCTTTTTGAAGATTTTCCTTATATTTTTGAAAATTTCAGATACTTCGGAAATAAATTATGTCTTCAAAATAAATAACTATCTAAGAAATTTACCTTCGGAAGAGTTTTCAAATTTATCTTCCAAAGTTTATATACTTGTCTCAGACACTTATTCATTTTCAAGGACCATTTACTTCCGAAGCAAAATTAACTCTCGGAAGCTTTGTTAGTTTCTACACAAAGCACTCAAGTTTTAATTTTTCTTCCAAAGCAAAATTTTCAAACCTCTCAGGAAATTCTTCCAAAGTCATTTTAGCTTCAAAAGCTTTTTAATTAAAAACTTCCGAAGATAATTAACCTTCGGAAGCTTTTTGTTTTCCAAGAAAACTACTTTTTGAGCAAAAAGTAAACTAGTTTTTTAGAGGTGGGACAGACATCCGGATTTCAAAGTTTATCCTCTTTCATTAAACTTTATCTGAAATCCTTCTCACATATAACCCAACGATTTTCCCCCTCTTTCTATCATCTGTTCTTCCTCCAAACCAAAAACCCCAAATTTCTCCCTGAAATTTCATTCTTTCTTCTGTCTTCGTCCCTAAGCTACTTGAAAATGGCCAACCTTGCTCACAGAAATGATTCCAACTTTACCATGCAGCTACACAGACAACACAATCAAGTTGCTCTGTTACGCTCTAAGAAAGATCCTAATTTCTCAGAGGTTTGTTGTTTCTTATCTCTGTCCAACTACTTCACCTCCCTAAGCATTGATCCTCATTCTTTGAGAATCAGTTGCTTGAATTCTGGAAGACCTGCCAAGAGGTCATTATGGATGGGGAGAAGGCACTGTCTGCCACAGTGCAGGGGAGAACAATCTTCATCACTCTGGCCATCATCAACGACATCTTCAGCTGGATGATGAAGAAGGTGAGGTGTTTTTCCCAAAGGAAGCTGTCAATCATTCCTTTGGGAGATGGGGTATGAGGGAGATTTCTCTGTAAAGACCTTTAGGAAAGGAAGGTCTCATCCCAATGGAGATTCCTGCTCCATGTGGTCATCCACAGCTTATCAAACAAGCATGGTGGATGGGACCAGATTCCTAAAGATCTCTCCTTCATAGTCCATGGAATGGTTCAAGGGGTCAAATTCAGGTACTCTCAGTTTATTTATACAATTTACTTGCAAATTTAGACTCCTTAGAATATTACATGTTTCCTAGATATGTCCAGTACATTCTTAACTGTGAACTGGGCTCATAGTTAAGGGAAACAGGTAACATTCTTAAATTGGGACTGATGAAGCCCGGCATCTTTAAAATACTAAGAAGTCCACTGTTGGATTCTCTGGGGTAGAAACAGCCCTAGTCCCAAAAATGTTAGAGCTCATTGCTCAAGGTGACAACCTAGCAGCACAAGCTAGTGTTGAACCCACACCTGTTACTTCCCAACCACCCACACAGCCTCAAATATCCATCACCTACCAAAGAAAATCCAAACGAACCCCTACTCAAACTATTCAGTCTGTGGAGGCCCTCATATACTCACCCATACAGGAAGAAGTGGACACTGGAGCTCCCACTTCTCTTGAGGAGCAAACCACTCCCATCTCTTCAAGAATCAGTGCTGAGGTTCCTCATGCTCAGCCTGATGAGCTCATTAGCCCTACTGCCTTAAGCCATCACTCTGAGTCTCAACACTCAAGTGATCAACCTTCAGGGGACAGTTACCATCCCCAGCCTATAGATCTAAACCAACCAATTCCCAACCTTGAGTTCTATACCGATAAAGATATAGGTTTCAGTGAGTATAATGAATCTCTCTTCTTTCCCTCTACTCAAAGAGAGATGAGTACTCCTGAGTCTCCTACATCTATCCCACATCAGTTACCTACAACTGAGGTGGACACTCCTGAACGTGTTCAGAATGTCCATATGGAAGAGGCTCTCACTTCTGAAAGTGATTATGTTGGACCAAAAGAACCAATGAGCCGGATTAGAAAAACCTTAAGTCCCACAGACGTCACAACAACTGCTGAAGTCCACAACAGCTGAAGACAAGTGCTGAAGACAAAGCCTGAACACAAGTGCTAAAGACAAAGTCTGAACACAAGTGCTGAAGACAAAGTCTGAAGACAAGTGCTGAAGACAAAGTCTGAACACAAGTGTTGAAGACAAAGTCTGAAGACAAGTGCTGAAGACAAAGTTTGAACACAAGTGCTGAAGACAAAGTCTGAAGACAAGTGCTGAAGACAGTCTGAACACAAGTGCTCAAGACAAAGTCTGAAGACACAAGTGCTGAAGACAAAGTCTGAAGACACAAGTGCTGAAGACAAAGTCTGAAGACACAAGTGCTGAAGACACAAGTGCTGAAGACAAAGTCTGAAGACACAAGTGCTGAAGACCAAGTATCAGACGTTGTCACAACAGCTGAAGAGGTCTTCTTCAGTAGTTGTGACGGTTTTCTTTCAGTAGTTTTATGTTTTTCTTTCAGTAGTTTTGTAAAACGACCGAAGAGCTTGTTCTTCAGTCGTTGTAGTTTGAGTAGTTTCATAGCAGTAGTTTTATTTTTGTACTTAGCACTCTGATATGTTCTCAGTAGTTGTGAACATTTCAGTAGTTTGTTAAGTTTTAGTTATTTTTGTAATAAATCTGCCAGATGTCACTATCCCGTGATATCAGCAGTGATTGCACTCTATATAAAGAGTGTCAACCTATTTGTAATCGGTGAATGATTAAGCAGAAACATTTGATATTATTAAAACATTCCTTTTCACATAAATATATTCTCTCTTTACAACCGTATTTGTTTTTAATGCATACGAATATCAAATTCTTACTATAATTTGTCTAATTCTTGTTCTTATTCCGCTACGTTACACTCTAATCCATCAAACTTGAGATCACTGATCCTGTCAAATGGTATCAGAGCCGGTTAATCATTGATAGATCTAATAGTTGATCATTGAAACTGCTATCCAAGGTCCAAGTTTGATTGAATTAGCATTTTTTCAAGAAACGGTTATAGAGATTGAATTTTCTGTGTTTTTGGTCATTCATCCTGAGATTTATTCTTGGTTTTCATTGAGTCTATTGGGGTCTGTGTAAAATCTTTTAAAAGCTTGAATTAAATTGTATTTGGACCTAAAATGACTACTCCTTCCAATGATCCTCACAATACTGGTTCCTCAACCAAGCCTCCGATGCTGGTTAGGAATGAGTATAACATATGGCAACGACGAATGCTCCATCACCTGTCTGTTAACAACTCAGGTTGTTGGACATCAGTGGTACATGGTCCACACAAGCCTATGGTGAATAACCCAGAAACCAATCAAATGGTTCCGAAGAGGACGGAGCAATACTCAGATGAGGATAAGAAATTGTTTGAGATTGATGCAAAAGCCTGTGGAATTCTGGCCATGGCACTGCCCAATGAAATCTATTATGGGCTAATGCATTATGAAACTGCCCATGACCTCTGGAATGCCTTGAAAGAACAATTTGGAGGAACAGATGAGGGCTTGGCAAATAATAGAGAAATCCTTGCCCAACAATATGAGACATTCTCTCATAGGAAGGGTGAGACACTGACTCAATAGTTTGAGTGGTTCTCTTGTTTGATCTCTGAATTAAAAATGGTCAAACATGAGTACACAAACAACCAGATGAATAACAGATTTCTCAGATCACTGCTTAAGAGATGTGACACATATACTATTGTCCTACGCTCCAGTGCAAATTTGGACAAAGTATCTCTCACCCAACTCCATGGGAAATTGCTCACATTTGAGAGAGAGATAGAACAGAAACGAAAACAGTCATCATCTGGAAAGCTCACTCATGATTTTGTACCAGGAAACACTGCCTTGGTAAGTCACGAGTCAAAGTATGTAGGATCAGAATGCCACTATGATGAGCATATTGATTTCACCTCAAACAATTCTAATCATGCCTTTGTGAGTGTTGATTGTCATTCTGTTAATAATAGTGACAATCTATGCTTCATCATGGATGATTTGAAGGGCATTGCTGATGATGATTTAGAAGAGATGGATATTTTAAGCCAAATGGCCTTGATCAATATCATATCTCAGAAATTCTACAAGAGAACTGGCAGGAAATTTCCTGGACTCTCTGACAAAACCAAAGTCGGTTTTGACAAGAGCAAGTTGAAGTGTCACAAATGCCATAGGCTCGGACACTTTGCAAGAGAGTGTAGATCAACTGGATCTTACTCTTCTGCACCCTTTTTGACTTTTCCAAATAACAATTTACAATCCAAAGGGCAACATTCTGCTGGTTCTAGTCACTCATCACACCCTCATTCTCCTGCATATTTTGTTCCTCAGGGTCAAATGCCATATCCTTATCCTTGCTATTATATGCCACAGTCAAATCAAGTTCAAGCTCCTGTAGTACCACAATCTCATGCACTACCACAACCTCAACCATCTCCATCTCAATCACAACCTCATCACAGCTTCTTCACACCTGGATTCGTTGACTGGGGTAGCTTACCTGATAATTTGTCTGGTCAAACTGAGCAATACTATGCTGGTGCTAGTCAACATGGTGGTGAACACCCTTTTGGAAATCTTGCTCTCATGGCCCTGGAGTCTACTGAGGTTTCTGTTCAATGCATCATCTTCACAGGTAACTCAGGTATCTTCAGAGGCTAAAGCCAAGTTATGTTCTGAATCATGCATAGCTACCTTTGTCTCTATTAGAGAGGCAAATGTAGCACTAATAAATCAAAAACTTGAGCTTGAGAAAACCAATTAAATGATGAAAAGGCCAAGCTAGAGGTTATTCTGGAAGATCACAGGAGTCTCAAAGAAAAACTTGCAGTGACCCAAGTTGAGTGTGAACGATGGGTCTCATCATGCAAGGGATTTGAAATGCTTCTTAGTAAGCAAACTGCTTCAAATGTGAAGTTTGGCATTGGTTACAATCATACTGCTCCACCAACAGACTTTATTCCTAACTCCATAGTTAAGTCTGAAAGTGAAAGCAATTTCCAAACCATTATCGTGTGAGTCATCCTCCAATGATAATCTAGATCAGAGAATGAAACCAGTGTTAAGATCTCACAAATAAATTGACTGATGGTCTAACTACTGAGACTCATATGAAGCTGAGTACTTCAGATGTTGTTCCTCAATGTACCCCAAGTACTGAAAGAGACCAACCATCTGAAAAGCATTTCAAATCAGTTGGAATACAAGGACAAACAACTGCTGAGGAATCCATCAAACAGTCTATTAGGACGGATGGAAAACAGTTGAATTACCAGTCTTCAGCTGTTACAAATCTTTAGTACTTAGTACTGATAGGAGGAAAGTACTGAAGATCACACCATAAGTAGTTTCCACTTCAGTAGTAAAGATGTCCAAGATGAAGAATAAAGCATGTGAAGTTTGTGGTAAATTCAATCATCTATCTCAGAATGTTGGTACAAAAGGGTTTAAAGCTCCAAAGGGATGCTCATTAAACTAGAAATAAATAAAATGAAAACTGAGTTTGAGACCAAGTTTGTACCACAATCATCTCAACCTGATAAACCCAAGGCCTTACCCAATCCACTAAGAAGGATGCGGTTTATCAGAAGACAGCTGATATTGTTCCTCATGATAAACATAAGACTAAGTCTATGAAGTCTAAGAAGGAGGAAATGGTGGGTCACAGGAACTCATCAAAAACAAGCTCTGGAGTGTCAAATAAACTGAAAGCTCGAGCTTAAAATCAGACACAGCTTGTTATGATGGTTCAGCATCTGTTGGGGAGAGTTAACAAACTTGAAGCCCATGTGATCAAACCACTAGAGTGGAATTCCAGGCCCAAATCCATTTCAGCACCATCTCCATCTTCATCAGCTGTTAATCATGAGACCCCAGCTATGGTTAAATCTGTTGATAAAGTCAGTCCCAAAACCAAAAAGGTTTGGGTCTCCAAAGCTAACTAGTTTCTTATGATTGTACAGGGTTCTTCAGCATGCCAAACAAGCATCTGGTATGTGGACAGTGGAGGATCCATGCACATGACTGGGAGCAGCTCTCTTCTTCATGACTACTCTCAAGGAAAGAAGGGATTTGTCTCATTTGGAAATGATGCTAAAGGTTACATCATTGGAAAGGGATTTTGTGTCTAATGGAGATATTAGATTTGATGATGTCAACCATGTGGAGAATCTCAAATACAATCTGTTGAGTGTCAGTCAGATGTGTGACAAAGGACATGTTGCTCTTTTCACAAGCCAACCTGTAGGATTCTGTCTTCCAAGGTTCTGAGCCTGATTGACAAAGTACTGGATGATAATACTCTCCTGAAGGCTAACAGGATAGGAATAGTATATGCCTTGGATCTGTCAAAGAAAATTGAATTGAGAGGCCATCCATGCTTGTTCTCCAAGGCCTCTCTCCAAGAATCTAAACTGTGGCATAGAAGGCTAGGTCATGTTAATCTCAAAAACATGAATCAGCTGATCCACAAGAGTTTAATGAGAGGTCTTCCAATAAAGGAGTTCATTGTGATGAAATCTGCACTGCATGCTTAAAAGGGAAACAACATAAAGGTTCATTCCCAACCATAGAAGATCCAAGTCTAATGCCTGCTTACAACTACTGCACATGGATCTTTTGGCCCTGTGAAGGTAATGAGTATGGCAAAGAAGAAATACTGTCTGGTAATATGGCTGATTACTCTAGATATGTATGCACCTTCTTCTTGCATTCAAAGATGAGGCTGCTCAGTCCATTATGAACTTTGTGTTACACGTTGAGAAGCAGTATTCCCTACCAGTTAAATGTGTTAGGAGTGACAATGGTACTGAATTCAGAAACCACACTCTTGATGAGTTTTACTTGTCAAAGGGAATCAAGAGGCAGTATAGCATCCCAAGGACTCCAGAGCAAAATAGAGTAGTGGAGAGAAAGAATCGGACCCTCATTGAAGCTACAAGGTCCATGTTGGCTGATTCTGGTCTGCCACTGACCTTTTGGGCTAAAGCTGTCAATACAGCCTGCTATGTACAAAATAGAGACTTAGTAAATTAGAGGTTGATGAAAACTCCTTATGAAGTTTTACATCATTTAGCCCCTTTGATTTCATTCTTTAGAGCATTTGGGTATCCCTGTTACATTCTCAACACAAAGGATCAACTCCAAAAGTTTGATTCGAAGGTGGATGCAGGGTATTTTGTTGGGTATTCATCCACTTGCAAGGCTTATAGAGTATTCAACTGTCGGACATAGATAGTGAAGAAACCTTGCATGTGAAGTTCAATGAATCCCCTAAGGATACAATTCCACAAAACCCTGTGGAGTTGTTTGATCTGGACATTCTGCAATATGTTCCTTATCAACCACGTGCTGTTGCAGATCATATGAATCCATCATCTTCTGTAGCTAGTCATCAATCTGGTGTTACTGATGATGATGATGATATCAGTAATCACCTTTTCAAGTTTAGTGCTCAACTGCCTGATCAGCTAGACCTGATGTTCCTGTAGCTTCAGTAGCACAATCCACAACAAATGCTGATGAGATTTCTACAAATTCAACTTCCTTTGAATTACCATCTACTGATTGGTTTCACCATCACCATTTGTTGCTGCTGAGCTTGCTACAAACACTTGCACAAATCTTATTATGTACTAAGATTTGAAGAATCACCCTATGTCTCAAATCATTGGTGATATCAATGCTGGTGTTTCAACAAGAAGTCAATTGTCAAATTTCTGCTTCTATGCTCTCTTCATTACTCAGCAAGAGCCAAGAACTATCACATTGCTTTAAGGGACAATGGATGGGTGAAGCCGTGTAGCTTGAGCTTCTTCAGTTCAAGAAACATCAAGTGTGAGAACTGGTTCCTCTACCTCCAGGTAAGTGTGCAATAGGCACTAAATGGGTGTTTAGGAACAAAACTGATGAAAATGGGCTTATTTTTAAGAACAAGGCCAGACTGGTTGTACAGGGATTTTCACAAGAGGAAGTATTGATTATAATGAAACCTTTGCCCCTGTAGCCAGACTAGAAGTAATTCGATTGTTTTTAGCTTATGCTGCTTATCACAACCTTAAAGTTTTTCAAATGGATGTCAAAATGCATTTTTGTATGGGAAAATTAAAGAAGAGGTTTATGTATGTCAACCACCAGGTTTTGAGACAATAAACATCCTAATTGGGTATATAAGCTTGATAAGGCTCTCTATGGGTGAAACAAGCTCCTAGAGCCTGGTATGAGACATTATCAAACTTTCTTCTCGAAAATAATTCACTAGAGGCTCCATAGATAAGACTTTAATCATTAAGAAAGCTGGGCAGCATAATCTAGTTGTTCAAATTTATGTAGATGATATTATTTTTGCATCCTTTGATCCACAGTTGTGTGATGCCTTTACAAAGTTGATGAAACAGAAGTTTGAAATGAGTGCCATGGGAGAATTACAGTTCTTTCTGGGTTTGCAAATCAAACAAAAGCTGATGGAATTTTCATCATTAGTCCAATTACACAAAAGATCTTTTGGAAAAGTTTGATTTAAAAAGTGTAAGCCTGTTCTACTCCCATGTGCACACACACAACTGGATACAGATCAGAAAGGTAAAGTGGTTGATGAAACACTTTACCTGTATGATTGGGTCCTTGATGTACTTAACAGCTTCTAGACCAGATATTATGTTTGCTACATGGGTTTGTGCTAGATTTCAGGCTGCACCTAAGGAGTCTCATTTGATTGCAGTCAAGAGGATCTTTAGATATTTGCAAGGCACTCCATCTCTAGGTTTATGGTATTCTACTAGACATTCTGGTAAATTAGTTGCTTTTTCTGACAGTGACTATGCAGGGTGTAAGTTGACAAGAAAGTCCACTTCTGGAGGATGCCAATTCTTAGGAACTGCTTGATTTCTTGGCAGAGTAAGAAGCAGACCTCAGTTGCTACATCAACTGCTGAAGTAGAGTACATTGCTGCTGCAAGCTGTACATCTCAGGTACTCTGGCTTCAAAACCAATTATTGGATTATGGACCCCATTGTTAATGGACAGTCTTCAGCTCTTTGTATTGTCAGAATCCTGTCCAGCACTCTAGGACTAAACATATTGAAATCAGACATTTTATTAGAGATTGTTTTGAAAAAGGTCTGATTGATCCAAAATTTGTTCCTAGTGCTGATGAGCTTGCAGACATTTTCACTAAGCCCTTGGATATCACATTTTCCAAAACCTAGTACTAAGGCTTGGTATGCTGCAGCTAGAATAAGTGACAATACTGATGATCTCAGCTCACAAGTACTGATGATCATTAGTTTATTATTGTCATATATAAGTACTGAAGTATCCTCCCTTCAGTAGTTTTAAAACTACTGAAGCTTAAGTAACTTCTCGTACTCAAGTACTTTATTTGTTGAAACAGCTGATGTAGTTACAACAGCTGAGTAGTCACAATAGCTGATGTAGCTACAACTACTGTTGTCAGAAATACAAATACATACTGATGTCCTATGAAACATCTGAAAACTGATGAAAAGTCTGATGAGTATGTGTTGAGGACAGTATGAAACAGCTGAAAAGCAATGAATTGACGACAACTATGATGAGCCTTTTTGTCTTCAGTACTTTCCTAACTGTTGTTTCTTTCTAAACAACTGAAGCAAAACCATGTCTTCAGTAGCTTCACAACTACTGATGACTAATACCAAGTCCTCAGTTGTTTCATCACCTGAAGTCACAACTGTCTTCAGTAGTTTTATAACTACTGATGACTAATGAAGATTTAGTCATCAGTAGTTATAAAACTACTGAAGATTTAGTCATCAGTAGTTTAAAACTACTGATGACTAAATCAGAGACTTCAGCTGTTCAACGTCTGACGGTTAAAACCAAGTTCAGTTGTTTTATAACAACTGCTGATCACACCAATACGGTCAGTCATTCCAAACCTCTGAAAGTTAATAACACGTCATCAGTTGTTTCAACAACTGATGACTCACACCAAACCTCAGTCGTTTTCGAACCTACCCTTTAAATACCTTATCCCACCTTCAGAGTTTTTACTTTCTTCTTTCTCAAACCTAACGTTCAAAAACAACTCTGTAACCTCTCTTCATCAATGGCGACCATGCAACTAAAACCTCGACACAACTGTGTCGCACCTCTCACAAAATCGCCATACTGGACCAAGTTTCACAACGCCATTGATTAATGGTTCAGTCACCTTACAAAACGGCTTTTCTGTTAAATCCCACCATATATGCTGAATCTCTTAACCAATTCTAGACAAGCGTGACTCTTGTCTCTGAGGAGAATGACACAGAGTCTCTTCAATCGTTTGTCCATCGTCAAAAAGTGGTCATTACTCCAGACATTCTTCGCCAAACCCTCAATCTGGATGATGCCACTTTCCCAACTGGTTATCCAAAGGGCACAATCGATCAATCATTTGCCCAGCATGGATACCAGGGTAACCTGTGTGCATCTACCATATTGAAGAAACATTTCCAGGATGCCGAACGTCTCATATTTCACCTGGTAAATGTCTGCCTTTCCCCCAAGACTCATCATGGGATCAAATGTCCACAAAGTGGCAACAGTAATGTACTCCATCCTTGAGCAACAACCTTTAAATTTTTCTGAAATACTATTTTTAGAGCTCAAGGATATGGCCCAAAAACAATTGCTAACCGTTGGATATTATCCTCGGTCATAATGGCCATAATTGAAAACCAGCTTCAAGCTGAGGGACTTGTTGGCCTGGGAGTCCCTGCTACGGCTGTATTGCCTGAAGTAACTACCCGGCACAACTCTGACCAATCACTAAAAATGGCTGCCAAGCTACACAAACCCACGCAGCTAGAACCCACAGCCACCACCTCCAAATCCAAAGTCCCCACCAAACCCACTAAAAGAAGACAAAAAAGGCTACTCAGGGAAATGCGTCCCCTGAGGATGCCCCTGCAACACAAACGCAGGCTATATCCACTGGTTACAACCCCCTGGTGGATACAAGGACTCACCAGCCACAGCCGCTCAGGTTTCCTCTCAAAAGGAGCCTGTAGCAACCAAAGAAGGGGTACCCACTAATCTGGGATCTCCTCATTTGAGGAGATTGCCATTGAAGAGCATCATTCTCCCAGGTGCATACTGCTTTTATCCCATCTCCCACTGCAACCGCCCCACAAAGTCCTACTCTCATTATTGCAAACGTGCTGACTCAGCTGCATGCCTCTCCTCCTCCCCAACAAACACCAACAATGGGGAAAACCACAACAATTGAGGAAGAGGATCAACATGCTTCTGACAGCCCACAGCACAAGTGTTTAACTATCTATCTCCTGGTGTGGATATGGAGACCAGAACATCTGGTGAGGCTCCACCTCTTCTGAATCAGCACATGATCAGACTGAGGCTGGTAACATAGCTCAGACCTCACCAGAGGCAACAGCTGATGAAGGACACTGTCCTGAGGCTGGAAGTCCCCAGTTCCAAGAAAAAGGGGCACATGCTAAAACTGGTCTACACCCAGTGCATGTACATCCTGCTACAAGCAGGAGGTCAGGTGATTCAGCATGTGCTGATGATGACCTGGGCTTCTTTTATGATGTTTTGGCCCAGAACACAATTCTTGAGGAAGAAGTCAGTAGACTACAAAGACTACTTGACCAGTTCTCTCACACAGCAAGTCATCTGCCACCAACATAAACCCACAGATGGCACCTTCACCTCAAGGTCTCCCACACACTCAGCCACTCAAAATTCCGAGCCACCAGCCTCTATTTCTGGCACTGCTTCTCAGGGACAGAACCCCTCTGAGCAAACATCTACTATCTTTCAGCAATCCCTACCTCTCATCCCCAATGATCACAGACATTGTGCTCAAACCATGGATGAGAGGCTTCCCTCAATCATACAACCCTGGTGGAGGAGATTATGAGCACAAGGCTTTCTGCTACTCAAACCCTTGCAACCAATGCAACCAAAAAGGGGGAGAGTCAGTCAGTGAAAGCAAAGAGGAAGAGCATAGAGGGGAAGAAAGAAAAGGAGACTGAGAAGGAAGAGGAGTTTGTGAAGGGAGTGACATTGATCAAGTGGGTGAAAGTCACAAAGACTTTCATGTCACATATAAGAAGAGGAAGGTTGAAGGAAAAGAAAAAGAACTCGAACTCGATGAGATGATCAAAATAGCAGATGCTACACACAGTAAATCATTGGACTCCATATTGATCAACTGTATAGACAGGGGTTCGATACTGCACAGCTTGACTAAGAGATTAGGAGACTTGAAGTTGAAGAAATTAACTCAAGATGGGCAAGTTATGATGCATTAGAAAGAGAAACACTAGAGATCATGATCAGATTCATTGCAAAGTACCTTGGGAGATCATTGATCGAGATTAAGTCATGGACCAGGGACAGTATCTTGGCAATAACCACCAAGATCTGTTTGTCTGAAGCATACACTAAGGGATGGTGATTGAAGCACTAAATGAGGCAGGTGCTAGGAACAGAAAGGAACTAGCAAAACACTCAAAAGCCTCACTCACTACAAGAATGCTAGAACAACCTGGCAAAAACCTCCCACTTCAAAATCACCACTACCACAACCCACTAAACCAACTCCTTTACCCTCAAAACCAACAGCCGATGATGCACCAAGAAGAAGAAGAGAAGGGTGTTGAGGCTAGAAGAAGAAGAAGAGGATGATGACGAAGAAGTTAGGCTGCCTTTTTCTACAGTCCTAACTTTGCCTAAAGCCAAACCTATGCCCATCACTCCCACCTCACAGATGGAAGCTGTGAGAGTAAAGCTAGAAGAAGAACAGCAGCAAAAGCTTCATGATGATGAGATGCTGAAAAGCATAGACAAAACTTATGTTGCTTCTTCATCAATAATCAGTATGAAGAAAGAGGCTCTGAGATTGTACACTCTTGCTAACACATTTCAATATCAAAAGGAAAAGGTGAGAATATGGCCTGATCCTAGGGTGGCTCACAGAATTGTGAAGAAAGACATTCCTTCGAGATACAAGGGCCAAGTAAAAAGGATCGTAGATGAAGAGATCATAGTGGTCCTTGTAGTATCACCCTGGGAAATTGTAGAAGATTTCAAGAAGGCCTGTGAAACTAAACAGCCACCCCAAAAGATGTTAGAGAACAGAGTAATTCGAAACGGGTTAGTCTACAAGAGGCTTGAGAACTTCAAACAAAATGAGCTCAGTCTGTTACTTGAAGGGACTCACCTAGATGAGTTTGCATACAGACTATTCACAACAGTTGAGCTCAAAAATGGCAAACAGGCTAAGTACATTTCAGAGCTGTATGGGCGTGAAGGATTGTTTGATGGTGGAGCTGAAAATCTTACCATGGAAGAACAAATTATGTTTCTCACAGCATACACCAGAGAATCCTACAGGCTTATACATGGGAAGTAGATTTCATGGATAGGACCACAGCCCTGTGTCCAGTTCCCCAAAGTCAGGGCTCCTATCCACACTATGCCAACCAAATTTCAAAAATCTATTCCCAGGCCAGTGCTTAATCGGGTCATCTTCTTAGCTGATCAAGAAGGAAAAAGACCAATCTTATTGCCAACAATAAGTGGGACCTCAATAAAGTTAAGGTTTTGGCTGCATTGGTTCAGGGGGAGTTTAGTGGACCAAAAGAACCAATGAGCCGGATCAGAAAAACCTTAAGTCCCACAGACGTCACAACAATTGCTGAAGTCCACAACAGCTGAAGACAAGTGCTGAAGAAAAAGTCTGAACACAAGTGCTGAAGACAAGTGCTGAAGACAAAGTCTGAAGACAAGTGCTGAAGACAAAGTCTGAACACAAGTGCTGAAGACAAAGTCTGAAGACAAGTGCTGAAGACAAAGTCTGAACACAAGTGCTGAAGACAAAGTCTGAAGACAAGTGCTGAAGACAATCTGAACACAAGTGCTGAAGACAAAGTCTGAAGACACAAGTGCTGAAGACAAAGTCTGAAGACAAAAGTGCTGAAGACAAAGTCTGAAGATACAAGTGCTGAAGACAAAGTCTGAAGACACAAGTGCTGAAGACCAAGTATCAGACGTTGTCACAACAGCTGAAGAGGTCTTCTTCAGTAGTTGTGATGGTTTTCTTTTAGTAGTTTTATGTTTTTCTTTTCAGTAGTTCTGTAAAACGACTGAAGAGCTTGTTCTTCAGTCGTTGTAGTTTCAGTAGTTTCGTAGCAGTAGTTTTATGTTTTGTACTTAGCACTCTGATATGTTCTCAGTAGTTGTGAACATTTCAGTAGTTTGTTAAGTTTTAGTTATTTTTGTAATAAATCTGCCAGATGTCACTATCCCGTGATATCAGCACTGATTGCACTCTATATAAGGAGTGTCAACCTATTTGTAATCAGTGAATGATTAAGCAAAAACATTTGATATTATTAAAACATTCCTTTTCACGGAAATATATTCTCTCTTTACAACCGTATTTGTTCTTAATGCATACGAATATCAAAATCTTGCTATAATTTGTCTAATTCTTGTTCTTATTCTGCTGCGTTACACTCTAATCCATCAAACTTGAGATCACTGATCATGTCAGATTACATCATTAAGACCTCAATCATGGCAACTCGGCCCACTGACATCTCAACTGAGATTGCCAGTGAGTAGAGGAAATCCAGTAGCCAAGAACTTAGAACTGGTCATGAGAGAAAGGACTCTGGTCCAATCTTCTCCACCCCTAGTGATCTTCTGACGAAGATGAGGAGGATCTGAGACTAAAAGTGCAAAAACTGTCTAAAACATGCACTTACCTAGTCTCAAAGGTCAGTCACCTTGAATCTCAGGTGACTACCTTACAAAACAGGATCAATGATCAGCAACTTGAGATTTCATATCTTAAGGAAAAACTAGCTGGGAGACCCTTAAGGAGAGCTAAACCAAGAACACAAGAACATGTGGATGTGATTAAGCTATCCTCCAGCTCACCTATGCAAGTGGGTGATGCTACCCAAAAGGGGGAGAAAGTCATTATAGCCACAGAACCTGGGAGTTCCTCTGAGAGAATGGACATTGAGGACTCACCATGCTCACTTGCAACTTTGCATTCTCAGCAACCTCCTCTAGTTCACATTGATGTAGACTACACAGACTCCTTCATACAGGGTCTATTTGAGGATGGGATACCAAGGGCTATGTCACCTTCACCATCCTTCAATCACAACATTGGGTGGAGGTATGACAACAATAGGAAGGCCCTCATCATCATAAGAGTTCAAGGATAACAAGAAGTCTTCAACTTTCAGAACTTGGACTACTATGAAGGTCTGGATCTAGTCAACATGCCACTTGTCAACCCACGCCATTCAAGACAAGCTAAAAGACTGGCTAAAAGAATCCAAGACAGGATCATTGCAAAGTTCAGCCTAAGAATGAAACTAAGGCAATCAAGCAATGTCATCAGTCAATTGGATGTTGAGGCCGACCCTAAGATTAGCTTCATAGGGAAACCTTGACTGAAGGCCCAGTGACAGAACCTGAGAGCTTGTCTCATCATCTCCAACTGCTGCAGAGATCCATATTCCTTTTGAGATACTTGCTGGTGAAGGTGCTTCTCAACCTCTCTCCGGCCTGAGCTCAGATGTTGCAACGAGCAATGAAGGCCAAAGCTCTCTCCACCCTAAGTCACAAAGGTCTGTGAGTGACAAAGGGAAAAGAAAGATGACATCTGAGGAGATTAAGGAGGAGGAGGGAGAGAGAGGAAAAGGAGGCTAAGGGGAGAAACTTCCTCTACTGAGTCTCCAAGACTCATGGAGTCTGCAATGAGGCTGCCCCCAGACCAGATACTCGGAATGATGAGTTCAGGGCAGTCAGGATTAACTATCTGCAGACTAGGAACTATGACATAGATAGTGTCATTTCTTTCCCTTTGGATGAATTGAATGACCTGGTTGATCTGGAAAGGTCAAGAGAGAAGAAGGAGGCAGAAGATGCAGAACTCCTAGTACAGGTCAAAGGAGAGAGAAGAAGAAAAAGACTATATAATGGTATGCCTACCCTCTGAACAGTTCAAGAAAGTCCTGAACAAGGGGATGTGGTTCAACAAGAACCTCAGGTAGATAAGGAAGAAGACAGAATTAAGATGATTAACTACCGGAGTGCCACAGGCATTTATTAGGCAGATGCACTCCTTCCTTTACCTTATGACTATATTGAGTTGAGTACTTAAACCAACTTGAGCTTGAGTTAGTCAAGGAAAGAAAGACAACAAAGAAGAAGCTGAGGGAAGAAGCTGCAAAATCAAGAGCCATCATCCAAAAGAGCATGAAGAAGTCTGCTAATAGGCTGAGGATGATGAGCTTCTTGAAGCTGTATGGATTCTCTGGAAGGAGACTTGGACCCATGTCTCTATCCATTATGGATGAGCATATTAGGGTAATCAAGCAGAAGATTAAGAGTGGAGAGCTCACTGACTTACACTCCACTCCAATTCAGGCCCCACCTAAAGTGGAGGTTAAGGTTGAACAAGAAGACACAACACAACCCGGACCTACTGCAAATGCTCAGCAAGCTTCATCTTCTGATCCACAGCAGGGTCAACCTCCCTCTCCATCTAAACCTGAGAGAGAGGAAGTCCAAACTGAGAAAGACAGTGAAGATCAATCTGGTGCTACAGGCCAGTCTTCTCAGTTAAAATTTGGAAAGAGAAAGAAGAGGATGGCTACTAAACCAAAGTCTAAGAAGAAGAAGCCTGCATCCCCTTCCGCAAGATGATGAAGATGATAGTCTGCCACTCTCTGCTGTTCTAAGGGTACCAGAACCCAGGAGTCAACTCATGATCACACCTAACTCACAAAGGGAAATGGTTAGAGTCAAAATAGAAGATGAAGAACAACAGAAGCAGCACAATGAGCAACTACTGAAGATTGTTGACAAGGAATTTCCCCAGTCATCATCTATACAAGCCATGAAAGGGCATGCTCAGAGGCTGTACACTCTCAGACACACATTTCAGTATCAAAAAGAGAGAGTGAGAGTATGGCCAGACCCCAAGGTGAGCTCTAGAATACACAAAAGATCCATTCCACATATATACAATGGCCAGGTTAAAAAAACAATAGACTCTACAATCATGTTGGCCATTACAGTCTCACCTTGGGAAATACTCGATGCATTCAAGAAGGCTCATCAATCAAAAATGACCCCTCAAGCCTTACTGGAAAACAAGATGATCAGAAAGGGGTTATTATATAAGAAGCTTGAAGACATTAAGAAGAATGAGCTCCAGTTACTCCTTGAGGGCACCCATCCTGATGAATTTGTCTATAGGGAGATAACTACTGTGGAGTTATCTTACTAGCACCAGAATCAAATAGCACATAAGTTGAAGTTTGGTTTACCAGAAACGTACCAGACACAACATCAGGGTCCGTTCTAGCTTCCTCCTATGTCAGTGTGAATGCTCTAGCATTCGCCCTTGGTCCTTCTCCTCCAGTTTTATTCACCCTAGAACCCTCAACTCTTGGCTTCTTACACTCCCTGCTCATATGACCACTTCCCCCACAGTTGAAACACTTGATACCTCCACAGTCTCTAGGCATATGACCAGGCTTCCCACACATGAAACAAACATTCAACCCCCATCTACACTCGCCAACATGCTCCTTCCCACACTTGCCACACTTTTTCAACCCGGCACTAGATGTGACCACACGACGGTCATCCCCTCAAGCCTTCTTGTTACTCGTCGAGGCACCACCCCGACCAAACCTCCTCCCGTTCCAGTTTCTATCACCTCCACCCTTCCGACTACCCTCAGTCACCACCACCATATCCCTCTCACCATAGAATCTTCGCGCTAGATCCACCGCTGTCCTAAACGTGCTTGGTCGGGCGTTGATCATGTGCGTGCGAATATCCGTCGGCAAACCCTGAATATACCTCTTGATCTTCCGAGATAGAGGTGTCACCTGATCCGGCACAGACGTGCCATTTCATTGAACTTTGTGGTGTACTCTTGGTGTGTCATCATTCCTGCCTCAAATTGCAAAAACTCCCTTTCAACCTTGTCCATTTCCCCATGTGGACAAAACTCCTCAATCACGAACTTCTTCATTCAGACCATCTCATTCTTCCAATGGCCCTGCTGCCTTCAGCTTGGACAATATTGTCCTACCAGCATAGAGCTGAGTCCATGAAAGAGTGGGTAGCGAACTTAACTTTCTAGTCCTCTAGGCACTCGCTGATATCAAGTACAACCTCCATTTCCCTCACCCACCGTGAGCAGCAGCAGTAGTGTCGTTTCCATCAAAAGTAGGGGGTTTGCATCTCATGAATACCTTGTAGTTACAGCCTCGTACTGCCTCTCGCACAGGCTCTGGTTCTTCCTCTTCTTTTTCATTGTTAGACGGAACCGTCTCAGTCTCGGGCTGTCTTCTTTCGCCCGTAGGTCCACTCCATTCCCTTCTCTCCCCCTCTCTAAATTCCTTTATCACTTCGGTCAGCACAGACGGTAGGATCGTTTGCATGACTTGATGCACTTCTTCCACAATTGCCTCCTTCACTAAGGCTCTCAGGTTAGCACTCTCAACTCCACCCTCCGGATGAGGGGTTTCTGGTACTTCATGAACCACCTTTTCGGCCCTAGGCCTTCCTCTCGTAACCCGTGGTTCAGCACCATGTCCACCACCACGCGAAGCTTTAGATGATCTACCACCGGCCATCCTCTAACTCACACTGAAAAATTTAAACACTAATACGGTCATTCAAGGGAACGGCTTAGGTTATGGCAAGTATAGGAAGTCGCTAATTACAGTGTCCAGTTGTGATTAGCCAATTACTTTACTCTTCATACCCCAAACATTACCTATCCTGACTACATGAGCATTTAAATCTACATACAACACATAACCATATACCATGCGCACATAATACCGGTTAACTTTACGAAAATCCCTGATGGCACACAACTACTCAGTTTGGCATCCCTTTCCCTTTCCATCCCATTTTCAGTTTAAGGTAAGGTTCATTTTGAAAATTTACCCATTTCACTTAAACTTTGGCTCTGATACCAACTTGTAAGGCCTCGTTCCCGAGACGCTTACAGTTGGTCAACCATTGCACATAAAACATACATTTACAGTTATTTTAAATAAACATTCGCAGTGGAAACATTCGAAAATGGCATTTTATTTCAACATAAAAACTTTTGCCAAATAATGCATCGTGTCGGTTACAAAATTTCATTATTGTATTACATCAAAAAAGCTTTATATAAGTGGAAGCCATCCAAAAGAGCTGAGCAGCTGCCTCGTGCTATCCTCAGCAACATTACCTGCCAACTAGAAACACATAAAAGTCAGCGTTGCTGAGTGAGTTTTAGTTTTATGATAAAACATACTTTTCATTCGTAAAACCATTATTTTTCTCAAAACATATTGTACTTTACATTCGTTCGTGATCATACATCTTACGTACATACACATAATATCATTATTATCTTCGTCATTCTTCGTTCATACTTTCATTCATTCATTCATTACTTCGAGTGACCAACTGGGCCAGAGGTCTTTCATAGACCTCGAACATTGTGCACGAAGCTGACTCCAGTACCTAGGGCAAGTTGACCATATGAATGGGATATTTGCCACTTGCCCTAGGTACTGGAGTCAGCTTTGTGCATAATGTTCGAGGTCGATGAAAGACTTCAGGTCCAGTTGGTAACTGGGCCAGAGGTCTTTCATGGACCTCAATCACTGTGCACGAAGCTGACTCCAGTACCTAGGGTAATTACATTCACCATTTATCTTTTCTCTTTCATTCCAGATCAATGCCATATGCTATACCTCGAACATTGTGCACGAAGCGGGTAACTAGGCCTGAGGTCTTTCATAGACGTCGAACATTGTGCACGAAACTGACTCAAGTACCTAGGGCAAGTGGAATGGATCCCATTCATATGGTCAATCACAAATATTGGACGCCAATGTGCATCCTTTTGGGTAGCTAACCCGCACATCGTTGAGCTAACACCTACATACGTGTGCACCTCCATTCATTTGCTTGCAAGCCTTCTTACATTCATTCATTCGTTAATGCATGTATTCATTCATCATATTCCTCTTTCATTATTTTTCACTTTACGTTACATAATACTTTGGTTCATTCACTATCATAGGACATAAAGTCATAGGAAAGATAATCATACATCATTATAAGGAACATAAACATATCATTCATACATCATCATCCATGGCATCATACATACGTAACATACATCATGCATAACCATGCAACATCATCATCATCATCATGCATAAGCATCAAGCACATATCATTACATGCCCATCATACCATCTATGACCCCAAAAGTCAACTTACATAACCCCGGGAATCTCCTAGGTCAAAGCATACATTACCCCTTTTCTCCCAAAAAGTCAGAATTTTACTAAGTGTTCGTCCGCATTGACACTACTTCTCATCCGCATTTGGTTTCCTTCATCCGTATTAACATACTGTATCTGCATTGGTTTCCTTCATCTGCATTAACTTACTCTATCCACATTTGCCATCCGCATTTTCCTAATTCCTCCGAATTTCCATACTTAGCCAATGCTCATCCGCATTGACCGTATCCGCATTGACATACTTTGCTCATCCGCATTTCCACACTTGGTCAATGCTCATCCGCATTGACCTCATCCGCATTAACTTACATTGCTCATCTGCATTTCCACACTTGGTCAATGCTCATCTGCATTGACCTCATCCGCATTGACTTACTTTGCTCATCCGCATTTCCACACTTGGTCAATGCTCATCCGCATTGTCCTCATCCGCATTCACTTACTTTGCTCATCCGAATTTCCACACTTGGTCAATGCTCATCTGCATTGACCTTATCCGCATTAACCTGATCGGCATTGACTTACTTTGCTCATCTGCATTTCCACACTTGGTCAATGCTCATCCGCATTGACTTTACCCTCATTGACTTACTTTGCTCATCCGTATTTCCACACTTGGTCAATGCTCATCCACATTGACTTACTTTGCTCATCCGCATTTCCACACTTGGTCAATGCTCATAGGCATTGACCTCATCCGCATTTCCCTGTTTCATCACTTATGCAAATTCTAAAACTTAACTTATGGCCTTAAACATCGGATATCAATTCACCATTCATCATGTTTTAAGCTTAAATCTTACCCACTAAGCCTTAGAAACATCATCGTACATCAGCAAACATGAACATAATCACATCATAACATCACAACATCATCATATACACATTCAAGCATACAGGTCAAAACCCAGTTAAGTCAAAACATGCATTCATGCATATCCAGCCTAAAATCAGTTAAAAACCAGTAAAAGAGGGGTTGTAGAACACATCTTTGTTTCTCTTGAGTATGGATTCCTCCAAACTCATTTGCAAATTGAATTCAACCGTTAAGAACCCACTAAAAACATACCCGAACAGATACAAACACATATAAGCATAAACCTGAGGATAAGACCAGTCAAGAACACCATAAAAGCATGAATTCGTACCTTGAATTCAAATTCTTTCTTCTTGTTCTTCTTCAAAGCCAAGAATTTGCTGCTCCCAACTACTCTCTCTCTAAAACCCGAACATCAGTGGTGTATGTGTCATATGGGCGGCCATACCATCTTTTACACCCATTTTTCAAACATTATGTCCTTTTGGACACTTTTTACCCCTACACTTGGGTTTTATTTCTTTTCCTTCTTTTTTCTTCACTTAATCTTCTTTCTTGTCTAAAAATAGCCGGGTGTTACACATGTACCCTCCAGAGAGATGGAACTACATTAGACGGGTGGATGAATCTGAGAATAAAAGAGCTGAAGAAACCAAGGCATAACAATCTGATGCAACCAAGAAGAGAAAGAGATATGCTAAGGACAAAGATTATGATTTTGAAGAAGACATAAATGAAAGAGGTGAAGAGCTAAGGATTGGGAAGGAAAAGAAATTAAAGAAGAAAGCTCACACAACAGATTCAGAGAGGCGAACTAAACAGAGACATCAAGCATTCACTTAGAGGAGGGAAGATAGAGGAATCTAGATGAAGATATGATCTATAAAAATCTAGATGAAGATATGATCTGTAATCTTAATAGTTCTTTGGCAAAAGAACTGAGTATGATATAGACGAAGCTCACCAATGAAGAGATACGGGAGAAACATAAAGATGAGATGATAGATGGAATGAAGAAGATGCTTGTAACCGTCTGCCGAAGAGGTTGTTTGAAGAGATTGGCCAACTGAAAGCTGCAGCCAGCCTGCCTAATCAACTAGCTCAATCTAAGTTAGATGATTTGACTGATACATCAAAGTACCCATTCATGAACGTGGGTACTTCATCTAAGGTAGGAGAAGGCACATCTCAACTAATGATGCTGTAGATTGTGAAATAAGAAATGAAGATGTAAGAAGGGAGAATGAAGAGGATATTTTGGAGGCTGGGTTTATAAACATGGGTCTTGATGTTGAGAGGATTTGGTTGGAGAAGAAGTGGTAAGGGAGAAGTCGATGGACTGAGATGGTGAGAAGGAAAATAGTTTAGTTGATGAAGAAGAGGATGATGAACAACTTGTAGACTATGATTTTGAACATGAGTTCTATGAAGTTTATGAGAGACCGTTGATCTATGTAGCTAAGAAAGGAGAGCTTGATGAGGATGTCTTTGAAATGGATAAAGATGAGTGGGTTGTTAAGGAGAAAGAGGCTAAAGAACTGACTCCACTATTCCACACATGGAAGGGTTGAGTAGGAAAGAGGCTGATAAGTGGATCATAAGTTGGTGCTATAACCCCAGCCTTAAAATGTTCCTGATAATAAGGAGAGGGGGTAGAATTAGTTACTTGCATAAAAGGAAGGCTTTCAAGACCTTGCCTAAATGGGATCTAAGGCGACTAGCAACTCTGCCATTACTGAAGGCAAATCTGAGTGAACGAGCATCTTTACTAGAGAAAGAAATTTAGAATGGGCTAAATGATAATTATGAGTCTTTTGGTTTTATGAAGGCTGAGAGGAAACATTCAAAAAGAAACAAGGATTGGGAGACCGGGAAGGGAAGAATTGTACTAAGGGTAAAACCCCCAAGGACCATGAACAAGGTCAGATTAGCAATTCACATCCCCAATGATTACAAAGCTTTCAAAAGTGGTTTTATGACAATAATACGGGGGAGGCAGTCATTAGGGTGAAGAATGGTGCTGAGGTTAATATATTTGATCTAATGGAACTATTTAGTTTTTGTGATGAAGACATGCTGATTCTTTGCGAGAACAATATCAAAGCAGGTGCAGGTGAGGAAACGAGAAAGGAAGCTTGTCTCTTTATGACTATAGCAAACAAGATCAGAGGGGTGAAGGCAGAGGTGAAGAGATTAGCAGAGAGTATGGGCTCAAGATGACCTAATCATGGATGTACAAGATTTGGCTAAGCAATATGAGCGAGCAAGTGCTCATCCTGAAGAGGCTAATGAAGCAGGAGGAACCCTGGAGAATCAGGTGCTGAAGCCTAGAGGGAGTTGTTGTAGGAGGTTCTGAAGATTAATCAAAGGCAACGAAGGATACTCGAGCTAAAAAGACACATCAAGACGAGTGAAGGTGGTGAGTTACAACATAGGGGGAGTATTGAAGATCACATATAGGTTGGACTCAGCTTAGTTTAGATTATTTACTTTTGATTGTAATAGGTCTTTTGTTAGTTTCCTATTGTATGTACTTAGTTTTATGTAGTTTTGTTCGCTCACAATCAGCTGTTTACTTAGCTTGGCGAAACTACTATTTCTGTCGGGCGAAACTATAGTTTCGGCAGTACAGTTTCACTGATAGCGAAACTATCTGCGAAACTAAGATTGTTATTTATAGATTTGATCTTTTTCATTGTTGGTAAGCTTGCAAAATCCTAATCGATTATCATTGTTGCAAGTTACCATTCAAAGAAGTTATTACAGAGAATTATCATTGTGCTTTATGTTATTGATTATTGATGTTCATTGTCTTATCATGAATGGGTTCTTATTGTGTTCAATCATCTTTGTTCATGTTGTTTAGTTTGTTTGTTGGATATTGAACTATTCTTCATCTTATTTGCACTGTTATAAAATCAATGGACCAACACCAATATAGTTACTAGATGTTTGAATGATTCAAAGGTTTCTGATTTGGCTTTCAGAAACATCACCCAAGAGAATCTTGAGTAATCATCTGTTACTACAAAGCAATATAGATCCCCTGCAATGCTCTTTGTGTTAACTGGGCCAAACAAATCCATGTGTAGAAGCTGGAGAGGCACGTCAATAAAGTTGACTTTCTTTGCCTTATGAACCTTCTTGGTCTGTTTTCCTTTCTTACAAGCTATGAAGAAGACTAGAAGCTAGAAGTTTTTGACATTTACACCATTCACTAGATCATTCTGAATCAAGTGATCCATCTTTCTAGGATTGATGTGCCCCATTCTCCTATGCCACGAGACTGAGTCTCTCTCAGTTGCCTTTGACAAGAAGCATTGAATTGTGTGATCAGTTGTGGATGCTTTCTATAGATCCTAGACATACAGGTCATTATATCTTGAAGCTGACATGAGAACCTTATCCTCCTCAATCACATAGACCTTCTTCAACGTATAGCACCTCTTGTTGTCAAATAAAACCTTAAAGCCTTTATCATAGATTTGGGAGACTGAAAGTAAATTATTCTGAAGTTGTCGAATGTAGTTTACCTTGTCAAACTTTACTTTCTCATTTCCTACTTCACCATGTGCTGTGATGTAGCCTCTATTGTTCAAGCAAATGAAACATGTCCCCCTTCCATTTTTTTGACGTTGAAAAGGAGAGACACATTTCCTGTCATGTGCCTGGACGCCCCACTATCAATAATCCAGCTATTAGTGATAGCGCTATAGCGGACACCCTGCACAGTCAAAGAAACTTGTTAGTTCAGATTTGGGACCCAAGCCTTAACTGTCTTGGGTGACCCAGAGGAAGCACACATCATAAACTCAACCCATTGTCCTTTTGAGGCCAAGGGCATATCTTTCTTCTTATTGTTCTCACTATCAGACGCTAGACTTGATTTTTCTTTCCATAAGCCAGTTTTGTGTAATGCATGTTTGTGGTAAACAGACATCTGACTGATGGTTTGAACTTTTGGTTCACTAACACTTTTAGGTGGCGTGTTAGATCTTATTTTAGAAGAACTTTTTTTTTCATCGTAAAGTTCAGTTTTCTATCTTGGTTTGTGATAGTAAGGAAAATTAGGAGAAATATGTCCTTGTTTTCCACAACTGTAGCAAGATCTTGCTTTTACACATTAGGGAGAACTTTTGTGTGATGTTGAGTTTAGTGAAGGTGTGAGGTGTTTCTGGTTTGGTTTAGTCACTACTCTTTTATATGTTTCACCCTTATTAACAAAATTAAGTGTTTTGACATTTCGAACATCTTTTACATGCCCTTTGGTTGGACTTTGATGATTGACACGTTTGGTGGTTAACTGGTTTAGTCAGTTTAGGTTCTGAAATGGACTTTGATGAACCGACCTTACACTAACCTGTTAAATGCATCATCTAAGTTCTCAACTAGCATCTTGCCTTTTGATTTCAAAGTAGCCTCCTTCTATTTAGTGTCCGATTTCACTAGTTCACGCGTGGAATCAAGATCATTAAGTAGAGGAGTAGACACCACATGATCCTTAATTGGGTTGTTATTTATAGGTCTACATTTTGCATTCAAGAGGATCTCATGTGGTGGTGGAACTACTTTGAATCCCAAACCTTCCCATTGTTTGGTTCTTTCACTAAGTTCTTTACTATGTGAGAAGAACTAGCCCAACTATGTAGTTTTTGTTTTGATGAATTAACTTCGGCTTCCAAAACTACTTTCTCCTTTTTGGTTTTCTAATGAATTTAAATAAAACTTTATATCATTAGATTGATTTAAGGCAACAACCTCAGTTTCACTTAGTTGTTTACCCAAAAGCTCTATCTTTTCATTAAAACTGCACGCATGGTGTTTCAAATACGATTTGCTCTAGTGAAGAGTTGTAAGTTGTTTACTAAGTTATCATTGTGTTCTAATAACATAGCAAATTTTAGATCTATGCTTTCCCTAAATTTTTCACATTCAGAACAAGCATGTTTATTAAATAGTTGATTTAAAGTACTTACCTGTGAGGATTCAGTGGAATCAGCCATCAATGTGGAGGTAGACTCTTCTGTTGTTGGATATTCTGAAGTTGTCGCTCTAAGCTCTTCCTCAACCAAGTGGTTTACCACGTTCACATCTTCTTCTGTATCTGATATCGCTTGCTTAGCTGCAATCTTTCCTTCACTGGCAGACCCATCATCCAAAGCTTCGACAAAAGCAATGTTTGATTCTCCAGGAGAGACAAATCAGAAGGACTAGTCTTCTCCTTCATCACATTGCGCAGTTAGTGCTTTAGGGTCTTAATTTGAAGAACTGGTTCCAATCATGTCTTTGTCTTGATGGTTGAAAGTAGGAAATGGGTTACCATTTCCTGTTTTCTTGGGCTTCACACATTCATGGTTAATGTGCCCCTTTTCACCACAATGAAGCAGATGACCTTGGTTTTGTCGAAACCAAAGGTCATATCTTTTATCGCTACGAGATTCTGTCCCATCTTCTTAACGATCTTTTTCGCTTGTCTAACTGCACTTGCTAGAGCCCACATTATATCCATTCTCTCCAGCTCGTTCTCGTCAACCTACTCGTAATCTTCATCTGCAAGATGATAGTTTCTGATCTTCCCAGCAACTAAACCATCATACTATTGAAGCACTACTACTAGAAGATCCATGTGCTCTTTTGCAACCTCCAGTGTGATATTACCGAGATTCTCGATCTTCAACTTCGTAGTATTGGCTTCAGGAACTATGTATTGGGTCGATGATGACCCAGACATTTCTGGTCCTAAAGTGGATTGGGAGGGAGTCACCGAACTGGACACAAAAGTTGTTTGAAGTGGTGCTCCTGAACCAGTTGGATTTGGAACGGAGTTGTAGAGTGAAGGATTCTGAACGTAAGATCCTTTCTTTGACTTGTACTTCATCCTCAGTTCCCCCTCCCTTAATTTTAGGATGAAATCATTTATGTCCAACATAGCAAGTATGTCATTCTATCTCAGCTTGGACACAAATGAATCCCATTTCTCACGTAAACCATCTGCAAAGCTTGAAACTTTATCTTCCATAGACATCGTTACCATGAGTGTGCTGCTCACTCATTAGATGGTAAAACCTGTCGATAATGTCATCCAAGCTCTCATTTCCTATAAAAGAGAAGTTATCAAACACCTTCTTGAGAGCCTTTGCCTTTAGTGCCTTAATGTCGCATTCCCATCGTATCTCTTTTCTAATGCCTCCCACAACTTTTTGGCCTGCTTGTTCTCAGAAAATTGGTGAAAAATGTCTTTTGGGATTGACTAAGTCAACAGAGCATAGACATTCTTTTCAACATTGAAGAGTATCCTCTGCGCCTCGCTCATTCCACCCAATGTCAACTTTACTCCATTTACACTGACTAGTACAGTGTAACTAGTCTTTATAGAAGTCTAGAGATTGGGATCCACTCCATTTAGGTAAATCTCGAACCGTTGTTTCCATTATGGATAGTCATCCAATGTTATAAGCTTTGGCGGTTTATTGTGATTTCCTATCATTTCCAGTGCTATTGATTCAGTCGTGCGTATGAACAAGGCGAATGGACTCAACCGACTAAAGGTGTTCAGTCATGCGAATGAAGGATACGACTGAGTTCAGTCGTTCGGATGGAGTGTGCGAATGAGTTCAATCGTATGAATGACCTATTCGTGCGACTGAATTTCGATTTGCCCAGAAACCCTAATCTGTCGTATGACAAAAAATTCAAATTTAATGCCTGGAAATGTCGGAAAACATATGTGGACTCAAAATAATGACTTTTTAAGTTAAAACGTGAGTTTTGACACATTTCAAATTGAATCAAACGCAAAATTCAGAGCCAAAGCTCTCATACCACTTGTCAGGACCATGTACGTACGGGGTACTAACAAATTATGCGTTTGTACCGAATCAAATAGTGCGGAATCCTATTTGATTGGCGATCCAAACAGTGAGAACATATACCTCATCAATATTGAATTGAAACTAAAAGTTATGAACGAATAGAGATTGATCAGGCATGATTTATGAACTTGGACAGGCTTCCTGGGACGTTCTGGGCGGCTAGGGTTCGTAACAGTATCAAGTGTTTCGAATTCTTATGTTTTCCATGAATTAACTGGTATTTACAGGTTAGGGGATTCCAGTCGTGCGACTGAAACATTAGCATGGTTTAGTCGTGCAACCGAATCATGCGATTGAGTCATACGCACGACTGAAGGTTCAGTCGTGTGACTGAGTCAATCTTATGTCTCCATCGTGCAACTGATCTAGTCTCCTGGTTCAGTTGTGCGACTGGGCCATAAGCATGATGTATTCATGCGTATGGTTCATGAGTATGGGCCATTAGCATGAATACTCATCCGTTTATTTTGAACACATTACTCAATCATATTAACTTAGAAATGTGTACAACAACCTCAAAGCTACATAGTAAGTTCATTATATTTTAACACAATAATAATTTGAAATATTAAACATTATAAACATCAACCACAAATCATATTTCATTGAACCCATTCATTACATATGTGTAAGACATGAAAGACATTTACATTAAGCTCATAAACTACGAACATATGCATCTACATGAACAACCTCTGGTAGACAAGGAAGCTGATCAACAAAACTACCTGAGTGACACAGGTGTCAATCAGGCATTTGCACTTATTCCCTTATCATATGAGTGTATACAATTCAAGTATCTTAAGTAGTTGGAGCAACAAGTTATCATATAACAAAAGGTTGCTAAAAAAGGATGAGGGAAGAGGTTGCAAAGTCAAGAGCCATCATCTAAAAGAGTCAAAAGAAGTTTGCAGATAGGCAGAGGATGATGAGCTTCTTGAAGTTGTATGGATTCTTAGGAAGAAGGCTTTGTCTAATATCTCTACCCACTATGGATGAATACATTAGAGTTATCAAGCAGAAGATTAAGAGGAGAGAGCTTGTTGACTTGCATTCTCCACCAAGTCAAGATCCTCCTGAAGTTGAGGTCAAGGTTGAACCCATTAAGACAACACAACTTGACCTAGAGCTGCATCTTAGCCAACATTATCTTCTAATCCATAGCAAGGTCTGGCACCCTCTCCTTTTGAACCTAAGAGGGAAGAGGACCCAATTGAGAGAGATAGAACAAAACAACTTGGAACCAAAGACTGGTCCTCTCACTTAAAAACTTCAAAGAGGAGGAAAAGGATGACCATGAAAAGTGTATCTAAGAAGAAGTCAAAGGAATCCACCTCCATACCTCAGGATGAGTCAGAGCATCCTCAGAAAGTGTAAGAAGAGGCTGTTCACCAACTCTAACTCAAGCATAGCCTCTTACAGCTAGAAGACCCAACTTGTCCTAGACCTTTGTTACAAATCAAGACAGATGGTATGTCATAAGTGAATATAGGAGGTCAAGATGTCTATCTCTGGCAAGAAATGCTTGATCCTCCTTTACATGATCTCTATGATATGTGAAGGTATTATGAGAGTCTAAGGGATCCTAAACAATCATTGAAGAAGGGAATGGTCTTGATCCTAATAAGGACTGTCAATATCTGAACAACCCTCTCTGTTTTGGTAGCATTAGCCTAGGGGGAGTTTGGTTATATAAGAAAGGTTGATGCAACCAAAGCATCCAAAGAACTTTCAGAATGCATGCACTTATGTACAAGGTAGAAGTTGCTTCGGAAGTTTTACACTTCATAGAAAATTATTCTATGTGTAAAATCTTAGAAAGCAAAACACTAAATCTTGTGAAGCCAAAGATGAAGTCTTCCAAAGCTTCAAAGACAATGTATTTCGAAGCCAATAAAGTGAAGACTAATTTCTTCCAAAGACAGAGAAGACATGCTTTCTCTAATCAACTTTTGCATAAACCTGACTTACTTTCCTCTCCAACTCTAAAGGCTTACCAGCTGGTATAAGTTGGTGAAAAGGTCCATGCCTTTGCAACTGTAGATTAAGGTTGAGAGTCTGTAACTACTACTTTATACTTTATATCATTTTATTAATATATTAGGATGTGAGCTATGGCATGTCATAGTCACAAGTAAAAGAGTCAGTTTGCCTTTTGACTATACATTGATGTTGTTGTCTAGATTAGTGTTTCCAGCTAACTTTCAAAGTATAGCCGATTGTAGGATGCAATATAAAGTATCTCATGTTCTTGTAGTTTTGGTGATGCTTTTGTAACACTTGTAAAAGAACATGAGAGCAATATACAACATTCTTGTAAACCATATTTATTTATTCTTGTTCTTTTGTTCTTTCTTATTGTTGGACCAAAAGAACCAATGAGCCAAGATCAGAAAACCTCTAAGTCCCACACGGTATCACAACAACTGCTGAAAGCCTCATCAGTAGTTTGACAAGTGCTGAAGACTTCAACAGCTGAAGATCAAGTGCTGAAGACCTTAACAGCTGAAGAACCAAAGTGCTGAAGTACAACAGCTGAAGAGTTCACAAGTGCTGAAGATCAACAACTGATGTACAAAGTCTGAAGACAAAGACTGAAGACATCAGCTGATGATATCTACTGAAGTCATCAGCTGATGAAACGCCTGAAGGTCAAAGTCTGAAGATCAAGTACTGAAGCCTCAGTAGTTTGTCACAACGACTGAAGAGTACTTCTTCAGTAGTTGTGATATCAGTAGTTTTATTTTCTTTGTTTCAGTAGTTTTGTAAAACGACTGAAGAGCTTGTTCTTAATTCGTTGTAGTTTCAGTAGTTTTATATTTTGTACTTAACTTGCTGATATGTTCTCAGTAGTTGTGAACATTTCAGTAGTTTGTTAAGAATTAGTTATTTCTGTATTGGATCTGCCAGTTGTCACTTTCCGTGATAACAGCAGTGACTGTTGCACTCTATATAAGGAGTGACAACCTATTGTAATGAATGAATGAAATGATGAATTGAATGGAATGAATGATTGATTCGATTAGAAATATTCTTCATCTATAAACATTCCCAGAAATCAGAAATACATACTCTCCCAATAACTGTATGCGATCTTAATGCTCACATATATTGTTAGCTTGCTACAATTTGTCTAATTCGTGTTTGTATTCCGCTGCGTTATATTCTGTTACATCAAACCTGTGATCACTGATCCTGTCACTTATTACTTGCATGTGTTCTTACCATCCTCTGCATAAACCCAGTTCCCTATTTGATCTATTAAGTGTTCTAAATACTCTCCTATATATGAAACTGATTGTATTGACCGCCCTTAACCGGTCCTATGATAATTTATGAGTTACTTATTTAAAACAGAAAAATTCTAGACGGTGAACCATGACCTGCAAATTCCACCCCATCAATTTTGCCAGCAATAGATGAAGTACAACACTATGACATAATTTACATCTAGTTTAAAACATCTTGACTACTCTATTGCAAGTTGACCTAGTATAGATTGGAGTTCCTGTAAAATTGTAAAATCATATACACATACATATATATTAGTTTGTACTTACAGTGGAGAATGCACTGGAAAATATAACAATTTGAACAATTTAGAAAAGACCAACACAAAATACTATATTGAGCCAATTGAAATTTTAAATTTTCACATATCTAAGGTGCATTAATTGGTGTAGCAAATGTTTCTTATGTATTAGAGATATTGTGTTCAATCCATTGTTAAATTTCATATGATACTTGATTGTTTAATCTAGCTCCAAGTTTATGTGTAATTCCTTCAAATTTTGTTACAGCTCATACTTTCATGTATATTCTCTTTGTTTTCAAAAATGTTTCTAAACAAAGAACTGCAACATGAGTTTGGACCAAGTTGGAAGGATTATACATGATAAAATCATTAACCAACTTCCTATATTTGAAGAAGATATTGTATATGTTCCACATGTCTTCTGGAAAGCCTCTTGAGACCACATTGATGAGTTTAATAAGATCATGTTGGATCTTGAGAACATTGAGATAGAAATAGATGAAGAATATAGAACTATTATCTTCCTATCATCACTACCTACTTCTATAAGCATTTTATGTTAGATTCTATATGCCCAAGACACAAAGAACATTGATGCGGTTAGTATGTCATGATCCAAGTCGGGTTATACCCAATAACAAGATTTGCAATCATCAACAATTATTCAATTGATGATATGATCATGTAATTAATTAATAACACCAAATTTAGAAAATGGGTTTTCTAAATAAGTTGCATGTGAGATGGAACAACTTATTAGGATATTTTGTTCAAGAATATTACTTAGTGTTATTTAAGTTAGTTAGATAACATTAAGTAATTAAAAGAGTGTATAAGTTATACAATTAAATGTTAATTGTATAAACTTACAAGGGACTATTTTATAAAATTGGATTATTAAAGTTTTGGGGGGAACTTGGTCTAGACACAAGTTTCGGCCGCCCCACCCTCTCCAATGAGAGGGTTTTACTTTCTTAAAAAAAAAGTCTTGTCCCACACTCATCACATTCAATCAATACACACATGCAAACATTTTTCAGCTGCTCTCTCTCTCATAACTCTCGGGTTTTTCAGCAGTTTAGAGATGATTTTGAAAATCTTTGGTGTTGATCTCCCTAACAAGAAGAGTGTTTGCATATTAGCTTGGGGTATACAAGTTTGAGGGGTCCTTCCTTGGATCCTTGGCCAAATCACAAGCATCATTCAACCCTTCCTTGGTCGACATTTTGGTTGGAGAAAGGTAGTTCATCATAGCTTTATGTAGCTGTGATTTTATGTCACTTACATTTTGTTCATAGCTTGTTCATTCACATATATGATCCTTTTGTTTTGGGTTTGTTTCTTTCATATATTTGTCACCATGAAACATGTATTTTCAGCTTCATAATCATGTTTTAAAATATGTATATATCCGCTGCGTTTTCTGAAAGATTGAGAGGTTAAAAACCGGTTTTATCTTTCAACAAACCCTACAATGGCATCAAGAGCCGGTTATGTGGATGGCTTGCTTGTTCTTGTCCTTTATAGTTGTTTTATGGGACTTTATAACCCTTTTAAGGGCTGCTATATTCTGTTTTTGTTGAATCCCCAACTTTCAAGGTTATATTACACATGCTTGTGATTAAACCTTGAAAGATATGTATGTTAATATGTTGTGTTGTTTGGACAATATCTAAACCCGAAATTTTCAGTTTATGTGGGCTGAAAATTCGTGGGTTTTGAGGGGATTCATAGTTATATTTGGATGATATGATGGATGTTTATATTAGTGCGCCTTTGGCCTTATGTTGTTTGGATGATTGCAATGGTTGTATTTGTTTATTCAATGGGGTTGTATATATATAATCATTTGTGCTTTGTTTACAATGTATTTTATTTATTACTGGGTTGTAATAAATAGAATAGGTGCATTTTCATTTTACTATATATCTTGTATTAGGATTTTATATCTTGTAATCTGAAGATGTATGGATTGAAAGCACAAAGGAGTAACATGGAGCATTTTGGATGCGATTTCAAGTGGGAGGCTTTTGTAAGCTTTCTATGTGTTTTGTTTGTGGCCCTTAGGAATGCCTTTGGACCACACTTGTGATGGCAAACAAGTGTGGACCTCTTTAGATGCTATGGTTATGCACATTTGCTATGTTGTTTTGTTTATATTATTGTGGTTGATAGCATGTAGGTGATATTTACTTTAACAAACCTTTCTATGAACTTAACAATCTAATTAAATGGTTCTTAATCATTAAAGGAAATAGAAGGTTATTAAACTGATTTAATGAGTTAATGACTAAAATGGTTTTAATCAAAAGACCATAGGGTATCTTGTATTTGAAAGCATGCAAGTACAAGTACATAGAGTTTCTAAACTAAGATTATGAAATCTCTAAATTTTTCCAAACAATATTTCCAACAAGTTGAACACCATCCTTTTGCACAACGCTTGAGTTATTTGGAAACTCTTAATGGGATAAAGATCACCTAACCATTTAGAGGGAACTTGCGACTTAAGGTGGGGATACCACATTTTTGGGATAAAGGTCACCTAACCACTTATGTTGGTAAACTCCATGTGTGTGCAAGTAGGGTAACTTGATTTGCAAACCATGTTAAATGGATCAACTCCAATATGGTTTCCAAATGGTGTTGATGGGATTTACATGCCGACTTTACATATGATGTTTAAAGTCATCCCATACCTCTAGAAGTTGGAAATGGTTGCAACTGTCAATCGTTGACCACCTTATTAATTTAAATCATGGGATAAAGGTCACCTAACCACAATTTAAATGTAATGTTGGGTTCTAGATTTTAATATTAAAATGACCTTAAAAGGTATTAATTATTTAAAATAGCAATATCGAAAATACTAAAATAGATCTTTGTTATATTTTGTAGATGGCCACCAATAATGATAATCATGATAATTCATCCGCGTCCGCCTAATCATTGCGAGCGATTCTCCAAAAGGAACGTCTAAATCATAATAATTTCATTGATTGGTATCGAAACTTGAGAATCGTTCACAAGCAAGAAAGATGATCATATATTTTAGACGACCCTATCCCCGATCAACCTGCTGAGGATGATGAGGAGGCCTATAAAGATTGGCTAAAGTACACTGAGGACTCCGTCCAAGTGTCTTGTCTCATGCTAGCGAGCATGACTCCAGATCTCCAAAAGGAGTATTAACATCATGGAGCTTATGACATGATAACCCAGCTGAAGGAAACGTTCCAATAGCAAGCAAGGGTTGAGCGGTTCGAAACAGTTCGAGCACTCCATGCATGTCGTATGGACGACAACCAATCGGTTTCATCTTTTGTACTTAAGATGAAAAGCCATATCGACCGCCTCGAAAGACTTAATTGTCCCGTCTTGAAGGAATTGGCCACGGATTTGATCCTCAATGGCCTTACCAAGAAGTTCGAGACATTCGTGTTGAATTACAACATGAATGCTGGGACAAAAGAATTGGTGAGCTTCACTCAATGCTCAAAACAGCCGAGGCGGCCATGGGTAAAAGCGTTTTACCCGTTCTCACAATCAATGAAGGTGGGAACAAGAAAAGGCCTCATCCCACACCCAAGGCAAAGGTTGCCAAGGGCAAGGGACCCGTATGGGGAAAGGGGAAAGGGGTGGTAAGGGTGCCACCCAAACCACAGGAGAAGAAGCAAAAGGTTGCTACTAATTACCCATGCTTCAAGTGTGGGGATATTGGACATTGGGAAAGAAATTGTCCCGTCCATCACCAAGAGTTAAAAGCAAAGAGGGATGCTGGGCAAACCTCAGGTACAATATACATGATCCATATTGATTTAAACATGATATCCTCTAACACATGGGTATTAGATACCGGATGTGGAACTCATATTTGCAATTTGTTGCAGGGTTTAGAAAAAGTAGTGACTTCAAGAAAGGGGATGTTAGCCTCTACATGGGCAATGGGGCTAAAGTTCAAGTTGAAGCACATGGTGACTACATCTTGAAACTTCCAAATGGTTTGGAAGTAATTTTGAACAATGTTTTGTATGCTCCTAGTTTGACTAGGAATATTATCTCTGTAGCCCTGTTAAAACAATTTGGATATGTATTATCATTTGTTGAAAAAGATATCATGTTTCTTTTAATGATATGTTCTACTTTAAAGCTATTCCCATTAATGGTATTTATGAATTGGTTCATGAAAATACTTTAAATAGTTCATTGTACCAAACTAGCACCAAGAAACTCATGTTGGATTTGAGTGATACCTATCTTTGGCATTGTCGTCTTGGTCATGTAAACAAGAAAAGAATTCAAACACTACAAAAGAATGGTCTTTTAAAAACAATTGAATGTGATTCATTTGATGTGTGTGAATCTTGTTTACAAGGTAAAATGACTAAGGCACCCTTTAGTGGAACTAACAAGACGGCAAAAGATTTATTAGGAATCATACATTCGGATGTATGTGGTCCTTTTAAGCCAATGACTAGGAATGGTGAAAGATACTTCATTACCTTTACCGACGATTATAGTCGCTACGGTATGTGTACCTGTTAAGACACAAAGATGAAGGTTTTGAAATGTTCAAGATCTTTCAAAATGAAGTACAAAATCAACTCAACAAGCCGATTAAAGTTCTCCGCATCGATAGAGCAGGTGAATACCTAAATGATGCTTTTCAAGATCATCTTAGGAGTTGTGGGATTGTCTCACAACTAACTCCACCTGGAACACCACAACATAATGATGTGTCTGAGAGGAGGAACCAAACGTTATTGGATATGGTCCGATCTATGATGGCTAGAAGCACATTACCTCTATCATTTTAGGGTTTCGCTTTGCTCTCCGCGGCTCGTATTTTAAATATGGCCCCCACCAAAAAGGTGGAAAGGACAGCTTTTGAGATATGGCATGGAAGAGTTCCATCCCTATCATACTTAAGGGTCTGGGCTTGTGAGGCTTATGTTAAGACTACCACCCCAAACAAATTGGAAGTCCGATCCACCAAGTGTATCTTTGTTGGATACCCTATAGATTCTATGGGATATTATTTCTATGATCCACTGGAACAAAAGGTGTTTGTTGCCAGAAAGGGTGAGTTCTTAGAAGCAAAGTTCCTTATGGAATGAACTCGTAGTAGAACAGTGGATCTTGAGGAGGATCAAGAACCATAACGTGATGCATGTTTGGTTGAAACTAGCACTCAACATAAGGATGTTGAAGATGATCAAATGGTTGATCAATACACACAAAACGTTCGCAGAAGTGGTAGAACTAGTAATCCACCTGAAAGATACGGATTTTTCATGGATGGATGCTATGTGGTAGATTCAGATGAACCAACCACATACGATGATGCAGTGTCCAATTCGGATTGTGACAAATGGCTCGAGGCCATGAGCGTTGAGATGCAATCCATGAATGACAATCAATTATAGGACTTGGTTGTACCACCTCTTAACTCCAAAGTAGTTGGAAGCAAGTGGGTTTTCAAGAAGAAAACTGATAAGCATGGAAACTTGGATACTTATAAGGCTAGACTTGTAGCAAAGGGTTTCACTCAAACTCAAGGGGTTGATTATGATGAAACCTTCTCACCTATTGCGATGCTAAAGTCTATAAGGATGTTGTTTGCCATAGCTGCTCAATATGATTATGAGATTTGGCAATGGATGTCAAAACCTCTTTCCTAAATGGATATCTTGAGGAAGATGCCTATATGGTTTAGCCTAAAGGTTTTGTCCATCCAAAACATCCTGATAACTATGCAAGTTAAAGAAATCAATCTACGGATTGAAACAAGCATCGAGAAGTTGGAATCACCATTTTGATGAAGAAATAATTAAATTCGGATTCATCAAGAACGCTGACGAAGCTTGTGTATATAAGAACGCTAGTGGGAGCATCATCACTTTCCTAATATTGTATGTTGATGACATACTACTATTTGGAAATGACATTCCAACCTTGGAAGGTGTAAAAACCTGGCTTGGAAGTTATTTTTCCATGAAGGATCTCGGTGAGGCCACCTATATTCTGGGAATAACATCTATAGGGATAGATCAAGGCGGTTGATTGGTTTAAATCAAAGTGCATACATTGATAAAATCTTGAAAATGTTCAAGATGGAGAACGCTAAGAAAGGTACCGTACCTATTCAAAGAGGAACGATATTGAGTACGACTCAATGTCCTAGCTCAAAGGATGAGCAAGATAAAATGAAGGCAATTCCATATGCATCTGCTATTGGATCCATCATGTATGCAATGATATGCACTCGACCGGACGTGTCATGCCCCTTAACATGATAAGCCGATACCAGCAAAATCTTGGAAACAGTCATTGGATGGCTGTTAAGAACATACTTAAGTACCTAAGGAGGACAAAAGATATGTTCCTAATCTATGGATCTGGTGATGAGGAACTTGTTGTAAAAGGTTACACCGATGCCAGTTTCCAAACAGATCGTGATGATTCACGATCACAGTCGGGATATATTTTCATTCTGAATGGAGGAGCGGTCTCTTGGAAGAGCTCCAAACAGGATGTGGTGGCTCTATCAACTACAGAATCAGAATACGTCGCCGCCTCATTGGCAGCTCAAGAAGCTGCATGGTTGAAGAAATTCATTGCCGATCTCGGGGTTGTCCCTTCCATTCAGGACCCCCTAGAGATCTTTTGTGATAACGAGGGTGCGATTGCTCAAATCAAGGAACCTCGTGCTCATCAAAAGACTAGGCACATTGAGCGGAGATTCAACTACATACGAGATAAGTTGAAAAGGGAAAGATATGTATTCACAAAGTTCACACAAATCAGAACATTGTGCATCCTCTCACGAAGCTCCTTGAAAAGGCAAAGCATGAAGGTCATACTTGTGCCACGGGACTTCGATATTCTAGTGGTTGGATTTGATTTGTAAATTTTGTATTTGGATATATGGAACTCTTTATTATTTGAATAAAATTATTTGGTAATAATGTTTCAATTAATATTCCAATTTAGCATGTTTAGTCCATGAGTAAATTGCTTACTCTAAATGTCCGTAGTCGTTCAGACTTGTGGGAACAAGTGTGAGGGTAAGATTATTATGAACTTGGATTGGTTGATATTCATAAGGATGAATATAGAGCAATGGGTTGCTACCAAGGTTCATAGATATTTGTGGGATACAAATATTGGACTAACCCGCAACTCAAATTTTACTACATGGAATCTTATTGATTGATCATAAGTAATTTTGAGTAAAGGAGAATATCATTTGGTATCCTCAGACCTGAGATACATATTGGGTTTTGATATTCACCAAGTGTCATACCTTGATCTGGTTATCCTGTGTTCTGAAATAATGGACAGTACATGAGACTATGTTCATATGTGACACAAGGTGATTATGAGAAACGTATGTAGTCAAGATGGGATTTGTTCCTCTTATTTGTTGAGAGTAAGATGTCTAAGGCCTGGATAAGTTAAATCAACAAGGAATGATCACTTTGTGTCCTTGGATTTGACATGACATCTGTAACAAAAGGATATATGATTAATTCACCTAAATCATTTCAAGTAGGATACTTGAATGGAATGATGTTATTGAATGGCTATAAGTCATGCGTATTAAGGGTAGTAAACCGTTGTTAGGCGGTATTTACTACTTGCATCAATCTTCTATGAATCTTGTGCAAGTGGGAGATTGTTAGATTCTATATGCCCAAGACACATAGAAGATTGATGCGGTTAGTATGTCATGATCTAAGTCGGGTTATACCTAATAACAAGCTTTGCAATCACCGACAATTATTCAATTGATGATATGATCATGTCAATAAATAATAACATCAAATTTAGAAAATGGGTTTTCTAAATAAGTTGCATGTGAGATGGAACAACTTATTAGGATATTTCGTTCAAGAATATTACTTAGTGTTATTTAAGTTACTTAGAAAACATTAAGTAATTAAAAGAGTGTATAAGTTATACAATTAAATGTTAATTGTGTTGGATTCTATGTGCCCAAGACACATAGAATATTGATGCGGTTAGTACGTTATGATCCTAGTCGGGTTATACCCAATAACAAGCTTAGCAAACACCAATTAATATTTAATTGATGATATGATCATGCAATTAATATTTACACCAATTTAGAAAATGGGTTTTCTAAATAAGTTGCATATGAAATGGAACAAATTATGAGGATAATTTGTTGATGGGTTTATTATTATTTTGTTATTTAAGGGTTTAAATAACACAAATAACATGAGAGTATACTTTAATTAAATTGTTTAATTAGAGAAGACATGTCACGTTTAAATATGTCTAGTAGATCACTTATTTAATGTGTGACAAAAAAATGGCTAATTATAGTGAGTGTGTATGTGTGTTTGATTAAAGAGGGAAAACCCTTTTTAAATTGAAAATTTTGGCCGCCCCCCCTTGGTATTTCATTAGACCTTTTTCTTTGAAAACCAAAGACACACTCAACTAGTCTTTTACTTCTAAAGAACTCTGATCCATCTCATATGCATGCAGCACACACAACCCCTTTCTCTCTCTCTCTACACCTCTCGAAAGGCAGCAGAAAGAAGGAGCAATTTTCGGTTTTTGAGTGGTTTTTGTGTGCTCTCCCTAGCAAGAGTGGTGTTTACTTCAAGGGCTTGGGGTATACAAGCTTGAGGACCTCTAATCTTGAAGTCTTGGTCAATTTTCAGCATCATACACCTCCTTTTCTGTCGATTTTTCAGCTGTTGGAGAAGGTATCTTGGCAGCCCTTTTGTGGTTGTCATATTGTGTTGCTTGTTGCTTATACATAGCTTGCTTGTTCACATTTTATGATCCTTTGTTTTGGGTTTGTTTTAAACATATATATGTCACCATAAGAACATATTTTTCAGCTTATTAACATGTTATAAAGTTCTTATTCCGCTGCGTTTTTCAGAAAGTTTAAAAGGTTAAACTTGTTTTCTTGTGTTCTATCAAACCCATCAATGGCATCAAGAGCCGGTTATGTGGATAACTTGCTTGTTATTGTTCTTTAAAATCGGTTTTAAAGGATTATTATTCACCTTATTATAGGCTGATTTTGGGCTGCTATATATTTTGTATGAATGATTCCCCAAACTTTCAAGGTCATATCACATATGCTAGTGATTAGACCTTGAAAGATATATATTATGAAATGTTGATTGTTTGGACAATGTTTAAAACCCAAAATTTCAGTTTATGTTGGCTGAAATTTGGTGGTTTTAGTGGGGTTTCATTATATGTTTGGATGATATGATCATTGGATGTTAGTGTGCATAACTTAGCCTTTGGCCTCTTGATTTGGATGATTGGAATGGTTGGTTTTTATTCATTCAATTGGGTTGTAATTTTATGTTTATTATTTGGGTTGTAATTATTTGTTCATTTGGTTATCTAATTAATAGATTAGGTGCATTTCTTTTATTAGAAAAATGTATTAGGATACAATTTTGTAAAAGGAAGATGCACAAGATCAAGACCCAAAGATGCACATCAAAGACATTGAACTTGAAGCATATGGATGCAAGTTCAAGTGGGGGTCCATGATGACCTCAATTGTGTTGATTTCAACCCTTGGGAAAGACCTTATGATGACACTTGTGATGGCAAACAAGTGTTGTCAACTTAGTGGCTATGCTTATGCACTCATGTTTGTATGTTTATGGTTGTTTGAATGTTTGTTATTTGATTGTATGGTTGAAATCTTAACATGGATTACAAACTTATTAACAAACTTAACAAGCTGAAAATTGATGGTTCTTAATCATTAAAAGTAATAAAAAGTTATTAAATTGATTTAATGATTTTAAAGATTAAAAATTGGTTTTAATCAAAGGACCATAGGGTACCTTGTATTTGAATGCATGCAAATACAAGTACATAGAGTTTTCTAAAACTTGTATTATGAAATCTCTAAAATTTTAAACAAGATCAGCACCGTCATTTTACACAACACTTGAGTCACTTGGGAACTCTTAGTGGGATAAAGGTCACCTAACCATTTCGAGGGAACTTGCGACTTGAGGTGAGAATGTCTTATTTGTGGGATAAAGGTCAACTAACCACTTATTTTGGCAAAATCACACGTAGGTGTAAGTAGGGTATCTTGATTTGCAAACCATGTCAAATGGATCACCTACGGTGTGGTTTCCAAATGGTGTTGATGGGATTAACATGCCGACTTTACATATGATGTTTGAAGTCGATCCCATATTTCTAGAAGTTGCAAATGGTTGCAATCGTCAAACGTTGACCACCTTAATAATTTAAATTGTGGGATAAAGGTCACCTAACCACAATTTAAATGTAATGTTGGGTTCTAGACTTTAATATAAAAATGACCTTAAAAGGCATTAATTATTAAAAATAACAATATCAAAAATACTAAAATAGATCTTTGTTAAATTTTGTAGATGGCCACCAACAATGAATATCACGATAACTCATCCGCGTCCAACCAATCATTACGAGCGATCCTCCAAAAGGAACGTCTAAATCATAACAACTTTATTGATTAGTATCGAAACTTGAGAATCGTTCTCTAGCAAGAGAGAAGATCATATGTTTTAGATGACCCTATCCCCGATCAACCTACTGAGGATGATGAGGAGGCCTACAACGATTGGCTCAAGTACACTGAGGACTCTGTCCAAGTGTCCTGTCTCATGCTAGCGAGCATGACTCCGGATCTCCAAAAGGTGTATGAACATCAAGGAGCTTACGACATGATAACCCATCTAAAAGAAACGTTCCAAATGCAAGCAAGGGTTGAGCGCTTCGAAACGGTTCGAGCACTCCATGCATGTCGTATGGACGACAACCAATCTGTTTCATCTTATGTACTTAAGATGAAAAGTCATATTGACTGCCTCAAGAGGCTTAATTTTCATGTCTCGAAGGAATTGGCCACAGATTTGATCCTTAATGGCCTTACCAAGAAGTTCGAGACATTCGTGTTGAACTACAACATGAATGCTTGGGACAAAAGCATTGGTGAGCTTCACTCAATGCTGAAAACTGCCGAGGCGGCCATGGGTAAAACGGTTTTACCCGTTCTCACCATCAATGAAGGTGGGAACAAGAAAAGGCCTCATCCCGCACCTAAGGCAAAGGTTGCCAAGGGTAAAGGACCCGTATGGGGAAAGGGGAAAGGGGTGGCAAGGGTGCCACCCAAACCACAAGAGAAGAAGCAAAAGGTTGCTACTAATGACCCATGCTTCAAGTGGGGGGAGATTGGACATTGGGCAAGAAATTGTCCTGTCCATCTCCAAGAGTTGAAAGCCAAGAGGGATGCTGGGCAGACCTCAGGTACAATATACATGATTCATATTGATCTTAATGTTACATCTTCAAACACATGGGTATTAGATACCGGATGTGGAACTCATATTTGCAATTTGTTGCTGGGGTTCAAAAGAAGTAGGGACTTCAATCAAGGGGATGTTAGCCTCTTCATGGGCAATGGAACCAAAGTCCAAGTTGAAGCTCGTGGGGACTACATCCTAAAACTTCCAAGTGGCTTGGATGTTATTTTGAAGAATATTTTTTATTCTCCTAGTTTGACTAGGAACATTATTTATGTATCCCAATTAAGACATTATGACTATGTATTATCTTTTGTTGAAAATGATATTCATGTTTCTTTAAATGATATATTCTATTTTAAAGCAATTCCCATTAATGGTATTTATGAATTGGTTCATGGAAATGCTTTAAATAGTTCATTGTACCATACTAACACCAAGAAACTCAAGTTGGATTTGAGTGATACCTATCTTTGGCATTGTTGTCTTGGTCATATAAACAAGAAACGTATACAAACACTTCAAAAGAATGGTCTTTTAAAAACAAATGAATGTGATTCATTTGATGTATGTGAATCTTGTTTACAAGGAAAAATGACTAAGGCACCCTTTAGTGGAACTAACGAAAGGGCAAAAGATTTACTAGGAATCATACATTCGGATGTATGTGGTCCTTTTAACCAATGACTAGGAATGGTGAAAGATACTTCATTACCTTTATCGAAGATTATAGTCGCTATGGGTATGTGTACTTATTAAGGCACAAAGATGAAGCTTTTGAAATGTTCAAAATCTTCAAGAATGAAGTAGAAAATCAACTCAACAAGTCGATTAAAATTCTCCGCTCCGATAGAGGAGGTGAATACCAAAGTGACGCTTTTCAAGATCATCTTAGGAGTTGGGGGATTGTCTCGTAACTTACTCCACCTCGAACACCACAACATAATGGTGTGTCTGAGAGGAGGAATCCAACCTTATTGGATATGATTCGATCTATGATGGCTAGAAGCACATTACCTCTATCATTTTGGAGTTTCGCTTTGCTCTTTGCGGCTCGTATTCTAAATATTGCCCCAACCAAAAAGGTGGAAAGGACACCTTTTGAGATATGGCATGGAAGAGTTCCATCCCTATCATACTTAAGGGTCTGGGGTTGTGAGGCTTATGTTAAGACTCCCACCCTAAAAAAATTAAAAGTCCGATCCACCAAGTGTATCTTTGTTGGATATCCTAGAGATTCTATGGGATATTATTTCTATGATCCACTGGAACAAAAGGTGTTTGTTGCCAGAAAGGGTGAGTTCTTAGAAACAAAGTTCCTTATGGAAGGAGCTAGCAGTAGAATAGTGGACCTTGAGGAAGATCAAGAACCACAACCCGATGCACGTTTGGTTGAAACTAACACTCAACATGAGGATGTTGAGGAAGATCAAGGGGTTGATCAATACACACAGGACGTTCGCAGAAGTGGTAGAACTAGTAATCCACCTGAAAGATAAGGATTTTTCATGGATGGATGCTATGTAGTAGATTCAGATGAACCAACCACATACCATAATGCAGTGTCCAATTCCGATTGTGACAAATGGCTTGAAGCCATGAACGTTGAGATGCAATCCATGTATGACAATCAAGTTTGGGAACTTGTTATACCACCTCTTAATTCCAAGATAGTTGGAAGTAAGTGGGTTTTCAAGAAGAAAACCGATATGCATGGAAACTTGGATACTTATAAAGCTACACTTGTAGCAAAGGGTTTCACTCAAACTTAAGGGGTTGATTATAATGAAACCTTCTCACCTGTTGCGATGCTAAAGTCTATAAGGATACTGTTTGCCATAGCTGCTCATTACGATTATGAGATTTGGTAAATGGATGTCAAAACCGCTTTCCTAAATGGATATCTTGAGGAAGATGTCTATATGGTTCAGCTTGAAGGTTTTGTCGATCCAAAACATCCTAATAAAGTATGCAAGTTAAAGAAATCAATCTATCGCTTGAAACAAGCATTGAGAAGCTGGAATCACCGTTTTGATGAGGAAGTTAAGAAATTTGGCTTCATAAAAAATGCTGATGAGGCTTGTGTGTATAAGAAGGCTAGTGGGAGCATAGTAACTTTCCTAGTATTGTATGTTAATGACATACTACTATTTGGAAATGACATTCCAACCTTGGAAGGTGTAAAAACCTGGCTTGGAAGTTGTTTTTCCATTAAGGATCTTGGTGAAGCCGCCTATATTCTGGGAATAAAGATCTATAGGGATAGATCAAGGCAGTTGATTGGTTTGAATCAAAGTGCATACATTGATAAGATCTTGAAAAGGTTCAAGATGGAGAACTCTAAGAAAGGTACCGTTCCTATTCAAAGAGGAACGATATTGAGTACGACTCAATGTCCTAGCTCAAAGGATGAGCAAGATAAAATGAAGGCCATCCCATACGCATCTGCTATTGGATCCATCATGTATGCAATGATATGCACTCGATCGGACGTGTCATGCGCCTTAAGCATGACAAGTCGTTACCAACAAAATCCTGGAAACAGTCATTGGATGGCTATTAAGAACATACTCAAGTACCTAAGGAGGACAAGAGATATGTTCCTAATCTATGGATCTGGTGATGAGGAACTCGTTGTAAAAGGTTACACGGATGCGAGCTTCCAAACCGATCTTGATGATTCTCGGTCACAATCGGGATATATTTTCATTCTGAAGAGGAGCGGTCTCTTGGAAGAGCTCCAAGCAGGATGTGGTGGCTCTATCAACTACAGAATCTGAATACGTCACCGCCTCATTGGCAGCTCAAGAAGCTGCATGGTTGAAGAAATTCATTGCCGATCTAGGGATTGTCCCTTCCATTCAGGACCCCCTAGAGATCTTTTGTGATAACGAGGGTGCGATTGCTCAAATCAAGGAACCTCGTGCTCATCAAAAGACAAGGCATATGAGCGAAGATTCAACTACATACGAGATGAAGTTGAAAAGGGAAAGATATGTATTCGCAAAGTTCATACAGATCAGAACATTGCGATCCTCTGACGAAGCTCCTTGAAAAGGCAAAGCATGAAGGTCATACTTGTGCCACGCGACTTCGATATTCTAGTGATCGGATTTGATCTGTGAATTTTGTATTTGGATATATGGAACTCTTTATTATTTGAATAAAATTATTTGGTTATAATGTTTCAATTAATATTCCAATTTAGCATGTTTAATCCATGAGTAAATTGTTTACTCTAGATGTCCGTTGTCGTTCATACTTGTGGGAACAAGTGTGAGGGTAAGATTATTATGAACTTGGATTGGTTGATATTCATAAGGATGAATATAGAGCAATGAGTTGCTACCAAGGTTCATAGATATTTGTGGGATACAAATATTGGACTAACCCGCAACTCAATCTTTACTACATGGAATCTTATTGATTGATCATAAGTATTTTGAGTAAAGGCGAATATCATTTGGTATCCTCCGACCTGAGATACATATTGGGTTTTGATATTCACCAAGTATTATGCCTTGAGCTGATTCTTCACTGCCCTGAAATAATGGACAGTACATAAGGGTATGTTCATGTATGATACGAGGTGTTTGTGAGAAATGTATGTGGTCAAGATGGAATTTGTTCCTCTTATTCGTTGAGAGTTAGATGTCTAAGGCCTGATTAAGTTAAATCAACAAGGAATGATCATTCTCTATCCTTGGATTTAACATGACATCTGAAACAAAAGGATAGATGATTGATTTACCTAAATCATTTCAAGTAGGGTACTTGAAAGGGATGATGTTATTGAATGGCTATAAGTCGTGCGTATTAAGGGTAGTAAACCGTTGTTAGGCGGTATTTACTGCTTGCATCAATCTTCTATGAATCTTGGGCAAGTGGGAGATTGTTGGATTCTATGTGGCCAAGACCCATAGAATATTGATGCGGTTAGTACGTTATGATCCAAGTCGGGTTATACCCAATAACAAGCTTAGCAAACACGAATTAATATTTATTTGATGATATGATGATGCAATTAAATATTTACACCAATTTAGAAAATGGTTTTCTAAATAAGTTGCATATGAAATGGAACAAATTATGAGGATAATTTGTTGATGGGTTTATTATTATTTTGTTATTTAAGGGTTTAAATAAGACAAATATGAGTATACTTTAATTAAGTTGTTTAATTAGAGAAGACATGTCACATTTAAATATGTCTAGTAGATGACTTATTTAATGTGTGACAAAAAGCTAATTATAGTGAGTGTCTATGTGTGTTTGATTAAAGAGAGAAAACCCTTTTTAAATTGAAAATTTCAGCCGCCCCCTTGGCATTTCATTGGACCTTTTTCTTTGTAAACCAAAGACACACTCACTAGTCTTTTACTCCTAAGAAATCTGATCCATCTCATATGCATGCAACACACACAACCCTTTCCTCTCTCTCTCTACACCTCTCAAAAGGCAGCAGAAAGAAGGAGCAATTTTCGGGTTTTTGAGTGGTTTTTGGTGTGCTCTCTCTAGCAAGAGTGGTGTTTACTTCAAGGGCTTGGGGTATACAAGCTTGAGGACCTCTAATCTTGAAGTCTTGGTCAATTTTCAGCATCATACACCTCCTTTTATGTCGATTTTTCAGTTGTTGGAGAAGGTATCTTGGCAGCCCTTTTGTGGTTGTCATATTGTGTTGGTTGTTGCTTATACATAGCTAGCTTGTTCACATTTTATGATCCTTTGTTTTGGGTTTGTTTTAAACATATATATTTCACCATAAGAACATATTTTTCAGCTTATTAACATGTTATAAAGTTGTTATTCCGCTGCATTTTTCAAAAAGGTTAAACTTGTTTTCTTGTGTTCTATCAAACCCAACAAATTGTATAAACTTACAAGGGACTATTTTATAAAATTGGATTATTAAAGTTTGGGAGGAACTTGGTCTAGACACAAGTTTCGGCCGCCCCACCCTCTCCAATGAGAGAGTTTTACTTTCTTAAAAACAAAGTCTAGTCCCACACTCATCACATTCATTCAATACACACATGCAAACATTTTTCAGCTGCTCTCTCTCTCTGATAACTCTTGGGTTTTTCAGCAGTTTAGAGAGGATTTTGAAAATCTTTGGTGTTGATCTCCCTAACAAGAAGAGTGTTTACATATTAGCTTGGGGTATACAAGCTTGAGGGGTCCTTTGTTGGAGCCTTGGCCGAATCACAAGCATCATTCAACCCTTCCTTGGTCGACATTTTGGCTGGAGAAAGGTAGTTCATTATAGCTTTATGTAGATCGCTTTTTGAATGGAGAGTTTTATAAGCTTCGGAAGTAGATCTGATATGTAATCAATCGCTTCTTCCGAGAGTAAAAACTCTTCTGAGAAGAAAATTATCCCGGGAGGAATTTGCTTTGGAAGATATGTAAAATATCTTTCGAGGGTTAATTCCTCTTCGAAACAATTTATACATAGTGAAAATTTCAGAGAGATACCTTTTGTAACAAGGCTTAGATTGCATTAACATAAGACATTACATATTTAAAAAGGTTTTCAAAAGAGGTAGACTAATCGGTGTTTATCATCCAAATGGTTGTAATGAGATACTTAAATCTATGTTCATCAAAAGCTTTGGTGAACAAGTCAACATATTGTTCATTTGAATCAACTTTGATTAGATTAACTAGATTTTTCTCATGAATATCTCTAATGAAATGATACCTGATATCAGTATGCTTTGCCTTCGAGTGCTTCATAGGATTTTCAGTGATGGAGATAGCACTGTTATTGTTAATATGGATAGGAGTGCTCATAAAGTTGAATCTACAGTCTAACATTTAGTTCCAAATCCATAGCAGCTGAACATAGCAACTTGTAGTAGCAATGTATTCAGGTTCAGCAGTTGATATAGAGACACAGGATTGTTTCTTGCACTGCCATGAGATGATCCTTCCACCAAAAAATTGACATCCACCTGATGTTGATTTCTTGTCAATGTTGCAGTCACCATAGTCACTGTCAGAGTATCCAAAGAGATTGAAATTGGTGTTTCTTGGATACCAGAGACATAATTTAGGTGCTCCTTTAAGGTATCTGAGGATTCTCTTGGCAGCAGGTAGGTGAGACACCTTTGGAGCAGCCTGATATCTTGTACAGATGCAAGTTACAAACATTATATCAGGTGTACTTTCTATGAGATACATCAGAGAACCAATAATTGCCTTATACTAAAGTTGATTAGTATCCTCCCCCTCATAGTCACGACAAAGATTATGGTTTCTAGGTATGGGTGTCTTGGCTGGCTTATAATCTTTCATTTCAAATCCTTCTAAGATGTCATTGACATACTTGGATTCATTGATGAAAAACCCTTCCTTCAATTGCTTCACCTGAATTCCAAGGAAAAAGTCCATTTTTCCCATTGAACTCATCTCAAACTTCTTCTTCATGATGCTTTCAAAGTCTTTACACATTTGACCATTTGAGAAACCAAATATGATGTCATCAACATAAACTTGAAATGCAAGATATCCTTTCCCGACTTCCTTATGAAAAGAGTCTTATCAATGGTACATCTAGTGTAACCATTCTTTAGAGGAAACTACGGCAAAGTTTCATACCACAGCCTACGTGCTTGGTGCAACCCATATAGAGCTTTATCCAATTTGCACACATAGTTGGGGTTCTATGAGTTTTCAAATCCTGGAGGCTGGCACACGTAGACTTCCTAATCTATATCCTTATATAGAAAGGCACACTTAACATCAAGAGGGTAGATAGTGAAATTCTTGGATGCAACATAAGCAAGGAAGATCCTAACTACCTCAAGTCTTGCAATAGGTGCAAAGACATCAGTATATCGATTCCCTCCTCTTGAGATTATCCTTGGACCACCAGTCTTGTGTTGCTCTTGATAATCAAGCCTCTATCATCTCTCTTGTTTTTGAAAACTCATTTTGTGCCTATAGGTACATGACCAGATGGTAGTGGACATTGGTTCCAAACCTTTTGTCTCTTGAATTGAAGCAGCTCTCCTTGCATCGATTCAACCCAGCTGTTATCTTTCAAGGCATCTTCTACTTTCTTGGGTTCCATCTGGGACAAGAAGCATGAGTACAAGAAAACATTCCTATCATGAGTATGTTCTCTTGTTCTCACATCTTCAGAGACATCCCCTCTGATGTTCTCAGCTAGATGAGCGTTGTGAACTGTAAGTCAAGAAATCACCTCCAGTTGCAAAGATAAATCCATATTAGACACATTTTTGCTCAGGAGCTAGAACACTTTATCCAGCTGTTGTTTCAAACTCATTCAATGTGGACTAATTCAGTGAATGTGAAACATCATCATTTGTTGGCTGTCAAGCAGAATTAACAGTTGCTTGTTCCTTCAAGATGCTACTTTTATTAGCTTGGTATTGTGTAGTGCCACTTGATGAAGTTTGAGGGTCAACAGGTGAATCACTAGTTGAAGCTCCACTATCCCTTGAGATAGTTATACTGTCAGTTCTACCAATAGTGGGAGCTTGATTTGTTGCATCTCTTGGAGAACTTGGAATAGGTCTGGGTAACTCAAATAGTTTGTTATCATCAGCATTGCTTTAGGTACCTATACCAGCTAAAACATTCCCATAAGATGGTTTAGAATAGTTTGGAAATAATTCTAAGTCAAAAATATGACCAGGGCCATTCCTCCAAACACAAGGAGTGTGCTCATTGACAACAATGTTGGATGATTCCTAAAATTGTTGATTTTTGATGTTGTAAACTCTATAAGCTTTAGAGCTTGAATAGTATCCAACAAAGATAGCATTATCCGACTTTTTAGCAAATTTAGCCAAATTGTCTTTTGTGTTAAGTACGGTAAACCTGCAGCCAAAGGACCTTAGAAAGCCAATGAACGGTGGCCTCTTGTTCCATAGCTCATAAGGGGTTTTTCCTTGTGGCTTAACTACAAGAACCCTGTTTTGCACATATCATGCAGTGCTAACTACCTCTGCCCAAAATGTTAGAGGTAGTTTGGAATGAGCTAACATAGTTCGAGCAGCCTCAATAAGTGTCGTCTTCCTTTCTCTCAGCAACAACATTTTGTTAAGGAGTTCTGGGAGCACTATATTGTCTAGCAATCCCTTTTGAGTTATAGAATGAGTTAAGAACGAGGTTTTTAAACTCAGTCCCCTTATCACATTTAATTATCTTAACCTTGTGATCAATTTGATTTTTTATCTTAAGAATAAGAGATTTTAACGTTTCAGCAGTTTCATTTTTTGATCTTAAAAAAGAATACCCATATAAATCTTCTAAAATCATCAACAATCACAAGGCAGTATGATTTTCTTCCAATGCTCATTATACTTGTGGGACCAAATAGATCCATGTGAAATAAGTGTAATGGAGTGGTGATGGAGTTAACAACTTTGGATTTGTGAGATGCCTTATGTTGCATCCCTTTCAGGCATGCAACACAATTATCTTTCTAGAAAATTTCATTTTTAGGCAAACCATGTACCAAGTTATTTTTAGCTAATTTATTCATTGTCTTAAAATTTACATGACACATTTGTTTACACCAAAGTGTTGACTCATCACTAACAGCTTTGGAAAGAAAGCATGACAATTCCACTATCGAGGAAGCATTGTTCATATCAAGCTTATACATATCACCTTTCCTGGGAGATCAAAGAAGCACCAATTCCAGTGGAAATGTCATCCTAGGTTTGAGGATAATGCACTCATGTTCTATGAAGAGCATTTGAAGCTTTTGATCACAAAACTGAGAAACACTTAACACGTTGTGCTGAAGCTGTTTGACAAAGTTAACTTTGTCAACTTTTAGTTTTCCATTGGATATACTTCCTTTTCCAGAAATATATCCTCTGATCTCACCTCCAAACTACACAGGACCTCCATCGTAATGTTGAAATTGTTGAAGGAGAGATCTGTTCCCCGTCATGTGCCTGGAGCATCCACTATCCACAATCCAAACATTGTTATTCTTGTCATATGGATGTCCCTGCACATGAGATGAGATTATTAGTTTTGATTGGAAACACAAGCCTTGTTGGTCTTGGGTTCTTCCAATCATAGTGACATAATTGAACCAAATTTTAAGCTTGGGGGTTCAATGGTTTTCTTTGAAGAAAAGGCTTAGGCTACAACATCTTTCTTGATCATCCAATCCACTTTTGGTTAATCAAGGAGGATGTGCTTGTTGAAGCTTTTGCAGCATGGCTTTCTTCCGAAGCTTCTTTCTTTTCGGAATAAGCCTTCACCTCCTTTTCTTCCGAAGTAGTCTTCTTCTGGGATGGTTTCAAGGGAACACTTTCGTTTTTATGATTCTTGACAGCTTTAGCTTCCGAATTCATTTTCCCTTCAGAAGAAGGACTTTCTTCCGAAAGCAACCTTGCTTCGGAAACCTGTACATACATATGTACCTAGTTTATGAGGTTAATGTAAAATGTTTTTCATGCCTTACATATATGTAACAGAATGGGTATGAATGAAATATATTGTGTTTGTGATGTTTATAATGTTTAATATTTCATTGATTATTGTGTGTTAACGCATATTAAACTAACTATATAGGTTTGTGGTTGTTTACATAGTTCTTATTCAATAATGATTGAGAAACGTGGTTAAACTTAATCGTGTGAAGTTCTCATGCGAATGGACCATGCTAATGGACAATATGCATGAATATTTCATGCTAATGAACGAGTCGCATGACTAAACTAGGAGACTAGATCAGTCACACGATTGTGACATGAGATTGACTCAGTCGCATGACTGGATTCAGTCATGCGGATGGATCAACAGCATGCTTCAATTGCACGACTGAACCATGAGAATGGCTCAGTCGCACGAATGGAAAACCCTAACCTATAAATACCACTTAATTCGTGGAAAAATATAACAATTCAAATCACTACGCACTAAATAGTACCCTAGTCGTCCAGAGACCCTAGAACACTTGTTCCAAGTTCATAGATCGTAGTAAATCATCCTACTCGTGTTCTTAACGTTTAGTTTTATTCTTGGATTGATTATACTTGCATTCTCTCTGGTTGGATATCCAATCGAATAGGATTCCACACTATTTGCTTTGGTACACATGTAAATCAGTTAGTACTCCGTGCCGAAAATGGTCCTAAAAAGTGGTATGAGAACTTTGGCTCTTGATTTGCCTGTGATTGAATCGTTTTGGATATAAAAATCGCATTTTTCACTCAAAAACATAATCCTTTTGTGTCAAACAGTGTTTTCGACGTCTCCAGGTCAAAAAGTTAACGTTTTTCTGGCATGTTAGGATCGTGTGCTTGATGAAACTAACAGATTTACGAGTACACCGAATCAAATAGTGCAGAATCCTATTTGATTGGCGATCCAATCAGTAAAAACGCACGTAGAATCAATTAAAGATGAATCTAAACGTCAAGAACGATTAGCAATTGATCTACTGCGATCTATGAAGTTAGAGCAGGTTACTAGAGGTCTCTAGACGGCTAGGGTACGTTTAGGTATCGAAATCTTCAAAGTCTCTCATTTTCCACGATTTAAGTTGTATTTATTGGTTAGGGTTTCTCAATCATGCGACTAGACCACTTGCATGGTTCAGTCGTGCGATTGAGTCATGCGGTTGATCCATTCGCATGACTGAGTGTTCAGTCGTACGACTGAGTCAATCTCATGTTACAATCATGCGACTGATCCAGTCTCCTAGTTCGTTCGTACGATTGGTTCATTAGCATGAAGTTGTTCATGCGTATGGTCCATTAGCATGGGCCAATCGCATGAGAACTTCCCATGATTATGTTTGAATATGTTTCATAATCATTAAATGATTTAGATATTATTCAAACAACCATAACCTATAAAGTTAGTTCAATGCGCGTTATTACATACCAACCAATGAAATATTCAACATTATAAGCATATCCACATATTGTATTTCATTAAGTACCGTACAATTAGATATGTGTAATAAAATAATAACATATTACATTAACTTTAGAAACTAGGGACACATGTATCTACAAACTCCCACTTGGACCTAGTTTCGTCTAATGTCTTACATCCTTCATGAGTTCCTCAAACTTCTTGTACTTCTCTTCTCTAGTGACTCCAGCATATATCTCAAGCAAAACAGAGTCATATAACGTTCTGAAATTGTAGAGCTTGTACAATATCTTGAGAGTCATAGAATAGTGGCCACTTGTATAACGTATAGACATCATCTGCAGACAAGTTTGTAAGCCACATTCGGTCAAACACCCTAATGGTTTCCATTACACCATTCTTGTTCAAAACTATGACTGCCTCTCCTATCCTCAAATCATAGTACCACCATTTGAAGTGTGGAGTGAAGTCCTGTGGCATTTCCCATAGAGGGATCTTAGACATTGTGCGTGGAGGACTCCACTTCAGCACTATTTTCGGTTTTCTAGTTATGGTATCAACCTTAGACCGTCTGATATACCTCGTTGGGTGGTGAGGATTGAAGTTGACCCATCTTGTGTGGTACTCTCTTTTTAGTGCTGCTTCAAACCACCCTGACATTTTGCGTGGGTCAGCATATAGTAATTTCAGCTTTGCTAACTGGTTGAGCTCAAATCCAGGAAGAGTCTTCAGTCATGTGGGAACCTGAATCCCATTCTCACGTTTAACTGCATAACGTTGAGATCTTCAAAATACGCCCATGCTATGATTTTGCCTGACACCTTGTGATGTTTTTCACTTTGTACAGCTCAGATTTCTTCTAGTTCTCATTATCAGACAATGAGGTTGATTTCTCCTTCCATAAGCCAGCTTTGTGTAAGGCCTGTTTGTGATAAACAGACGATTGGCTAATGTGTTGACCTTTAGGTTCACTATCTCTTTTAGGTGGAGTCATTGAGTTCCTCTTAAAAGAGTTAGGTTTTTGTTCAGGAAGTTCAACTTTCCTCCTCGGTGTCTGATACTAAGGACAATGAGACGCAATGTGTCCATACTCTCCACAACTATAGCATGATCTGCTTTTGACTTTAGATTTAACTATTTTTGTGGAGATGTATGTGACACCCTGACCTTACTCTGTTTGTGTTTTGACTCTCCTTGTTTAGATGTTTTGTCTGGTTTAACAAAGTTAATTGCTTTAACATTTTTAACATCTTTTTCTTTTCTATGATGCACGTGATTGGTTAACATTACTGGTCTTTTTAGGTTGAGATTTGATAGTTTTTGAACCAGACTTTATACTATCCCTTTAAAACTCTTTGTCCAGATTAACACAAGGCATTTTACCTTTTGCCTTTGAAGTGGCCTCCTTTTGTTTAGTGCTTGATTCATTTGATAAACATGTGGAATCTGGATCACTTAAAAGAAGAGTAGACACCACATGATCCTTGATTGGATTATCATTAATTGGTTTACATTTTGCGTTCATCAAGATCTTATGTGGTGGTGGAACCACTTTATAACCCAATCCCTCCCAATTCTCTCTCACTAAGTTTTGGACTATATGTGAAGAACTAGTCCAACTATGCAGTTTTTGTTTTAAGGAATTAACTTCTACTTCTAAAACTGTCTTTTGTTTCTTAATGTCCTCAAGAGAGTTTAGATAGTACCTAATGTCATTAGCTTGGTTAAAGGCTACTACATCTGTTTCACTAAGCTATTTGTTCAAAAGGACTATCTTTTCTTTCTAATTATGATCATTTTGTTTTAACACTCTATTAGCTTTAGTGCATAATTCCAAGTCTTTTACTAAGTTATCATTATGATCTAATAACCTAGCAAATTTTAAATCAATGCTTTCCCTAAATTTATTACAACTAGAACAAGCATCATTATTAAAAAGTTGGTTAGTAGTACTTACCTAAGCGGGTTCTAATGAATCAGCCATCATTGCAGAATCTGGTGTTTCCAGAGCTGGTGATTCTGATGTTGTCGTAGTTTTCCCTTCCTCAGTTAGGTAGGTAACCACTAGTGTAGTTTCTTCTGATGTTGACATTGCAAGTTTGACTGCAATATCTCTTTCACTAACAGATTCATCATCAATATCCTCCACACTAGCGATATTGGATTCTCCCGATGAGATAAACCGAAAGCTCCCGTCATGTCCTTCATCATTATGAGAAGTCAAGGCTTTGGGATCCTTGCTTGATGAAGTAGGACTGCTAGTGGGTTTATCTTGATGATGGAAGGAGCAGAAAGGATTCCTATTGCCAGTCTTCTTTGGCTTCACGCACTCCCTTTTGAAGTGCCGTTTCTCACCGTAGTTGAAGCAAGTTACCTTGGTTTTATCAAAGCTGAAGGTAGTGTCCTTATTCGCAATCAAATTTTGTCCGGTCTTTTTGACAAACTTCTTAGCTCCCTGGACAAACTTCTAAGTGTATCTTCATTGGATATCCTAGAGATTCTATGAGATATTATTTCTATGATCCATTAGAACAAAAGGAGTTTGTTGCCAAGAAGGCTGAGTTCTTAGAATATAAATTCCTTATAGAGGGAACTAGTTGTAGAACAATGGATCTTAAGGAGGATCAAGAACCACAAACCAATACACGTTTAGTTTACACTAGCACTCAACATAAGGATGTTGAGGGTGATCAAATAGTTTATCAATACACACAAAATGTTCACAGATCTGGTAGAACTAGTAATCCACGTGAAAGATATGGATTTTTCGTGGATGGATGCTATGTGGTAGATTCCGATGAACCAACCACTTATCATGATGCAATGTCCAATTTGGATTGTGACAAATGGCTTGAAGCCATGAACGTTGAGATGCAATCCATGTATGACAACCAAGTGTGGGACTTGGTTGAACCACCTCTAAACTCCAAGATAGTTGGAAGTAAGTGGGTTTTCAAGAAGAAAACTGATGTGCATGGAACTTGGATACTTATAAGCTAGACTTGTAGCAAAAGGTTTCACTCAAACTCAAGGTTGATTATGATGAGACATTCTCACTAGTTGCAATGCTAAAGTCTATTAGGATATTATTTGCCATAGCTGCTCATTATGATTATGAGATTTGGCAAATGGATGTCAAAACTGCTTCTCTAAATGGATATCTTGAGGAAGATGTCTATATGGTTCAGCCTGAAGGTTTTGTCAACTCAAAACATCCTAAAAAAGTATGCAAGTTAAAGAAATCAATCTATGGATTGAATCAAGCATCAAGGAGTTGGAATCATTGTTTTGATGAAGAAATAACCAAATTTGGGTTCATCAAAAACACTGATGAAGCATGTGTTTATAAGAAAGCTAGTGGGAGTATCACCATTTTCTTAGTATTGTATGTCGATGACATTCTACTATTTGGAAACGACATTCCAACCATGGAAGGTGTAAAAGCCTGGCTTGGAAGCTTTTTCTCCATTAAGGATCTTGGTGAAGCTGCCTATATTTTAGGAATAAAGTTCTATAGGGATAGATCAAGGAGGTTGATAGGTTTGAATCAAAGTGCATACATTGATAAGATCTTGAAAAGGTTTAAGATGGAAAACTCAAAGAAAGGTACCATACCTATTCAAAGAGGAACAATATTGAGTAAGACTCAATGTCCAAGCTCAAAGGATGAGCAAGACAAAATGAAGGGAATCCCGTATGCGTCTGCTATAGGATCCATCATGTATGCAATTATATGCACTAGACCGGACGTGTCATGCGCCTTGAGCATGACAAGCCGATACCAACAAAATCCAGGAAGCAGTCATTGGATGGCTGTTAAGAACATACTTAAGTACCTAAGGAGGACTAAAGATATGTTCCTAATCTATGGATCTGGTGAGGAGGAACTTGTAGTAAAGGGTTATACGGATGCGAGTTTCCAAACTGATCGTGATGATTCGATCACAATCGAGGTACATTTTCATCTTGAATGGTGGAGCTATCTCTTGGAAGAGCTCTAAGCAAGATGTGGTGGCATTATCAACTATAGAGTCAGAATACATCGCCGCTTCATTAGCAGCTCAGGAAGCTGCATGGTTAAGGAAGTTCATTGCTAATCTAGGGGTGGTCCCTTCCATTCAGGACCCCCAAGAAAATCTTTGTGATAACCAGGGTGCGATTGCTCAAATCAAGGAACCCCGTGCACATGAAAAGACTAGGCACATTGAACAAAGATTCAACTACATAAGGGATGAAGTTGAAAAGGGAAAGATATGTATTCGCAAAGTTCACACGGGTCAAAACATTGCGGATCCAATCACGAAGCTTCTTGAAAAGGCAAAGCATGAAAGTCATTCTTGTGCCTTGGGACTTCAATATTCTAGTGACCGGATTTGATCTTTAATTTTGTATTGAGATATTTTAACCCTTATTACTTGAATGAATTATTCGGTTATAATGCTTCAACTAATATTCCTATTTTGCATGTTTAAAATCCATGAGTAAAGTATTTACTCAGAATGTCCGTAGCTGTTCATGCTTGTGGGAACGAGCATGAAGGTAATGCTATTATGAACTTGGATTGGTAGACATTCATATAGATGAATGTAGAGCAAAAGGTTGCTGTCAAAGTTCATAATATTTGTGGGATTCAAATATTGGACTAACCTGCATCTCAAATATTACTACATGGAATCTTCCTGATTTATCATAACTAATTTTGAGTAGAGGCGAACATCATTTGGTATCCTTTGACCTGAGACACATACTGGGTCTTGATATTTACCGAATATTATACTTTGACTTAGCTCTTCGCTGTTCTGAAACTTGGCAGTATATAAGTCTGAGTTCAGGTATGATATAACGTAATTGTGAGAGCCGTATGTTGTCAAGATGGGATTTGTCCCTCTTATTCATTGAGAGTAAAATGTCTAAGGCCTGAAAAGTTAGATCAATGGAGAATGATCACTCTGTGTCTCTAGGATTTGACATGACATGTGCGACAAAAGGATAGATGATTGTTTCACCTAAAACCTTTCAGGTATGGCACTTGAAGATGATGATGTTATTGAATGACACTTAGTCATACGTATTAAAGGTAGTAAACCGTGGTTAGGCGGTATTTACTGTTTGCATCAATCTTCTATGAGTCTTGTGCAAGAGGGAGATTATTGGATTTCATATGCCCAAGACACATACAAGATTGATGTGGTGTTATGATCCAAGTCAGGTCATACCCAATAACAAGCTAAACAAACACCAATATATGTTTATTTGTTGATGAGATCATATAAATAAAATATTGACACCTATTTAGAAAATTGGTTTTCTAGTACTTTGCTTTATTAAAGAACATGTTATATGGATAATTTGTTCAGGAGAATTTTATTTGTTTCATTATTTAAGTTGGTTAAATAATGACAAATAAAAGTGTGTTATGTTATAAAATTAAATTAAGTTTTAGTTTTATAAACTATTAACTTAAAAGAGTGCATTTTTTACAATGATTACAAAATGGGGGAAACCCATTTTGGATTAAGATTTACGCCGCCCTCATGGGTGTATGAGGGGTCCTTTTTTTGCCTTGGATGCTACACTTCATTCACTCAAGCACTCTTCCAAGAAAACACACTTTCTCTCACACACACTTAAGCAAAGTAAGGTTCCTAACAAGGCTGAAAAATTCGGAATTTTCATCTAAAACAAGGCTGAAACATTTCAGTTTTGTAGTTCCCTTGGTGAAGAACTTTGGTGTGAAGCTTCCTAAGTGGCAAGGTGTTTGTAAGACTTGTGGGTATCACAACTTGAGGCTCTCTCTCTTGGGGGCTGGATATTCAACATCATCATCATCTTCATCTTCCTCTCCAACATCTACAACTCTTGTTCTTGATTGGTTGTTTCTAAGAACACCCTATGGTTGGTTTTGTTTTGTTTGATAGCAAACTATTTCATATATGTTTATGATCCTTTCTTGGGTTTTGTTTGTGTTCAAAATGGTGAAAATTTTTCAGATTACTACCATAACTTTGACACCTTTCCGCTGCGAATTTTTAAAGTTTAAATGGTTAAACTTGCTTGATTAACATGTGGCAAACCCTAACACAATGATGTGTTTCCGTCATACCTTTTCCCAATGCATCCCATAGTTTCTTTGCTTGTGTATATTCCGAGAATTGATGGAAAATATCATTCGGAATTGACTGTGTAAGCAAAGCATAAACTTTCTTTTTGGCATAGTAATTTACTTTGTTTCCATCAGTCATGCCACCTAGTGTAAGTTTGACACTATCAACTCCTACAGGCATGTTGTACCCCGTCTCTATAGACTCCCACAGATTGGGATATACACCATTTAAGTAGATCTCGAAATGTTGCTTCCATTGTGTGTATTCATCTAACGTGATTAGCTTTGGGGGCTTGTTGTGATTCTCCACTTCATTCTCCAGTAGCAGTAAGTTTTGTATACTTGAGTCTCTCCCTGTTGTGAATGCTGAGTATTGGTCTTCCATTGCAATTCACTTTAACTTTAAACCAATCTGTTGTATTAGTGTGAATGAAGGCGTGCAAATGGGCTATTCGGGCGAATGGACTATGCGGATGGTTCAATGGTGAGACTGAAACAATGCGGATGACTCAGTCAGGCCAATGAACTAATGCGGTTGAACAATGCGAATAGGCTTCTCAGTCGTACGAATGGAAGTACAAATGAGACCAATCGTGCGTATAAGGGATGCATATGAACTCAGTCGAGCGATTGAGTCAATTGTGCGACTGCGTCTGCTGGATTTCGAAAATTCGTAGGTTTAAGGTGTTTGAACGCAAAATCACGAATTTCTTGCTAACCCTAATTGCCGTATGCCGGAAAAAACTAAACTTTACGATTAGGAGACGTCTAAAACGCCGTTTTACACAAAATATTGTGTTTTTAATGGAAAAACACAATTTTTGTACCAAAAACGATTGAATCACACGTAAATCTAGAGCCAATGCTATGATACCAATTGTTAGGATCGTGTACTTGATGAATACTAACAAATTTATGAGTATACTGAATCAAATAGTACAGAATCCTATTTGATTGGCGATCCAATCAGTGAGAACGCACGTAGAATCAATTAAAGATGAATCTAAATGTCAAGAACGATTAACAATCGATCTACTGCGATCTATGAAGTTAGAGCTGGTTACTAGAGGTCTCTGGATGGCTAGGATACGTTTAGGTATCAAAATATTCAAAATGTCCCGTTATTCCACGATTTAAGTGGTATATATAGGTTAGGGTTTCTCCATGGTGCGACTGGACCATTTGCATGGTCCAGTCATGCGATTGAGTCATGCGGTTGATACATTTGCATGATTGAGTGTTCAGTCATGCGACTAATCCAATCTCCTAGTTCGTTCGTACGACTGGTTCATTAGCATGAAGTTGTTCATGCGTATGGTCCATTAGCATGGGCCAATCACATGAGAAGTTCACATGATTAAGTTTGAATATGTTTCACAATCATTAATTGATTTAGATATTATTCAAACAACCATAACCTATATAGTTAGTTCAATACGCGTTATTACATACCAACCAATGAAATATTCAACATTATAAGCACAACCACATATTGTATTTCATTAAGCACCTGTACAATTACATATGTGTAAGACAATAATAACATATGACATATGTTCAGAAACTAGGGACACATGTATCTACACGGCATAAGGCAAATAGGGTTAGTGAAAAATTCGTGTTTTTACGTCGAAGTACCTAAAAACCTCGAATTTCAAAAACCAGCAGCTTCAGTCGCACGATTGACTCAATCGCAGACTGAACCCATTCGCACCACTCATACGCATGATTGGCTCAGTCGTCCACCCATTCATACAACTGATGTTCTTTGTTCGCATTCTTCAGCCGCACCTGTCCAATCGCCCGATTGAACCTTCTGCATTAGTTCAGTCGCACGATTAAACCATTCACATTGTTCAATCACACGAATAGCCCAATCGCACTCTTTCATTCGCACAAGTACAACCGTTTGTTCTAAAATCAAAAGTAAATAACAATGAGGATCAGTATTCAACATTCATTGTACGTAGAGATTCACAGATCCAGAATCTATTGCTTCTGAAAATGAAGTGGGGAATCACAATAAGCCCCCTAAGCTGATAACGTTAGATGATTACCCACAATGGAAGCAAAGGTTCGAGATCTACTTAAATGGTATAGACCCAAACCTGTGGGAATCAATAGAGATAGGGTATAGCATGCCGGTCGGTGTAGATGGAGTTAAACTTACGTTAGAAGGCATGACTGATGGACAAAAGGTAAAGTACAACATAGAGAATAAGCTGTATGCTCTATTAACTAAGTCCATTCCTAAGGACATATTCCATCAATTCTCTAAGAACAAGCAAGCAAAGAAGCTATGGGATACTCTGGAAAAACGGTATGAAGGGAATGCCTCATTAGAAGCTCTAAAGGCTAAAGTGTTGAAAAAGGAGTTTCATAACTTCTCGTCAATGGGAAAGGAGAGTTGGATGACGTTATCGACCGTTCTACCACTTGATGAGTAAGCTGCACACTCATGGAGTTGTTACATCCAAGGAAGACAAGGTATCGAATTTTTCAGATGGATTGCCAAAAAAGTGGGTCTTCTTTGTGACAAACCTCAGGCAGAATGAGATGCTGGTGAAGTTGGATATCAATGACTTCATTCTGAAGCTGAGAGAGGAAGAGTTGAGGATGAAGTACAGGTCTCAAAAGGCGTCATATGATCAGAACCCGTCACTTTACAACTCCACTCCTCAAGTAAAAACGTCTGGAGCACCACTTCAAAGGTGTTCGTATCTACTTCAGCGGCTCCATCTCAAGCTACTGTTTCAAGATCTGACACGTCCGGGTCATTGTGCACCCAACACATAGCACTTGAAGCCGATGCTACCAAATTGAAGACCGAGAATCTCGGTAATGTGACTGTACAGGTAGCAAAGGAGCATATGGATCTCCTAGCAGATGTCGTTCATTCCTATGACGGTCTAGTCACGGGGAAGATTGTAAACTGCCATCTGGCAGATGAAGGCTACAAACAAGTAGATGAGACTGAGCTGGAAAGAATGGATATCATGTGGGCATTGGCACAAAGAAGTTTGTTAAAAAGAGCGGACAGAACTTGATTGGCACAAAGGATACAACCTTTGGTTTTGACAAAACCAAAGTGATCTATTTTAATAGTGGACAGAAGGGGCATTTCAAGCGCGAGTGTGTGAAGCCCAAGAAGATAGGAAATAATAATCCATTCTCATCCTTCAATCATCAAGATAAACCCACAAGTAGTCCTGCATCATCAAGCAAGGATCCTAAAGTCTTCACGGCTCACGATGAAGAAAGGCAAGATTGGGGCTTTCGGTTTGTTTCACCGGGAGAATCCAACATTGCATGCGTTGAGGATTTGGATGACCACTCTGAAAGCGAAGGTGATATAGCAGTGGAACTCGTGATGTCAAATAATGAAGAAACTGCAAATGTGGTAAATCACCTGAATGATGAAGGCCAAAGTTCAACATGTTCAGACTCACCTGCACCAGAAAAGTCAGACTCTGCTATGATGGCTGATTCAATAGAACCTTCTCAGGTAAGTTCCACTAACCAACTTTTCAATAATCATGCTTATTCTAATTGTAATAAATTTAAGGAAAGCATATATTTGAAATTTTCAAGGTTATTAGATCACAATGATATCCTAGTGAAGGACTTGCAACTGTGCACCGAATCAAATCGTATTTTAAAAATAAATAAGCACAGTTACAAAGAGAAAATAGAACTGATAAATTAACAACTTAGGGAAACTAAAGTTGTGGCTTTTAACCAAGCTAATGACATTAAGTTCTATCAACACTCCCTAGAAGAATCTAAGAAACAAGAAGTAGTTTTGAAAGTCGAAGTAAATTCATTAAAACAAAAACTACACAGTTGGACTAGTTCTTCTCACATAGTCCAACACTTAGTGAGAGAACGAAACAACGGGGAGGGGTTGGGTTAAAAAGTGGTACCACCACCACATGAGATCTTCTTGAATGCTAAAAGCAAGCTATTAATAATAACCCAATCAAGGATCATGTGGTGTCCACTCCTCTTGTAAGTGATCTAGATTCCACAATTAAACCAATTGAATCTGTCACTAAACAAAAGCAGACCACTTTAAAGTCAAAAGGCAAAATGCCTACCGTTAATCTGGATCAACAAATTAAGAAGGTTAAGGTAAAGTCTGGTTCAAATACGTCTAATTCAGAACCCAAAAGACTAAACAAGTTAACCAAGCACGTGCATCATGTCTATGTCTAGAGAAACAAAAGAGTAAAGATGTTTAAAAGGTTCAAACAATTAATTTTGTTAAACAAGATAAAACATCAAAACAAGAAGTGTCTAAACCCAACCAAGTCAAAGCCACACGAGTGTCATACACTTCTCCACAGAAACAGTTATACAAACATGTCAAAAGTAGATCTTGCTACAACTGTGGAAAGTATGGACACATCGCGTCTAACTGTCCTTACTATGAGACACCTATGACGAAAGTTGAACTTCATGATCCTAAATCCAGTTCTTTTAAAAGGAGTTCTATAACCCCACCAAGAAGAGTTGGTGAACATAAAGTTCAAACCATAAGCCAATCGTTTGTTTATCACAAACACGCCTTACACAAAACTGGCTTATGGAAAGAAATGTCTAGTTCAATGTCTGATAATGAGAATAGGAAGACGAATGATCTTCCCTCACCCTCAAATGGAAAATGGGTGAAATTTATGATGTGTGATTCTTCTGGGTCACCAAAGCCAGTTAAGGCTTGGGTCCCTAAACTTAACAAATGTTTTCCATTGAATGTGCAGGGTGTTCACTATAGTGCTGAAACAAACACATAGATTGTAGATAGCGGAGCATCCAGGCACATGACTAGGAACTGGGCACTCTTGTCAAACATCAAACAAATAAAAGGAGGTCATGTTTCATTTGCTGGAAACAAAGGAGGTTACATCACAACTCAAGGGGAAGTGGGGAATCGGAAAGTGAAGTTTGACAAGGTAAACTATGTTCAACAACTTCAAAATTATTTGTTTTTTATCTCTCAAATCTTTGACAAAGGATCTAAAGTAGTATTCGACAACAAGAAATGCTATGTTCTGAAAAAGGACTACGTGATCCCGGAGGACCAAGTCCTAATGTCAGCTTCAAGATATAACGACCTTTATGTCTTGGATCTTTCAAAGGCCTCCAGAACAGATCATCAGTTCAGTGCTTCTTGTCCAAGGCTATAGAAAGGGATTCGATCTCCTAGCATAGGAGAATGGGACACATCAACCCACGGAAGATGAACCACTTGTCCACAATGATGTAGTGCGAGGAGTAAACGTCAAAAACATCCAACTACCTGAATTTTTTGTCGCTTGCAAAAAAAGCAAACTGACTAAGAAGTCTCATAAGGCAAAGAAAGTTCATTCCATAGAACTAACTCTTGAGCTTCTTCACATGGATCTGTTTGGTCCAGTTAGTACAAGGAACATCACCAGCGACTTGTACTGTTATGCAGTTACAGATGACTACTCAAGATTCTGTTGGGTAATGCTTCTAAAATCTAAATCTGAGACATTTGAGTCATTCAAAGAGTTATTAACTATGTTAGAGTCTCTCTACAAGCTAAAGGTAAGACAAGTATGCTCAAACAATGGTACCAAGTTCAAGAATCAGTGGATGGAGGCTTTCTGCAAAGAAAAAGGAATTGTGCACCGGTTCACTTCTGCCTACACCCCACAAATGAATGGAGTTGCTGAGAGAAAAAATCATAGCCTGATAGAGACAACAAGGACAGTGCTAGCAGACTCAAAACTGCCCATCCAATTTTGCAATGAGAAAGTTGCAATTGCATGTTACGCTTTAAATCAAGTCCTGGTGGTAAAACGTCATGGTAAGACATCTTACGAGCTACTTCAACGACGTAAGACAAATCTAGAGTACCTCGAACCATTTGGCGCACCGTGCACTCTTTTGAAGAAAACTCAGGAAGGAAAGTTTAGTGAGAAGGCTGAAGAAGGAATTTTCCTAGGATACAACATACCGAATAAGAGAGTTTACAATAACTCAACGGGTCAAGTAGATGTGTGGTGTAACGTGGATGTTCAGAGATACACCATCCCCAGTTAGAAAAGGACCCAAATTTTTTTTGATTATGATGGATTGTTTAAGTCCTTCAACATCCCTCTCTCAACTTCTGAAGACGAGTTAGCAACCAAGATGATATATGAGGTCTTAAACACACCGCTTGTAGACTCAACAACATCCGGATCTCAAGGTCAGTCTTCTAGTAACTCAGGGGGAGCACTGGAAGTAAATGACTCATCTTCTGACAATGAAGAAGTGGAAGATGCTCAGGTGGGTCAGGAGTAACAGGTTCCAAATACTACAAGTACACACGCATCACATGTTGATGCCTCTGACACTTCGGAACCCCATACTCCCACTGCCTCAGATACTGAACCTGTGGTTCACAATCTGGATAATGAGGTAGTTGTAGCCATCACTCTTGGATCTTGTTTAAATGTTTATCATCCTCTGTACAATGTCATAGGGGATGTACAATCACGAGTATGGACAAGAAATCAGCTATACTTAGCTGATTATGCCTCAGTCATGGAAAAAGGCTACCTTCATGACGGTGCTTATCAATGTTTTTTATCTCAATTTGAGCCAAAATATGTAAGTGATGTCATAAACAATCAGGCTTGGGTGAGTGTCATGCAAGAAGAACTTCTTCAGTTTAAGAAGTTAGGTGTGTGGACTCTGGTGGATTGACCTAAAGGTGCTAAGGTCATTGGCACTAAATAGGTTTTAAAATGCAAGAAGGATGACCAAGGGGTCATTATCAGAAACAAAGCTTGACTTATAGTTCAAGGATTTTGACAAGTGGAGGGAATCGATTACAACAAACTGTTTGCACCCGTGGTGAGAATGGAAGCCATGCGTATCTTTCTAGCCTATGCATCATATATGAAAATTAATGACTATTAGCTCGATGTGAAAAGTGCATTCCTTCATGGTGAAGTCGAGAAACATTGTACGTCAGTCAACCTGAGGGATTTGAGGATCCGTATCATCAAGACAGAGTTTACAAACTAGACAAGGCTCTATACGGTCTTCATCAAGCCCCCAAAGCCTAGTATGAGAAACTCTCAACTCATTATGTGAAACATGGGTTTCGAAGAGGAGTTATTGATTGTACTTTGTTTATCAAGAGAAGGATGGTGACTTACCGCTTGTACAGATCTACGTTGATGGCATAATCTTCGGTTCAAAGAATGAATACTTATGTAAAAAATTTGAAGCAGTAATGAAGGCTGAATTTGAGATGAGTGCCATGGGAGAGATGAAATTCTTTCTTGGGTTACAGGTGGATCAAAGACCACAGGGGATATTTCTACATCAAACAAAGTATGTAGGTGATATTCTTAGTCAGTTTGATATGGTGAATGCTTCCGCAGCCGGCACTCCACTTGCTACAAACCATGATATAGCGCCCGATGAGAATGGTGATATGGTGAATGACACCATGTACCGAGGCATGATTGGATCTCTCATGTATCTCACTGCCTCACAACCTGACATCATGTACGCAACATGTCTCTGCTCAAGATATCAGGCAAAACCGAAAGTCAACCATCTAATTGGAATCACAAGGATATTTCGTTATCTGAAGGGCACCCTAACACTCGGGTTGTGGTATCCTCATGATGATAATTTCGAGCTTACAGCGTATAGTGACTCGGATTACGGCGGATGAAAAATGAATTAAAAGTCAACCTTGGCAGGTTGTAAATTCTTTATGAGAAGATTAGTCACGTGGCAGTGTAAGAAGTAGACATCAGTTGCACTGTCAACTTGTGAAGCTGAATATGTTGCTGCGGCAAGCAGCTGTTCTCAAATCATCTGGATTCAACAGCAAATTCGGGACTACGGTTTGAAATTTTCTAACACTCCTATCTTGTTGTTGATAATTCTGCTGCTATAGTAGTAACTAAAAATCTGTTCCAACATCTTAAAACTAAACACATCAGCATTAAATATCACTTAATAGGTGATTTCTTTGAAAAGAATTTAATCGATGTTGTTAAAATTAATACGAATTTTCAACGCGCTGCCCTTTACACAAAATCATTGATAAACCATGTTTTCGATATCTGTTAGAGGTCAACGGCGTTAAAAAGAAAAGTGATGTGATTTCCGTCCATGACAGTGTGTAGTCCAACAAGTAGAATTCATGTTACTTTTTTTAATTTCTATTTTATTTTGTTTTATTTTATTTTTATTTCTTCGCCTATTAAAATCCTAAAATGAAAATCTCTTACGGTTTTAGCATTTTAGGGGGAGAATATGTTAAGTTAGTATTTAATTTCAATACATAAAAAAAATGAGGGAGGAGGACAGGCAAGCTAAGAGAAATGAGATCATATGTGTGATACTGATTCAATAACTATAGAAAATGAAAGTACACAGGAACAAAGAGTTTGGGACTTTAAAAGAAGAAATTGTTTAAATTGCAAAATTCGAAGTATAAGTCTGAGAAGTCTAAGCAAAAATAAATGGAAAAATGATAGTAAAACTAGCTACTACTAAGGTAACACGGAGAAAGTAGACCTAGAGGTTGCTAGACCATTAAATGATGTGTCGGTAGATTCAACACAATAGATAAGTAGACCTCGTTGGTGATTTCAAGTCAAACTAAGTTGTTCAACAAGCTATGGGTTATCATCTTATCCCTGGTTAACACAATCAACAGAGTTCCAATAAGGGGTGACGAGCAAAATAAACACCATAAATGTGTATGGATGACCATATAATGAGCAAAGAACACGATGAACCTATGTGGTTTTTGCGATCTATGCAAAAAGAATAAAATTGCTCAAACAAGAAAAGAGGTTGTGTGCCTCTCTACTGTGCAGTGGCATTGACCTGAGGATAAGCATAACCTAAATATTCTAGAATTCATTGGCGTTTGCACCTCTTTGTTGTGCGGTGGCACTGACCTCAGGCTTTGCAACTATTTGAAAGCTCTAGAATAGTTTGTTCTTGAATACTACGCGTAGACCGCTCAAAAATCTCCTGAGGAATGTTGATAACCATATAAGCGTGGGATCCACAAATGCTTGTTGAAATAATTAAACCTTAAACCATCACTAATCTATGTCAAAAGTCTGTGTATGGATTTAAGAGAACAAGTATACTAACCATCATCGTGGCTGCAACTCTTGAAAGTCAACACGACTGTGTGCATCTTGTGGTACTAGTATGATTTCCTACACTTGCTAATGACTCTCGATGAAAACAAGATTCGAGCATCAAAAGGTTTTGATAACATGTCCTGAATAATTTGACTTACCTGTATGATTCCATAATGAATCGTTCCACTTATGGTCAAAATAACTTGAAGCTGCCTGTTCTAGAAATAAATCTGTTAGATATCTATATTAGGATTTCCACTTCACACATAATTTACAAAAAAATACGTTTTACTTATGTTTTTCAATTCTAGTAGTTTCATTTGTTTAATTTGGTAATTTTAGTTGTTAAAAGTCAGACTATGTATGGGAAGTCTGTCTGGGATCTAATCAGTAAAAAGGGTCATGTCTGAGGTGAGCAAACGGGTTTTCTAATGTTAAAAGGATCACGTTTGAGGTGATCAAAAGGTTTCAAAGTTCAAATGGTAAGGTTTGTGACTATAGAATGCTCAAAATGTTTTATCTATAGTTAAAAGGGATAAGTGTCAAATGATCATAAATTCAAAACCATAAGTATGAGGCCATTCACACGACTGGACCATGTGTATGGACCAGCCGTACGATTGGACCATCCGTATGAGCCCATTCGCACGAGTGGACCGTGAGTATGGACCATCCGTATGATTGGACCAGTCGTATTAGTCCAATTGCATGACTAAACCACACGCATGGCCCAAACGTGCGATTGGACCATCAGCATGAGTAATCTCACACGATTGGTTCAAAAAATGAACCAATCGCATGAATGGAGGTGACCGAATGACACAGTCGCACGACTGACATCTAGTGGCACGACTAAAGGTGACCGACTGTGCCAGTCGCATGACTGATCCTCAGTCGCACGAATTAAGTGTGCGAGAAGGAGTCGCATGAAGGAAACCCTAGTATAAAAGGAGAAGGAGTCGGTCGCAGTCGCTCACAACTCCCAAATCGCCTCCAAATCGCATGACACTACCGTTACTCTGCCCGATTTTCATTTGACCATTATATACTGCAAATTGTTGTGTTCTGACAATTTCCAGTGATTATAGAGGTACAATGCGGTGCAATCTACTCAAATGTCAATCGATTCATGCCCTAATTGACTGAATTTAGCCATAAATAGAGCTGGGACTTACTTTGACTAATAAGCTCATAAAACTAAGTATATTGTGAAATCAAAGGCTATTAGGTGTTATATCGGTCACTTGCGAAACTAATGAGCCAAACCACAACGTCTAACATTAAGTTTCGCTCAAAATTTGAATTTGAATTGAACAGACAGTCTGTCATGCTAATGGACACCCTGATGAACTTCAGTCGCATCACTGAGCTTGGCGAATGGCTCAATCACACGAATGTACCATGCGTATGAGTTGAGTCACATGACTGGTGTAACCGCATGAGATAGCATACGACTCATCCAGTCTCATGCCCAGTCATGCTTAACAGCTCAATCGCATGACTAAATCTCAGTTGCACAGTTGATTCACATGACAGAACATAAAACTTCAAGTTCAAATGAATCAAATTGTTACTCATCGACATACACTAACAATTACTTGCATTGTGTGACAGATGATCAGTCGTTGGCCTATGAGCACTAAGCATAATATTTGTGCTCATCTAGATCTCACCTCCAGGAATGTTGTAGATTTCTCAGGCATTATCACTTTCCTACGGAGATCGAGGATCTTCTGTGCCATATCTACCCCATGCACACCGTACCGATTGTTGGATTTTATGCCCAAGACACATAGAACATTGATGTGGTTAGTACGTTATGATCCAAGTCAGGTCATACCCAATAGCAAGTTTGGCAAACATCAATTTGTATTTAATTGAAGATATGATCATGCAATTAAATAATTACACCAATTTAGAAAAAGGTTTTCTAAATAAATTGCATATGAGATGAAACAACTTATAAGGATATTTTGTTCATGGACATTATTTGTAATGTTATTTAAGTTTGTTAAATAACAACAAATAATAAAAATAGTGTGTGTATAAGTTATATAATTAAAAGGTTAATTAGATAACTTATAATTATAATGAGTAAAACAAAATGTAAAAGAGTTTTGGGGGGAAAATGTGAAATCTTTTTTAATTTTGGCCGCCCCCTTTAAGGGGGTCTTTGGCCTTTTGTTTATTCTTCTTGCTTCTCTTGAAAACACACACACATCCTCTCTTCCCTCTCTCACATGTAAAGGACCAAGAACCAACCTTTGTCTCTAGTTTTCTTGAAGACTTCATAGCTGAAAATCAGATTTTTCAGCCTCTCCTTGGTTTGTTTTTGGTGGAGAAATCCTAGCAACAAGGTGTTTGCTTGAGGCTTGCGGGTATACAAGCTTGAGGACACCTCTCCTTGGTGTTTTGGCCATTCAATAACCTCATCTTCTTCATCCAAATCTCGTTTTTCATCGGGTTTACAAAGGTGGTTTGTTTATCTTGTTTTGGTTGATATTTGCTCTTGATAGCTAGTTCATACACATATATATGATCCTATGTTCTTGGGTTTGTTGATGTTATGTTATTAACCTTAATATTCAAATTATAAATCATGAGAATAAGGTTTTATTCTGCTGTGTTTTTGTGTTTAAATGGTTAAACTACTTTGATAATGGTCCAACAAACTCAACATTGGCATCTAGAGCAGATATGTGGATGACTAGCTTCATTATCCTTCTAAAATTGGTTTTATGGGTTTTCAACAACCTAATAGGGGCCGTTTTGTGATGTTATGATGAATCCCCAACCTTTCAAGGTTACATCTTACATGCTTATGATTAAAGCTTGAAAGAAAAGATTTCAAAATGGTTGATTGTGTTTTGTTTGGACAAAAACACCCTAAATTCTTGGTTTATGTTGGCTGAAAATTTAGGGTCAAATGGGGATTTATTTGGTTCTTGGATGTTGTTTCATATTGGTGCATAACCTAGCCTTGACCTTGTGATGGTTTGGTTTTGAATGAATGATTTATTTTGGTTGATTTCATTCTTTATGTGTTGTAATAGTTATTCATTTGTGCTTCTATTTGGGTGTAATTAATTATTCATTCATTTGTGATGTAATAGATAGATTAAGTGTGTTTTCTTTATTAGAAAACTTGTATTAGGATATAAATTTGTAAATGAAGATGCTCAAGATGGAAGCACGAAAGGAAGATAGAAAGAGAAGGACTAGAAGCATTTGGATGCAACTTCAAGTGGGGGTCTTTGGAGATCTCAACTTTTGTGTTGTGTTTAACCCTTAGAAAAGACCTTATGACCACACTTGTGATGGGAAACAACTTTGGTCACTTAAGGGGCTAAGGTTATGCACATATGGTTGTTTTATATATGCTTGTTTGATTATCCTTTTTATGTTGATTGTTTGATATGTGGATATGCTTAACAATCTAAGTAAATAATCTTAACAAGCTGATTTTTTGGTTTCTTATCATTAAGTGACTAATAAAAGGTTATTAAAAGGATTAATGATTTCAAATAAAAGATGTTTTTTTAAAATGGAACCGTAGGGTACCATGTATTTGAAAGCATGCGAATACAAGGTACATAGAGTTTTCAGAACTAGAATTAATGAAAACTAAAATCACTTTGGGAACAAGTTTAACACCATCCTTTTACACGACACTCGAATCACTTGAGAACTATTGGTGGGATAAAGGTCACCTAACCACTTTCAGGGAACTTGTGTGTTTGGGGTGGGCTTAACATATTTGTGGGATAAAGGTCACCTAACCACTTGTATGTGTAAACTCACACGTGTGTGTTAGTAGGACGATTTGAATTGGAAACCATGTGAATAGGGTCACCGGAGCATGCGTACAATGGTGTTGATGGGATTTTACATGCTGACTAAACTTAAGATGTTTAACCAATCTCATAAAACTAGAAGTTGCATAGGTTGCAATTGTCAAATGTTGACTACCTTGTTAATTTAAATAATGGGATAAAGGTCACCTAACCATCATTTAAATATAACGTTGGATTTTAGATTTTAATTATTAATTGTCTATGAGACATATATAGGGTATTAGTAATAAAATATAATTTTTCAAAAATAATAATATGAACTTTGTAGTTTTGTAGAAATGGCCACAAACAACAATGCTACCACCCCAATCGCCCCTACCCTATCACTGAGAACCATCTTACAAAGGGATCGCCTTAAACATAATAACTTTATGGACTGGTTTCAAAACTTGAGGATTGTTCTCAAGCAAGAGAAAAAGGCCCATGTCCTTGACGATCCTATTCCTGACCAACCCGACCCCGAGGATGTAGAGGCCTATAACGATTTGCTTAAATACACTGACGATTCCATGCAAGTTTTTTGCCTCATGTTAGGAACCATGTTTCCTGAACTCCAAAAGGACTTTGAGCATCATGGGGCATATGACATGATTACGCAATTGAAGGAAATGTTCTTTCAACAAGCTAGGGTAGAGTGTTTCGAAACGGTTCGAGCCTTTCATGCATGTCGCATGGAAGAAACCCAATCGGTATCATCTTATGTTCTTAAGATGAAAAGCCACGTAGATCGCCTTGAGTGGCTTAATTGTCCCGCCTCAAAGGAGCTAGCTACGGATTTGATCCTTAATGGCCTCCTTAAAAGGTTTGAGACGTTCATAATGAATTACAATATGAACGGTGGGGCAAGAGCATTGGTGAGCTTCATGCAATGCTCAGAACAGCCGAGGCAGGGATGGGTAGAAAGGTTCTACCTATTCTCTCGATCAATGAGGGAGGCAATAGAAAAGGCCATTCCCCAAACCCAAGGCAAATGTTTCCAGAGGAAAGGGATACATCAAAGGTAAAGGGAAATGGAAGGCTAAAGCGGAACCTCCAAAGCCTAAGCTTAAGAAGCCTAAGGCAACGGAGAATGATCCATGCTTTGAGTGTGGTGAGATAGAACATTGGAAAAGGAATTGTCCCACCTATCTCAAAGAGTTGAGAAACAAGAGGGATGATGTGTAAACCTCATGTACAAATTTCATGATTCACATTGGTTTAAATGTTATTTCTTCAAACATATGGATATTGGATACCGGATGTGGAACTCATATTTGCAATGTGTTGTAGGGGTTCAAAAGAAATAAGCACTTCAAGAAGGGAGACACAAGTCTCTACATGGGCAACGGAGCAAAAGTTGATGTCGAAGCCCAAGGAGACTATATTTTGAAACTTTCAAATGGTTTGGAAGTTGTTGTAAAGAACAGTTTGTATGCTCCTAGTTTAACTAGGAACATAATTTATGTTTCCTTTTTAAAACAATGTGGTTATGATTTAAAGTTGGTTAACAATGGTATTCATATCTATATGGATGATGTGTTTTATTTTAACCCTATGCCTTTTAATGGTATCTATGAATTGGTTCATGATGATTCATCCTATAATAACTCATTATGCTAATCAAGCACCAAGAAACTTAAAATGGGTTTAAGTGATTCATATCTTTGGCATTGTCGCCTTGGTCACATAAACAAAAATCGAATTCAAACACGTCAAAAGAATGGTCTTTTGAAAACAATTAAAATGTTTCACTTGATTAGTGTGAATCTTGTTTAAAAGGGAAGATGACCAAGTCACCGTTTAGTGGTACTAACAAGAGGGCAAAAGACTTATTGGGAATCATACATTCGGATGTATGTGGCCGTTTTAAGACAATGACAAGAAATGGTGAAAGATACTTCATTACCTTCACTGACGATTATAGTCGATATGGTTATTTGTACTTGATGACGCATAAACATGAAGCTTTTGAAATGTTCAAAATCTTCAAGAATGAAGTAGAAAAGCAACTCAATAAAACTATCAAAGTTCTTCGTTTAGATAGAGGAGGTGAATACCCCAGTGAGGCTTTTCAGTACCATCTAAGAAGTTGTGGGATCGTGTCACAACTTACTCCACCTGCAACATCACAACCTAATGGTGTGTCTGAAAGGAGAAATCGAACCCTATTGGATATGGGTCGATCTATGATGGCTATAAGCTCGCTACCTTTATTATTTTGGGGTTTCGCATTGCTCTCCGTGGCTCGTATTTTAAATATGGCCCCGACCAAGAAAGTGAATTCGACACCTTTTGAAATATGGCATGGTAGAGTTCCATCACTAAAATTTAAAGTATAGGGTTATGAAGCTTATGTTAATCTAAACACCCAAAACAAGTTGGAAAGTTGATCCGCTAAGTGTAAGTTTATTAGATATCCCAAAGACTGTATAGGATACTACTTCTTCACTCCAACAGAGCAAAAGGTATTTATTGCTCGAAAGCAAGGTTCTTGGAAACTAAGTTCCTTATGGAAGGAATAACGTATAGATTAGTGGAATTTGATGAGGATCAAGATCCACAAGCTGATACACGTTTGGTTAACACTAGCAATCAACAGGAGGAAGTTGATGATGATCAAGAGGTTGATCAATGTACACAAAACGTTCGCAGATATGGTAGAGTTAGCATTCCACCTGAAAGATATGGATTTTTCATGAATGGATGCTATGTGGCTGACTTCGATGAGCCAACTACATACCATGATGCAATGTCCAATTCGGATTGTGACAAATGGCTGGAAACCATGAACGTAGAGATGCAATCCATGTATGATAACCAAGTTTAGGAACTGGTTGACCCTCCACTTAACTCCAAACTGGTTGGATGCAAGTGGGTTTTGAAGAAGAAAACCAATATGCATGGAAACTTGGATACTTACAAAGCAAGACTTGCAGCAAAAGGTTTCACTCAAACTCAAGGGATTTATTATGATGAAACCTTTTCGCCTATGGCAATGCTAAAGTCAATTAGGATATTGTTTTCCATAGCCACATATTATGACTATGAGATTTGCAAATGGATGTCAAAACCGCTTTTCTTAATGGACATCTCGAAGAGACTATCAACATGGGTCAGCCTGATGGTTTTGTTGATCCACAACATCCTAATAAAGTATGCAAGTTAAAGAGATCAATCTATGGATTGAAACAAGCATCAAGAAGTTGGAATCAATGTTTCGATGAAGTAATCAAGAAATTTGGTTTCATCAAGAACGCTGACGAGGCTTGTGTATATAAGAAGGCTAGTGGGAGCATAATGACATTCTTAGTATTGTATGTTGATGAGATACTACTTTTTCGAAATGATTCCAACCATGGAAAGTGTTAAAACCTGGCTTGGATGTTGTTTTTCCATAAAAGATCTCGATGAAGCCGCCTATATTTTGGGAATAAAGATCTATAGAGATAGATCGAGGCGGTTGATAGGTTTAAACCAAAGTGCATACATTGATAAAGTCTTGAAAAGGTTCAAGATGGAAAACTCTAAGAAAGGTATGGTACCTATTCAAAGAGGGACACTATTGAGTACATCTCAATGTCCAAGCTCAAAGGATGAGCAAGATCGAATGATGGACATCCCATATGCTTCTGCTATAGGATCCATCATGTATGCAATGATATGCACTAGACCAACGTGTCATGCGCGTTAAGCATGATGAGCAGATATCAGCAGAATCCAGGTAATAGCCATTGCATGGCTTTTAAAAGTATATTGAAATACCTTTAAAGGGTTATGTTTCTAATATACGGGTCTGGTGAAGAGGAACTCGTTGTAAAGGGTTACACGGATGCGAGCTTCCAAACTTATCGAGATAATTCTCGATCACAATCGGGGTATGTCTTCATTATGAATGGAGGGGCAGTGTCCTGGAAGAGTTCAAAACAAGATGTGGTAGCATGTCCACTACATAATCTGAATATATAGCTGCCTCATTAGTAGCTCAAGAAGCTGCATAGATAAAGAAATTTATCGGTGATCTAGGGTTCGTCCCTACCATTCAAGACCCCCTAGAAATCTTTTGTGATAACGAGGGTGCGATTGCACAAATCAAGGAACCCCATGCACATCAAAAGACTAGACACATTGAGCGGAGATTCAAATACATAAGGGATGAAGTTGAAAAAGGAAAGATATGTATTCATAAAGTTCACACCGATCAAAACATTGTGGATCCACTCACGAAGCTCCTTGAAAGGCAAAGCATGAAAGTCATACTTGTGCCTTAGGACTTCGATTTCTAGTGATTGGAATTGATCTGTTTAGTATTTAAATGTTTGGAACAATGTAATGTTTAACTCTTTATATATTTGTGATATTTTGAGTTGTGTTCCCTTTTAGCATGTATATATCCATGAATATGTTTATTATTCTAAGTGTCCGTAGTCGGTCATATTTGTCGGAACAAACATGAACGTAGGACTATTATGAACATGGATTGGTGGATATTCATAAGGCATGAATATAGGCAATTGGTTGCTGCCAAAGTTCATAGATATTTGTGGGATACAAATATTGGACTGACCCGTATCTCAAATTTACTACATGGAATCTTCGAGATTGATCATAAGTAAATTTGATTAAAGGCAAATATCATTTGGTATCCTCTGAACTGAGATACATATTGGGTTTTTATATTCACCAAATGTTATACCTTGAGCTAGTTCTTCACTGATCTGAAATAATGGATAGTACATAAGGCTATGTTCAGGAATGACACGAGGTGATTATGAGAAACGTATGTAGTCAAGATGGAATTTGTTCCTCTTATTCGTTGAGAACAAGATGTCTAAGGCCTAATTAAGTTAAATCAACAAGGAATGATCATTATGTGTCCTTGGATTTAACATGACATTTGTAACAAAAGGATAAATGATTGATTCACCTAAATCACTTCAAGTTGGATACTTGAAGGGGATGATGTTATTGAATGGCTTTTAGTCATGCGTATTAAGGGTAGTAAACCGTTGTTAGGAAGTATTTACTGCTTGCATCAATCTTCTATGAATCTTGTGCGATTGGGAGATTGTTGGATTTAATGCCCAAGACACATAGAACATTGATGTGGTTAGTACGTTATGATCCAAGCCGTGTCATAACCAATAGCAAGTTTGGCAAACACCAATATGTATTTAGTTGATGATATGATCATGTAATTAAATAATTACACCAATTTAGAAAAAAGGGTTTTCTAAATAAATTGCATATGAGATGAAACAACTTATAAGGATTTTTTGTTCATGAACATTATTTGTAATGTTATTTAAGTTGGTTAAATAACAACAAATAATAAAAATAGTGTGTGTATAAGTTATATAATTAAAAGGTTAATTACATAACTTATAATTGAAATTAGTAAAACAAAATGTAAAAGAGTTTTTAGGGGGAAAACACCAAATCTTTTTTCATTTCGGCCGCCCGCTTTAAGGGGATCTTTGGCCTTTTGTTTATTCTTCTTGCTTTTCTTGAAAACATACACACATCCTCTTTTCTCTCTCTCACATGCAAAGGACCAAGACCAACCTTTCTCTCTAGTTTTCTTGAAGAGTTCTTAGCTGAAAATCAGATTTTCAGCCTCTCCTTGGTTCGGTTTTGGTGGAGAAATCCTAGCAACAAGGTGTTTGCTTGAGGCTTGCGGGTATACAAGCTTGAGGACACCTCTCGTTGGTGTTTTGGCCATTCAGAACCTCATCTTCTTCATCTAAATTTCGTTTTGCAGCAGGTGTACAAAGGTGGTTTGTTTATCTGTTTTGATTGATATTTGCTCTTGATAGCTAGTTCATACACATATATATGATCCTATGTTCTGGGGTTGTTGATGTTATGTTATTAACCTTAATTTTCAGATTATAAATCATAAGATTAAGGTTTTATTCTGCTATGTTTTTGTGTTTAAATGGTTAAACTATTTTGATATTGGTCCAACAAACCCAACAACCGATCACTTTAGCAGACCTTTTGGGAAGGCGCGGTTGTCGATAGGACCGTAGAGCCCCACCGTATTAGGAGCTCTATCTTGGGTCATGCTATCGAGATCACAGAGGAGGATCTCAAGACTGTTTTAGAGTTTGGAGACGACACCGATTGTCCTACCCGACTGCACCCACTGACAGTACGCGGCTGCTTCCTACGAGCCAAGTACTTGGGGGACATCACCGCAGGTGTGCTCAACAAGAGCAACCTGTGCCCCTAATTCAAGTACTTGGCACATGTGCTGCTTAAGTGCATTGCCTCCAGGAAGGGAGGCTTCGATGAGTTATTAGATCAGATTCAGAACGCCTATGTGGCGTTGGTGCTGAACCATCCGTTCAGCTTCTCCCGGATGATCTTCACCTATCTGGTTGAGAACATCGAGGCCAAGGGGAAGGAGGGATTTTGTATGTACCCATGCTTCATGCAGATGATCATTGATCAGAACCTCCAACAGCTACCAAAGTAGAAGGAGGACGTAGTGGTGCTCGAGGTGATCGATGATACCAGCTTAGGCAGGATGAAAGTGTACAGGGTGAAGCATGTGAAACCCCCTATTAGGAGGCTGTTCGGGCATCTGGCCCTTGAGGACTATGTGGTGCCGTCATGAAGGAAGTGGCACCACGACGACAGCGACTCAGATACGGAGCAGATTGTGCTCCCCACTATTAAGTCAAATGATGATGACAATGGTGATGGTGGAGACTCTGGCCCCACTTCATCTAGGGCCCCACTATAGACGTTACACCTCCATAACCCACTCATGGACATGCTACCATAGCAGGTTTCCATCGGGATTTCAGACCTGATGAGGAGGAGGAGAGTGATGATGAGCCATTGACAAGAACGGTGGGCAGCAGGGTGGTTGCCACCGCATGTGGAATGGAGGCGGTCGGAGGATGCGAAGCTACATCTAGGGAGACTACTATAGATCCTACTTATACGCCAGACCAGCCCAATATCCCAGGGGGAGCGTCCTCCTTGAGGGGTTCGAGGAAGAAGAGGATGGCTCAGCCCCATGGGATGAAGCCAAAAAGACAGAGGTTCACGCTGATTCCTACCTCCACCACTACTGCCACCATATCTACCACCACCACTTACTTACCCACTACCACCGCTACCACCACCACTACTACCACCTCACCCACCATCACTACCACAGCCACTCTACCACCTATCTACTTTACTTCCACCACCATTACACCTACCCATAAATCCCACACATACCACCACCACTACCACCAGCCACCAGCTCGGACCATCATCCTACTAGCCATTCACTACAGGATCCTCCCTACCTTTTGTTAGGGTAGAGGATGAGCTGGAAGCACTTAATAGGATGGTGCTGAAGCTGTGGGCTATTGACGAGGAAGAGCTACACAAATTAGATAGCTTGTGGACAGAATGCTGCCAAAGCACAACAGATCGCTCAACAGGCCTAGCTAAGAAGGATCAAGCTCAGCAGATGGCTGCTCAAAGTCAAGATTGCCCAACTCCAGCAGTATAAAGTTCTATCAACAAAGAAGATAGAAGAGTTGGAGGCTGCCAAAAAGACCATCATGCTCAAGCTAAAAGGAACAAAGAATGAGCCTCTAAAGATAAGAGAAAGGGATGGTGATAATGATGATGATGACGATGATGAGGAGGATGATGCGGAAGAGGATGATGATGAGGATGAAACAGAGGGAGGAGATGATGAAGGTGTAGGAGATGGAGAATATGATGAAGAGGAAGGTGATGCATCTGCATCCGGTGCCACACAAGCTAATGAGAGGCGGACCAAGAAGAATCAAGATCAGGGTGCCTCGACCTCAGCCCCGACTGTAGAGGAACACATGCTTCAGGACAAACGTAATGCCTAGATGTTTATGTAATTTTAAATCATGTGTAATTGAATAATGTATTAAACTCATGTACATAATGTTTATATTTAGTTAATGCTTTACTGTCTTGATTATTGACTAATGGTTGATGTATTTACGTGTTTAAATCAAGCAGTTCATTTATCTCAGCAAGATGAGTATGATGTTGCTCCCCTTCAGCAAATCAAGTCTCAACTGACAATGATACTTGATTTGCAAGTGATTTTCAGGAGGTCTGTGAGTTATACTCCTGAAGAAGGAGAAATAATTCATGACCTTACTAATGAGCAACTAGCTAAGACATTCTGACTGAATCAAAATGAATAGTGAAGGATGCTCCTATAGTTGACATGGATAGTGATGAAAGCTTAATGATGTGGATGAGATAGAGATTGAGACGTCACAGCCCAGCACTATCCAAAGTATGCTGATAAAGAGGGTAATGTTATCCCTAATTTGGGTGACACTCTTGTCAGTGATACATTTGAAACACTGGATAAGATAGAGCAAGAGTCAGAGAAGAATAAGGATCAAGCCCAAGCCTCGGACGCTGATGTCAACATTAAAAAGGCTAAATGGGTGGCATGTTTTGCAGAGATCAAGGCCCAACGCAGTGCTCCAAAGCCAAGTGCCTACACCAAGCTCTACAAAGTGAAGAAGCATCTGAAGGTGTGAGGAAAGATCATAATGTGGGCATATTTTGATGATCTTAATGTTTATGCTATCAAGAGGGAGAAGGGTATAGAGTACTTTATATTTCCACACGATCTAAAGACTTTCCTGGTTTTGAGCTCAACCAGCTGGCCAAACTGAAGTTGTTATATGTTGACCCAAGAAAGATGTCAGGCTGTTTGAAGCTGCTTTCGAGAGTACCACACTATGTGGGTCAACTTCAAACCTCAACAACAGAAGAGGTATATCAGAAGGTCTAAATTTGATGCCATTACTTGAAAGCCAAAAATAATGCCGAAATGGGGTCCTCTGCGCATGATGTCGAGAATCCCTCTACGGGAAATGCCACAGGACTTCATTCCACACTTCAAGTGGTGGTACTACGACTGGAGAATAGGTGAGGCGGTCATAGTTCTGAACAGACATGGAAATATGGAAACTATCCGGGTATTTGACCTAATGTGGCTTACTACTTATCTTCTGATGATGTCTACACTTTATACAAGTGGCCACTGTTCAATGACACGCAAGACATTGTACATGCCCTCCAATTCCAAAATGTGATAAGACTCTGCTTTACATTCAAAAGACCTGAAGGAGTTACAAAGGAGGAGAAGTACAAGAAATATGTAGAGCTAATGACGAATGTTAGACAATAGAGTAAACCAGGTCCAAGGGGGAATTTGTAGATACATATGTACCTGGTTTATGAGCTTAATATAAAATGTGTTTCATGTCTTACATATATGTAACAGAATGGGTATGAATGAAATATATTGTGTTTGTGATGCTTATAATGTTTAATATTTTGTTGATTATTGTGTGTTAACGCATATTGAACTAACTATATAGGTTTGTGGTTGTTTACATAGTTCTTAGTCAAATATTGATTGAGAAACGTGCTTAAACTTAATCGTGTGAAGTTCTCATCCGAATGGACCATGCTAATGGACCATATGCATGAATACTTCATGCTAATGAACCAGTCGCACGACTATATTAGGAGACTGGATCAGTCGCATGATTGTGACATGAGATTGACTCAATCGCATGACTGGACCTTCATCATGCGGATGGATCAATAACATGCTTCAATCGCACGACTGAACCATGCCAATGGCTCAGTCGCACGAATGGAAAACCCTAACCTATAATACCACTTAATTCATGAACAAATATAACAATTTGAATCCCTACACACTAAATAGTACCCTAGCCGTCCAGAGACCCTAGACACCTGTTCTAAGTTCATAGATGGCAGTAAATCATCCTAGTATCGTTCTTAGTGTTTAGGTTCATTCTTGGAGTCATTATAGTCGCGTTCTCAATGATTGACTCACTAATAAAATAGGATCCACACTATTTAGTTTGGTACACACGTAAATTAGTTAGTACTCCGTACCGAAAACGGTCCTAACAAAACCAGCTTTCCCTTTTTCATCACTTGAACCATTTGATAGGCTCCAAATGAGAGACCTTCCCTGACTTCTTCTCTTTTAACACTATTTGCATAATGTTTGCTTGCGGGATTGTAATAACAATCTTTGGCCATATGGTTTTGCAGACCACACATTATGCATGCAATGTCAGTCTTCTAGGAACTTGAGGATTGTTGTTTCTTGTTCTTTTTCTCTTCATGAGCAACCTTTCCATTTAAATTCTGATCGTTTGGAAGGACAGGAGTGTTAGAACTACACCCCTTTCCTGAATTCGAGTTACCTACCACCTGGAATCCAACTAAGAGAATACACCTTTTCGTTTTGGATCAATCATAAGAATAGTCATTGCATTACTGTCAATGTCCATCTTCTTCCGGTCCTCATCAGAGTAATCTTCAACGGCCTTCTCTATCACAACAACGTTTTCATCGAGTGCCACCACCTTGGATTTATACAAACCATTGATAATAGAATACCACATCTTGCTATCTTGATACTTGATGAAGCCTTCCATGCGTCTGCTCCATGACATGAAGTTTTCAAGGGTAATAATGGGAGGTTTAGTTATGGCTCCCATTTCTACTTCAGACTTGTTGAGGGCCATTTTGAGTATGATATAAGGAGGAGTGAAAAATAGGTTGATTAGGATGGTAAGATCTCATAATCAAAAGCCTAAGATGCTCTGATACCAATTCCAAGATCAGTTGTGTCACATAACACTTGGTTTTTCTCTCAAACTCACTTATACTACACTCTGATCACATGCAGCTCAGTCTCTTCTATGAGTTCATAATAATATAATAAGTAGCAAAGAACATAAGAGATAATTTTCAATGTACTTTCATATATTGCTTCTCAACTCAATGTATTACAAGACTCTTACAAGAATATTGCATGAGTTCATATGAGAAAATACATATAATACTACCTACAGCCGGATATACTTTGATAACAGTTGGAATCCTCTAACTAAAGCAAATACTACAAAGCTATAGTTTAAGGTATCTTAGATAATGTCTTATCTAAGATATGGTAGTCATGACATGTCCATGACTTACCTTTTCTCACCAACTAAAGTTGGCAGATGTACTAACTAGTAAAGGTGAACAGTGGAATAAAGAATGGTCAACTACATGGCTTTTTGTGAAAACACCATGTAGTATCTCAGAGATTTGTAGCGGAGTGTCAGAGACCATACTTATGTCCACTAGTTCATAGTAGTGTTCTCCGATGATTAAATGGCTTCGAAAGAACAAGTTCTTCCAAAGCCACTTATACTTTAGAAGAGGCTACTTTTTCTGAGGCTTGATGGAGTTCTTCTGTTCTTCATACTTTGGAAGTTCACTTCTGATCTTTTCTTCTAAGACTTGATCTTCGGAAGTGAATACTTCGTCTTCAAAAGTAGAGTTTGTCTTTGAAAGTTGAACTTTAACTTTGTCTTCGGAAGAACTCTATTTCCTTTAGAAGTTCCATACTTGGCTTCGGAAGTCTTTTATTAGATGAACCAAAATAGTCTAAGTGATTTGGTTTTGGTTGCACTAGTCTTCTTCTTGATCCAACACACAGCTCCTTATATATTCCTCGTAGTCCGTTTGCGGTGTCGCCTTCCTGAGGCTCCCAGATGGTATAGTATCATCAGCTGGGTATGTCGGTGCCTTTCCTTTGTCAGCCATAGCTCTGATGTCCTGTAAGAGATATCGTGAGTAATTTGGTTTTCATAGCTCATGATTTTAATAATAATAGTACTTATGGTAGTGATGAGAATAGTATCAGATATCCTTATAGTATCAATAACCAGAGATATCAGTAAGTAATAGCATCAGATATCAGTAGTTTCTTCAAATAACAACAGGCAGAGTAGTTGTTTTAGGATAAACCTTTAGATCAATTATCAAGAATGTTAGAAATCATAAGTTTCAAACAAAAAGGTCCAATATTTAGCTAATGGTCCATGCTAGAATTTACGCGTCCGGTAAATTCATGATTACGTTGATAAAGTGTAATCATTAATTTACCCAAACCGATCATCCCAACACTTTCCCATAAGGTCGTTCCTAAGGTATCAGGGTTGTAGCCTAGGGTCTACTATCGTATTCCCCACTCATCTACAACCTTTTTGTAAGGATTAAATGTAAAGGCTAATGCAACCAAAACACCCAAAGTCTCTCCTACATGCATGCACAAGTGTACTGAAGTAGAATTCTTTGAATGTTTCACACAAGAAACAGAAAATATTCTAAGTGTGAAATCTTCCGAAGCCAAGACCATTATCTTCCGAAGCCAAAGAGGAAGTCTTCCAAAACTTCAGAGACAAAGTCTTCGGAAGCCAACACTTGAAGACAGATATCTTCTGATGTACACTTTACATAAAGCTGGACTCCTTTCCGCTGCAACTCGGTAAAGTCACCAATTACATAAGATGGTCAAAAGGTCCATGCTTTTGGTAACTGTACATTGAGGTCTTGAGTTTTTAACTTTCTACTTTATGTACTTTATCCTTTTTGTAATATATTAGGATGTGAGCTATGACATGTTATAGTCACTAGTCAAAAGGCAATCTGTAGTTTGACTCTACAATTGAATTGTTTGTGTCTAGTCAATTGTATCTAGTTGGCCTTCAAAGTATGGCCGACTGTAGGATGTAGTATATGTATCTCAAGTACTTGTAACTTTCTATTATGCTTTGTAACATTTGAATTAGAACTTGAGAAAGCTATTGACTACAATCTTGAAAACCAACTCCTTATGTGTTTCGCTATCTTGTTCTGTCTCATCATTACTTGTGTTCATAGTATCATTCAAAGGTTAACCAATTCCCCGTTTGATCAGTTAAGTGTCTTAGTAACTCTCCTCACTATGTTGTGTTGTAAATGCATACCCTTCACCGGTCCTGCACTTTGGCTCTGATAACAACCTGTAACACCCCAGGCCGAAGTAGGGTGGGATGTCATAGACTAGCAACAACATATGGCAGCGGAAACAAACCATCATAAGAGCACAAAAGGAGAGATCATCACATGGCATTAATGTTTAAAAGAAACTAGGGCTAGAAGTGAATCTAGCCCCTAAATAAAACATACATACATCATTAGTACAAAATGTTTTCAACAATCATAAAATGTAAATAGTTCAAAATGTTTCAAAACAACACAAGCCAATGCCACGGTCACGGTTGTACATAGTTCATAGTCAATAATAATTATTTTTCTTTGATTCATATGTATGAACTTCTTATATAGGTTTGAGGTTGTTGTACACAGTTCATAGTCAATAATTATTAAGTAATGTGTTCAACCTAGTCGGGTGATTATTCATTCTAATGGACCATACTTATGGACCATATGCATGAATATATCATGCTTATGGACCAGTCGCACCACTGAACCAGGAGACTGGATCAGTCGTATGATTGAGATATAAGATTGACTCACTCGCACGACTGACCTTTTAGTCATGAATATGAATCAATCGCCTAAGTCGGTCGCATGACTGAACCATGCTAATGTGTTCAGTTGTACGAATGGAAAATTCATACCTATAAATACCACTTAATTTGTGGAAAAACAAAACACTTAATTTGTCGAATATACATAAACCCTAGCCGTCTAGAGCGTCTGAGTTAGCCAATCCAACTTCAAAGTTCGATCTTGATCGATCCCTACTCATTCTTAACGTTTATTTCCTTGTTATATCGATGAAGTTATCGTTCTCACTGATTGGATCACCAACCAAATAGGATTCCACACTATTTGATTTGGTTAAATGCAGAATCCGTTAGTACTCTATACGTAAACGGTAATACCTAACAAGTGGTACCAAAGCTTTGGCTCGTGATTTTGTGTTGGATTCGATTAGTTTTGTTGTGAAAAACCTACATTTTAATCAAAAGAGTCACCACTTTGCTTCAAAAGGTGTTTTCGACGTTTGCAAGCATTAAAGTTTCAATTTTTCATTATACGAACTGTAAGGATTCCTGAAGTCTGATGCAACCCAAAACTGCCTAAGTGTTTCAGCAACATGCACTAAGTACTGAAGTAAAGAATGCTTCGGAAGAATTACACAAAGCATTAGAAAATACTCTAAGTGTAATATCTTCCGAAGCCAAGACCAATATCTTCCGAAGCCAAACATGAAGTCTTCCGAAGCTTCAAGAGACAAAGTCTTCCGAAGCTTCACTCTATGAAGACAGATTTCTTCCGAAGACTTTTAGTACACATGCTTTATCTGATGTACTATTCCATAAAGCACCTTTTCCGTTGCGTCTCTGATAAGTCACCAACTTACAAGAGTTGGTGAAAAGGTCCATGCTTTTGGTAACTGTACATTGAGGTCTTGAGTCTAAAACTTTCCACTTTATGTACTTTATCCTTTGTATAATGTATAAGGATGTGAGCTATGGCATGTCATAGTCACAAGGTCAAAAGGCAGAAATGCCTTTTGATCCTACAATTGATTTTGTTAGTGTCTAGTCAATTGTATCCAGCTGGCTTTCAAAGTATAGCCGGCTGTAGGTTGTAGTATAAGTATTCCAAGTTCTTGTATCTTTCTTTATGCTTTGTAACACTTGTAAAAGAACTTGAGAAAGCAATATACTGCTCCCTTGAAAACTATACTCTCTTGTTCTGTCTCTTGCTTTACTTGTGCTCTTTGTATCACCTTTGGTTACCTAGTTCACTGTTTGATTAAAGTTTAGTTAATCTTCTCATTGTGTTGTTGTGTTGTAATTGTGTTCAAACCCTTAAACGATCCTGCAATTGGTATCAGAGCTCTCAGGCTCGTGATATAAGATCTAACCATCTTAAGATCCCTCACACACACAAAAACTAAACTTTTCAAATGGCTTCCATCTCAAAGACTGATATGGAGACTGGAACCATGAACAAATCCCCATTGATCACTCTTGATGAATTTGACACCTGGTGCATGAGGATGGAAGGCTTCATCAGGTCTCTTGACTCAAGAATGTGGGAATCTGTTGAATATGGACCTTTCATACCCAGCACCCCCTCTGCTACCGGTGCTGGTATGATTCCTAAAGATGTGGCCAACTACTCAGATGAAGATAGGAAAAGAGTAGAGATTGACAGGAAGGCCATGACTGCTCTTCAGACTGCTATCCCAAACTCTATGTACAGAGGTTTTAAGAAGTGCAAGACAGCTAAACAGTTGTGGGATGCACTGAAGCTGATGTATGAAGGCTCCTCTGAAGCCAAGGAGAACAAGAAAGATCTTCTGAAGTAGCAGTTTGAAAATTTCACCTTTAAAGCAGGTGAAACCATGACCAACAATACTTCAGGTATGTTGAGATTGTGGATACCCTTGTGGGTGGAGGAGTTCCTCTTGAGAACAGAGACATTGTAAGGAAGTTCATGTCCTCACTTCCTAGGCAATGGACACACTATTGTGTGGTAATCAAAAGGACCGAGAACCTTAAAACTCTTACTCTGACAGAGTTATATGGGATTCTCAGTGGATACCAGATGGAGATGAACTTACAAGGTTCATCTGGCAACTCTAACAATCAAATGGGTTCAGCCCTTCATGTGGTTGAAAGGGACAGCATAGAACCCCAACATCATCTCCTATGCTACCCTGACAACTCACAAAAGGGTCCTTTCATCACCTTCCTGGAGACACCAAGGAGAACTTTACTCAAGGAAGCCCATTCCAAGACAAGTTCTTCTCAAGCCTTTGTGTCTGCAGATGAAAGCTGTGGGAATTATCTCTTCACTCTTGAAGACCTAGACTGTATCCATCCAGATGACCTGGAATACATGGAGATAGTTCAGCAGATGGCTCTCCTCACTCACAGAGCCAAGAAGTTCTACAAGAGGACAGGAAGAAGATTTCCAAGCAATGCTACCAGTGGTAAGTTTGGGCTGGATAAAAGCAAAGTTAAGTGTTACAATTGTAACCTTATGGGTCACTTGCAAGGGAGTGTAAGGCACCTAGAGCAAATGGGGGTCAAACACAACTCAGACCAAACTACACCAACAATACCCCTCAGGCTGAGAAGACAAAGCAACATGCTGCGGTTGCTGTTGAAGAGGGAGGATTTGACTGGAGTTTTCAGGTGGAGGATGCTTCTCCAAACCAAGCATTGATGGCTGACCATGATGAAGCCAAGGTATTAGAACATGTCTGCTCCCCTGAATGCATTGCTAAAGTAAATAGATACAGGTCCTACAACCTAGAGATGAGATCTGATCTTGAGTCATTAAACATATTAAAATCTGATTTTAGAAAGTCTAAAAATGATTACAAGTTAAAGATAGAAGACTTGGAGAAAACCATTTCAGTACTAAAACATGAACATACAGATTTTAGAACTCAGATCCAAGATCTCATCACTAAGTTGACTGAGTGCCAGGCTGAGCTTGTGATCAGCAAAGCCATGGCAGAGAAAAGTGTTCTTGTAGAAGAGACCTTCAAGAACATGATATCCTCATCCCTACACAATAAGGTTGTTATCAAAATAGACAGGGACTGGGATCAAATGAGATAGCTCCTCCACACACAATCTTGTCTGTAAGATCTCCTAGGTGTGGAACTTGTGAAGATGAGCTTCCTCTCATAGATCCAATAAGTGAGGATGATGAAGAAGTGATAGTGAGAAATCCCTCTGAGAAGAGTGAAGAAGAGGATTCCTCCAAGGGCCACTATCCTTCTGAGGAGAAGAAATTAACTGTGATGACCAAGTCCAAGAGAAAGAACTTGATCAGGAAGAGCAAAAGGAAAGCAAAGAAGGCTCAAGAAATCAAGGCTACTTTTGATGCTAAGCAGACACAAGTGTTTTTATCTCTGCAGGTTTCAAAGCAGTAAGGACTGAAGACATCCACCAAAGCTTCTTAGCCAAGAGTTCTGGTTCATGTTCAAATCATCTCAGTACAAAGAAGAAGACTGAGCTGCTGTGTACCACTGTGCACAGCCTGGACCATCAAATTCCAAGAACAGTTCACACCCAAGGGAATTGTATCTGCATCTACCAAGATGAAGGTGAAAAAGGGATGTGACCAAAGCCAGTCTTGCTCTCAAAAGGAGATTTCTTTGAAGAAGAAAATGTTGTGTGTTATGTGTGAAAGTACTTCTCATATTGCCAAGGATTGTCCATACAATCCTAAAAGTACTATCCACATGACCAATACAAAGACTTCAAAGAATCTCAAGAAGTCTCAAGCTTCGAAAGGAAAGTCTGTTTCCTTCGGAAGCTCCAAATCAGTGAAAAAGGTAAATGGAAATTACCTTCGGAAGCAAAGTTGGTCTCGGAAGAAAGGAGTTCTTCCGAAGCACTAAAGTCTGCTGCAGTGACTGTAGATTCTTCCGAAGTATCAGTCATTAAAACTTGTGAAGCTCCAAAAGCTTCTAGGTTTTGAAGGTCAAGTCCAAGACTCCAAAGGTGGTGTGGAAGTCTAAGAAAGACCAAATGACTGAGGTTTCTCCATCAACAACAGCTGAAGATCCCCTCTGTACAACCATAGGATCTATTACTATTGCATTACCTTCTATGACACTTACTGAACCCAAGACAAGTAAAGCTTGGGTTTCCAAATGTAACTAATCATTTTCTTTGTGCAGGAACAGCTCAAGACAAACAAGAATGTCTGGATAATTGACAGTGGCTGTTCCAGGCACATGACAGGCAATAGGTCTCTACTTCATAATTTTGAGAGAATTGATGGAGGACCAGTTGCTTTTGGAGGAGATGAAGGTGGTTACATTTTGGAAGGGGCAAGGTCACAAATAGTAAGCTCAGCATTGTGAAGGTAAACTTTGTTAAGGAGCTTGGGTACAATCTTCTGAGTGTATCCCAATTTTGTGATCAGAGTCATAACATGCTCTTCACTGAGCATGAGTGCATTGTTCTCAAGCCTGGAGTGGTCATTTCTCATGAGCATATCCTGCTCAGAGCCCCCAGGAAAGGGAACATGTACAAGATGGATTTGCAAGAAACATCTCCCTTGGAGAAGTTTCATGCTTTCTATCTAAAGCAATAGTGATGAGTCTTTCCTATGGCATAAAAGAATGTGCCATGTAAACTTTATAAACATGAATAAATTGATTAAGCATGATCTGGTAACTGGAAGCCAAAGAAAAAGTTTACAAGTGATGATCATTGTGTTGCATGCCTGAAAGGGAAGCAACATAAGACATCCCATAAGCCTAAGGAAATGAACTCCATCACTACACCCCTACACTTGTTACATATGGATCTCTTTGGTCCACCAATGTAAAGTTTTGGAAGGACCTTATACTGTCTAGTGATCACAGATTATTTTACAAGATTCACTTGTCTTCTTCCTTAGAACTAAAGATGAGACTCCTGAGATTCTAAAGAATTTCATCTTAAAGATTGAGAATCAATGTGATCACAAGGTCAAAACCATAAGATGTGATCAAGGAACGAATTCAAGAACCAAATCCTTGATACATTTTGTGATGAAAAAGGTATTACAAGACAATACAGTGCTCCTAGGACTCCTCAGCAAAACGGAGTTGCCGAGAGGAGAAACAGGACACTTATTGAAGCTGCAAGAACTATGTTGTCTGACTCTAAATTGCCTATCACCTTCTGGGCAGAAGTAGTTAATACTGCTTGCTATGTGCAAAACAGAGTTTTAGTACTTAAGACATATGGTAAGACTCCTTATGACTTTGGCACAAGAGGAAACCTTCATTGGTTTTCTCAGGTCATTTGGATGTCCCTGCACCATCTTGAATACCAAAGATCAAGTTGCCAAGTTTGCTGAGAATCAGACGATGGACACTTCATTGGATACTCTTCCCAAGCTAAAGCTTATAGAGTATTAATCTCAGAACTAGAATCATTGAGGAGTCAGCCAATGTGACTTTCAATGAGCACACTCCTTGTGTGGCTGGTTCTGGTCCGGATTGGCTATTTGATCTTGATTTAGTTACCAACTGTTTTAATAAATCTTGTGAGCATGTTTCAGGATCTGCAGAAAATTTAAATACAGGTGATCCTAATCCAAGATTTGAGCTAGGAAGACCTTCAACTCACACACCTTCAGCTCCAGTTGAAACTACTTTAGCAAATGAGGTTTCTATCAGCACAACAATGACAAATCCAGCTGATACATCTGGCATGCCTTCAAATTCAAGCTCAGAGGCTTCTCAACCAGATAAAGACATCTCAATTGCAGAAGACAACAATGGTGATGGTGATAGTGATCAAGAATTTCTTGATGCTAATAACCATACCATAGATGACAACATCAATGATGTCACACACTCATTGGATCAAGTTAATCTTGATAGGTGTAATAATGTGGGATCAATCTTCAAGACCAGATCTAAATTTCTCAATTTGGATCTATCTCAGCAACTTGCTGTGATCCCTCAGCTAAGGATCCACAAGTCTCATCCTACCACAAACATCATTGGAGATGTTATCTCGGGGTAAAGACAAGAGGGCAAACCATGAAGCAAATGTTTGTCTTCACTCTTTTTTCTATCCCAGTTAGAGCCAAAGAAAGTTGAGGAGGCTCTAAAGGATGGAAGTTGGGTTGAAGCTATGCAACAAGAGCTGCTTCAATTCAAAAGGCAGAAAGTTTGGAACCTTTGTCCTCTTCCTCATGGGAAGACTACCATTGGAACCAAATGGGTTTTTAGGAATAAAAAGGATGATAGAGGAATCATCATCAAGAACAAGGCAAGACTAGTTGTTCAAGGATACACACAAGAAGAAGGGATTGACTACACTGATGTCTTTGCTCCTGTAGCTAGACTAGAAGCTGTTAGGATATTCCTGGCATTTGCTGCATCCAAGAACTTCAAGGTCTACCAACTTGATGTAAAGTGTGCTTTCTTATATGGAGTGATTAATGAGGAGGTTTATGTCAAACAACACCTGGTTTTGTAGATCCTGATCATCCTGATTATGTCTGCAAGCTTGACAAAGCTCTTATGGGCTGCATCAGGCACCCAGGAAGTGGTATGAGACATTGTCTGAGTATCTCTGTAAACATGGTTACAGGAGAGGTACTATAGATGGAACTCTCTTCATCAAAGGACAAGGAAACGACATTCTGCTAGTTCAAGTATATGTGGATGTCATCATCTTTGGCTCAACCAATTCAAGGCTCTGCAAAGACTTTGAAAAGCTGATGAAAGATAGATTTGAAATGAGTTCAATGGGAGAACTTAATTTCTTTCTGGGAATTCAAGTGAAGCAAGTTGAAGATGGCATTTTCAAAAGTCAGTCAAAGTATGTTCAAGATATACTCAAGAGGTTCAACATGACTGATTGTAAGACTGCTAAGACACCCATAGCCAGAAACCACTCCCTTGGTCCAGATCTTGAGGGGGAGTGTGTAGATGAGCACTTATACAGGGCTATGATTGGGTCTCTTATGTATCTTACAGCTAGCAGGCCTGATATCATGTTTGCTACATGTATTTGTGCAAGATATCAAGCCAATCCTAAGATGTCTCACTTAATCACTGTGAAAAGGATTTTAAGATACCTCAAAGGTGCTTCAACACTTGGTTTATGGTATCCAAAGAATTCTAATTTCAATCTGTATGCCTATACAGACAGTGATTATGGTGGCTGCAACATGACTGCAAAGTCTACATCTGGGGGATGTCAATTCCTTGGTGGAAGGGTTGTCTCATGGCAATGCAAGAAACAAACCTGTGTGTCTGCATCAACTGCTGAGGCTGAATACATTGCTGCTGCAAGCTGCTGTGCTCAAGTGCTTTGGATTCAAAATCAGATGCTAGACTACGGATTTAACTTCAAAGAGACTCCTATCCACATAGACAACAATAGTGCTATCTCTATCACTGAGAACCCTGTGCAGCACTCAAGGACCAAACACATCAACATCAGGTATCATTTAATAAGAGATAACTATGAAAAGGGGTAATTAAACTAGTCAAAGTTCACACAGATGAACAATATGCTGATCTGTTCACAAAAGCTTTTGATGAACAGAGATTTAAGTATCTGATATCAGCTATTGGGATGATAACTTTGAGTAGACTTTTTCTTAAAACTAATTCTAATTATTTCTTCTTAAAAATATGTGTGTCCTAAGTTGTCTAGTTCATCACTTTCATAAGCTCATGTTTTCTTTGAATGAAAAACTCTTTTTGAAGACTTTCCTTAGATTCTTGAAAATTTTCTGATACTTCCGAAGATAACGTTTTACCTTCGGAAGAAAAATATGTCTTCAAAATAAATGACTGTCTAAGAGATTTTACCTTCGGAAGAAGTCAAAATTTATCTTCCGAAGCTTAAAATTCTTAACTTAGACACTTATTCATTTTTAAGGAATTTTCCTTCCGAAGCAAAAATTACTTTCGGAAGCTTTGTTCATTCTTATACAAAGCATCCAAAAGTTTATTTCTCTTCCGAAGCATAAATCTTTAAGACGCTCAGGAAAATTCTTCCGAAGCCACTTTAGCTTCGGAAGCTTTTTCAATCACAACTTTTGAAGACAAATTACTTTCGGAAGCTTTTCGAATTCCAAGAAAACTACTTTTTGAGCAAAAAGGTAAACTACTTTTTCAGAGGTGGGACCGACATACGGATTTCAAAGTTTATCTCTTTCATTAAACTTTATCTGAAATCCTTCTCTCTCATATAAACCCAACGGTTTCCCCCTCTTCTATCATCTGCTTTTCTTCCATACCTAAAACCCAAAGCTTTCTCTCTGAAATTTCCTTCCCATTTTTTCTCTTCATCTCTGAGCTACCTCACAATGGCTGACCTTACTCACAAAAATGATCCTCACTTTGCCATGCCGCTACACAGACAACACAATCAGGTTGCTCTGTTATGCTCTGACAAAGATCCTCATTTCTCAGAGGTTTGCCGTTTCTTGTCTTTGTCTCACTACTTCACCTCCCTAACCATTGATCCTCCTCTATATGAGGATCATTTGCTTGAATTCTGGAAGACCTGCCAAGAGGTCATTATGGATGGGGAGAAGGCACTGTCTGCCACAGTGCAGGGGAGAACAATTTTCATCACTCCGGCCATCATCAACCAACATCTTCAGCTTGATGATGAAGCAGGTGAAGTGTTCTTCCCAAAAGAAGCGGTTAATCATTCCTTCGAGCAGATGGGCTATGAAGGAGATTTCTGTGTAAAGACCTTCAGGAAAGGGAAGGTCTCATCCCAGTGGAAATACCTGCTCCATGTGGTTATCCACAGCTTATCAAACAAGCATGGTGGATGGGACCAGATTCCTGAGGATCTCTCCTTTATAGTTCATGGGATGGTTTAGGGGGTCAAGTTCAGGTATTCACAATTTGTTTATACTAATTTACTTGCAAACTTAGACTCCTTAGAGTATTACATGTTTCCTAGATATGTTCAACACATTCTCAACTGTGAACTGGCTCACAGTTGAGGGAAACAGGCAATATTCTTAAACTGGGACACATGAAGCCTGGCATCTTTAGAATTATGAAGAAGCCAACTGTAGGCTTCTCAGGGGTAGAAACAGCCCTAGTCAAAAAAATGTTAGAGCTCATTGCTCAAGGTGACAACATAGCAGTTCAAGCTAGTGTTGAACCCACACCTACTGCTCTCCTACCCTCTTCACAACCTCAAATATTCATCACCTACAAAAGAAAATCCCAACGAACCCCTGCTCAGGCTATTGAGTCTGTGCAGGCCCCCACATACTCAACCTTACAGGAAGAAGTGGACTCCAGAGCTCCCACTTCTCCTGAGGAGCAAACCACTCCATTACTTTACCTATCAGGCTGAGGTTCCTCAAGCTCAACCTGATGAGCTCATTAGCCAACAACCGTAAGCTTTCACTCTGAGTCTCAACACTCAAGTGAACAACCTTTAGGGGACAGCTACCATCCCCAGCCTTTGGATCTAAACCAACCAATTCCCAACCTATCCTTTTACACTGATGAAGACTTAGGATTCAGTGAGTACCATGAGTCTCTCTTCTCCTCCCCTACTCAAAGAGAGATGCTACCAAAAAGGGGGAGAATGTTATCACAACCACAGAACCTGGGAGTTCTTCAGAAAGAATGGACATAGAGGACTCACCATCCTCACTTGCTGTTGTGCATTCTCAGCAACTTCCTCAAGTTCACATTAATGTGGACTCTATAGACTCTCTCATCAGGAGTCTCTTTGAGGAAGGTATACCAAGGGTTGTCTCATCTCCACCACAAGGAACTGGCAACTACATCATCAGATGGAGGTATGATGATGACAGAAAAGCCCTCATACTTCACAGAGTTCAAGGCCAACAAGAAATTTTTCAGTTCCAAAGCCTGAGCTTCTATGAAGGACTGGATTTAGTCAACATGCCACTTGTCAATCCAAGCAAATCAAGACAAGCTGACAGGCTGGCTCAAAGAATCCAAGACAGGATCCTTGCAGAGTTCTCTCTAAGAAGGAGACTTAGGCAATCAGGCAATGTCATCGGTCAACTGGATGTTGAGGTGGACCCTAAGATTAGTTTCATAGGGAAACCTTGGCTGAAGGCCCAGTGGCAGAACCTGAGACCCTTGTCTCACCATCAACAACTGCTGCAGAGATCCAAACTCCATCTGAGACACCTGCTGGTGAAGGTGTTTCTCAGCCTCTCTCTGGCCAGAGCATGGAAGCTACACCAAGCAATGAAGGCCAAGCCTCAATCCACCTTGAGTCACAAAGGTCTGTTGGTGACAAAGGGAAAAGGATAATGACTCCTGAGGAAATTGAGGAGGAAGAGAGAGAGAGGAAAAGGAGGCTAAGGGGAGAAAGTTCTTCTGGGTCATCAAAATTCATGCAAGCTGCAATCAGGGCTGCCCCCAGACCAAATACTCAAAATGATGAACAAAGGGCAGTTAGGATTACTTATTTACAGACCAGGAACTATGATGTTGATGAAATCATCTCCCTCCCCTTAGAAGAGTTGAATGAACTGGCTGACATGGAAGTGTGAAGAGAGATAAAGGAGAAAGAGGATGCAAGGTTACTTCTCAAATTCAAAGAGGAGAGGAGACAGAAAAGACTTCACAAGCTTACTCCCACTCTCTCTCCAGTTCAAGAAAATCCTGCACAGGAAGATGTGGCTCCACAAGAACCTAAGGTAGATAAAGAAGAAGATAGAATCAAAATGATAAACTACCTGAGTGCCACAGGCTTCTATCAGGAAAATGTACTTCTTCCCTTGTCCTATGACTTCATTGAGTTCGAATACTTAAAGCAACTTGAACTTGAGCAAGTCAAAGAAAGAAAAACAACCAAAAGGAAGCTAAGGGAAGAAGCTGCAAAGTCAAGAGTCATCATTCAAAAGAATGCAAAGAAGTCTGCTGACAGACAAAGAATGGTGAGCTTCTTGAAGCTGTATGGATTCTCCGGAAGGAGACTTGGCCCCATGTCTCTATCCACTATGGATGAACATATTAGGGTGATCAAGCAGAAGATTAAAAGTGGAGAACTCATTGACTTGCACTCTCTTCCAAGTCAAGTCCCACCTGAAGTGGAGGTCAAGTTTGAACAACCAGAGACACCTCAACCAGCACCTCCAGCTGAGCCTCAGCAAGCTTCATCTTCTGATCCTAGGCAGGGTCAAACTCCCTCTCCTTCTGAACCTGTGAGGGAGGAACACCCAACTGAGAAAGACACTAATGATCAACATGGTGCTGCAGACCAGTGTTCTCAGTTAAAGACATCCAAGAGGAAGAAGAAAATGGCTTCTAAACCAAAGATAAAGAAGAAGCGAATGTCATCTACCTCTACACCCCAGGCTGAATCAATCAACCTGAGGAAGTGCATGATGAGGCAGCCCAATCAACTCCTATGCAAGTGGCTCCTCTAGCAACTAAGACACCCATCTTATCCTGGACTTACTCTACCAATCCAGAAAGATGGAATGTTATCAGAGATCAAGGTGTTGAAAATGTACTCATGGCAAGACATAATCAACTTACCTCTGCATGATCTCTTTGAAATGAGAAGATACTATGAGAGTCTTGATGATCCTGACCATCAAATGAAGAAAGGGATGGTCTTGATTGTACTGAAGACTACAACATTTAAAGATCTTCTAAGTGTTTTGGTAGCATCAGCCTAGGGGGAGTTTGTAAGGATTCCTGAAGTCTGATGCAACCCAAAACTGCCTAAGTGTTTCAGCAACATGCACTAAGTACTGAAGTAAAGAATGCTTCGGAAGAATTACACAAAGCATTAGAAAATACTCTAAGTGTAATATCTTCCGAAGCCAAGACCAATATCTTCCGAAGCCAAACATGAAGTCTTCCGAAGCTTCAAGAGACAAAGTCTTCCGAAGCTTCACTCTATGAAGACAGATTTCTTCCGAAGACTTTTAGTACACATGCTTATCTGATGTACTATTCCATAAAGCACCTTTTCCGCTGCGTCTCTGATAAGTCACCAACTTACAAGAGTTGGTGAAAAGGTCCATGCTTTTGGTAACTGTACATTGAGGTCTTGAGTCTAAAACTTTCCACTTATGTACTTTATCCTTTGTATAATGTATAAGGATGTGAGCTATGGCATGTCATAGTCACAAGGTCAAAAGGCAGATATGCCTTTTGATCCTACAATTGATTTTGTTAGTGTCTAGTCAATTGTATCCAGCTGGCTTTCAAAGTATAGCCGGCTGTAGGTTGTAGTATAAGTATTCCAAGTTCTTGTATCTTTCTTTATGCTTTGTAACACTTGTAAAAGAACTTGAGAAAGCAATATACTGCTCCCTTGAAAACTATACTCTCTTGTTCTGTCTCTTGCTTTACTTGTGCTCTTTGTATCACCTTGGTTACCTAGTTCACTGTTTGATTAAAGTTTAGTTAATCTTCTCATTGTGTTGTTGTGTTGTAATTGTGTTCAAACCCTTAAACGATCCTGCAACGACATATGAGGGTTCCTAGGAAATTCGTATTTTGTGTCTAAGTGTCAAAATCTTCGATTTTACAAAAACAAGAGCTTTCAGTCGCACGATTAGCCCATTGTTACGATTGAACTCATTCGTATACTACACTCGCACAACTGAACTCAGTCGTATCCCTCATTCGCACAACTAAGAACTCCAGTCATTTGATTCCAATCTTCTTGTTCATACGCACGACTGATTCCAATTGCACGTTTGAATTCATTCACATCCTTCATTCGCATCCTTCATTCACATCCTTTATTCGCACAGTGAACCATGTTGAATTCGATCTGCCCAAGATACATATTAAATTGATGTGGCTAGTGTGATATGATCCAAGTCGGGTCATACCCAATAACAGGCTATACAAACACCTGCAATATTTATTTATTGATTTGATTAGTTAAATAAATATCAACACCAAAGGGTTTAGAAAATTTTTTTCTAAAAATAGATGCACTTAAGAAATTGATAAATAAGATGGGTTTATTTATTAATTCTGAGAGATTACTTTATAATTGTTACTTAATGGTTAATTAACATTTATAAAATGAAACATATAATTGCATATAAGATGTTACAAATTAATTAACTTAAGTTTTAATTGATCATATGTTAAAGCTAGTTGGGTGTACAAAATAATATGTAAATGTTACATATTATATTTTGTAATTCTTATAAAAAACAAATTGCTTAATAAAACAAAAGGGATGCCACCCATTGGTGGCAGCATATGCTCGGCCCAAGGGCTGCCTTAGTGGCCAGCCACCTTGCTTTATCAAAGCAATTTGACACCCACAAGCAAGATACATGCAATCCTTTCATTTCTCTCAAGTGTGTGCAAAAGAAAACCTCTCTTCCTCTTTCTTGTTCACGAGTTTTTCAAGTGGTTCAAGGCTGGATTTTCTTTCAGCTTTTAAAAGGTTTTAAGCTGAAAATTGGTGTTGCAAGATCCTAGCATCAAAGGTTCTTCGTTGTGGCTTGGGGTATAACCTTCTTGAGGTCTTCTAGTTTGAAGATTCAGCCACAAGTTCATCCTTTTCTGAATCATTTCGATTTCCAGCAGCTCCAAAGGTTGTCTTTTCACCGTCTTATGTTCTTTTATGTATGCACTTTCGTATAATTGATCCATGGTTTGGGGTTGCTTCTTAATAGGCTTAATAACCATCTTATTAACATGTTTTAAAACCTCATTCCGCTGCATTTCTCATATATATATAATGTTTTATGAGCTTTGATAAACTTGTTAAAACCCCACAATGGCATCAAGAGCCACTTATACGAATGCATACATTTTTTTTTCTTGCTTGTTCACGGTTTTGTAGTGTTTGACACCACATACCCGTGAGTTAGAGGCTGTTTTGGTCACCCCTTTTGATGTTTTAAAGATGCCTCTTTATGCATATTAGGATCTTTAAAACTTTTGATTGTGAGATGTTTGTTTGTTTGATCTAAACCCATTTGTTCTTGGTTTATGTTGGCCAATAACATGGGCTACAAGGGGCTGCAAAAAAAATCGATTATCTTTATTTTGATATGTTGTTTGTGATCATGCATAACAAAGCCTAGACCTTGTGGATTGTTTGATTGGTTATCATGTTATATTCATTTGGTTATGTAAAAGTTTATTTTATGTTTCTAGTCTTGGTTTTGTAATTTATTTATTCATATGGTATGTAATAAATAGATTAGGAGTTTATCTTTACTAGAAAAATGTATTAGGATTGATATTTGTAAGGATGCTCAAAATCAAGACTTGAAGAAAGGATGGACAAAAAGGATGCTTGAAGATGTGGATTCAAGTGGGAGTTCTTTTGTCAACCATGTGTCATGTTCTTAACCCTTAGGACAAGACCTTTTGACACACTTGTTTTGGCTAAACAAGTGTGCTCAATTTAGTATGCTTTGTTATGCATATATGTATTGTTTGGTTATGCTTGTTGAATGCTTATGATGTTGTTTTGTTTTGGTTATTTGGATGTCATTAACAAACCATCACTAGAACAAGCTATTACAAGAAATTGGTTCTCAAATCATTAAGCAAAATTTAATGGGTCTATAAAAGGAGTTAATGGTTTGCAAAATAAAATGGGTTTTATTTAAAAGAACCAAATGGATACCATATGGTTGAATGCATACAATCATTTGTACATGGTCTTTTCTAAAACAGTATTGTGAAATTAAAAATCCCTTTTGTGAAACAAGTTAAACACCATCCTTTTACACAACACTTAGGTTACTTGCAAACTCTTAGTGGGATAAAGGTCACCTAACCACTTTGAGGGAACTTGTAACTTGAGGTGATAATGCCATGTTTGTGGGATAAAGGTCACCTAACCACTTATGTTGTAAACTCACACGTGTGTGTAAGTAGGACGACTTGATTTATAAAACATATTGAATGGATCACCTAAAATGTGTTTTATAAAAGGTGTTGATGGGTAAACATGCCGTTACAAACATAAGATGTTCAAACGATCCCATACCATTAGAAGTTGCAATGGGTTGCAATTGTCCTTTTTTTTGGACTACCTTGTTTATTTAAATAATGGGATAAAGGTCACCTAACCAAATATTTAAATATAACGTTGGATTCTAAAATTTTTTTAATAGTCTATGAGACGTAAAGGGTATTAATAAATGAAATATATAATTATATCAACGATTACTAAAATGGAACTTTGTAAAATCTTGTAGATGGCCGACCACACCAACGCTAATAACGATGTACCAAACCAAAACAACCAATCTCTTAGGGCGATCCTTCAAAGGGATCGTCTAACACCTAACAACTTCATGGATTGGTACCGCAACTTCAGAATTGTTCTCAAGCAAGAAAAGCGGGCCTACATTCTTGATGATCCCATCCCCGATGAACCTAACGAGGAAGATGTGGAGGCCTATAATGATTGGGTTAAATATGTGGAAGATTCCGTCCAAGTCTCTTGCTTAATGTTAGCAAGTACAACACCCGAACTCCAAAAGGAGTATGAGCTCCTTGGAGCCTATGACATGATCACTCAGTTGCGGGAAACGTTCCAGCAACAAGCTAGAGTGGAGCGCTTCGAAACGGTTCGAGCGCTTCATGCATGTCGGATAGAAGAATCCCAATCAGTTTCGTCTTATGCTCTTAAGATGAAAAGCCACATCGACCGCCTTCAAAGGCTAAATTGTCCTGTCTCAAAGGAGTTGGCCACAGATTTGATCCTTAATGGACTATCTAAAAGGTTTGAGGCATTCGTCATGAATTACAACATGAACGGATGGGACAAGAGCATAAATGAACTTCATTCGATGCTCAAATCAGCTGAAGCGGAATGGGTAAAAGCGTTTTACCCGTTCTCACCATTAATGAAGGTGGGAGAAAAAAGAGGTCTCTACCCCCTCCTAAGGCAAATGTTGCAAAAGAAAGGGGCATATTGGAAGAAAGGGGAAGATGGTTGGTAGGGCGGAGCCTCCGAAACCCAAGGAAAAGAAGCAAAAGGTTGCTGTAAACGACCCATGCTTCAAATGTGGTGAGATAGGGCATTGGATGAGAAATTGTCCATTCTATCTCAAAGAGTTGAGAGAAAAGAGGGATGCAGGGCAAACCTCAGGTATAATTTACATGATACATGTTGAACTAAATGTTATTTCTTCTAACACATGGGTATTAGATACCGGATGTGGAACTCACATTTGCAATTTATTGCAGGGGTTCAAAAGAAATGAGCATTATGCAAAAGGGGAAATAAGTCTATTCATGGGAAATGGTGCAAAGGTTCACGTTGAAGCCCAAGGAGACTACATTTTAAAGCTTCCAAGTGGTTTGGAAGTCATTTTATATAATGTATTATATGCTCCTAGTTTGACTAGGAACATAATTTCTGTTTCCCGTTTAAGACAATATGATTATGATTTCAAGTTTGTTGACAATGATATTCATGTTTCTTTAAATCATATGTTTTATTTTAAGGCCATACCTTGTAATGGTATTTATGAATTGGTTCATGAGAAAACAACATATGAAAGCTCAATATACCAAGCAAGCACCAAAAGACTCAAATTAGATTTGAATGATACCTACCTTTGGCATTGCCATCTTGGTCATATAAACAAGAAACGTATACAAACACTTCAAAAGAACGGTCTTTTAAAACAATGAATATGATTCATTTGATGTATGTGAATCTTGTTTACAAGGAAAATGACTAAGGCACCCTTTAGTGGAACTAACGAAAGGGCAAAAGATTTATTAGGTATCATACATTCGGATGTATGTGGTCCTTTTAAGCCAATGACTAGGAATGGTGAAAGATACTTCATTACCTTTATCGACGATTATAGTCGCTATGGGTATGTGTAATTATTAAGGCACAAATATGAAGCTTTTGAAATGTTCAAAATCATCAAGAATGAAGTAGAAAATCAACTCAACACGTCAATTAAAATTCTCTGCACCGATAGAGGTGGCGAATACCTAAGTGATGTTTTTCAAGATCATCTTAGGAGCTGTGGGATTGTCTCACAACTCACTCCACCTGGAACACCACAACATAATGGTGTGTCTGAGAGGAGGAATCGAACCTTATTGGATATGGTTCGATCTATGATGGCTAGAAGCACATTAGCTCTATCATTTTGGGGTTTCGCTTTGCTCTCCGCAGCCCGTATTCTGAATATGGCCCCAACCAAAAAGGTGGAAAAGACACCTTTTGAGATATGGCATGGAAGAGTTCCATCCCTATCGTACTTAAGGGTCTGGGGTTGTGAGGTTTGTGTTAAGACTCCCACCCCAAACAAATTAGATATCCGATCCACCAAGTGTATCTTTGTTGGATATCCTAGAGATTCTATGGGATATTATTTCTATGATCCACTGGAACAAAAAGTGTTTGTTGCCAGAAAGGGTGAGTTCTTAGAAACTAAGTTCCTTATGGAAGGAACTAGCAGTAGAACAGTGGATCTTGAGGAGGATCAAGAAACAGAGCCCGATGCACGTTTGGTTGAAACTAGCACTCAACGAGAGGATGTTGAGGATGATCAAGCGGTTGATCAATACAACAAAACGTTCGCAGAAGTGGTAGAACTAGTAATCCACCTGAAATATACGGATATTTCATGGATGGATGCTATGTGGTGGATTCAGATGAACCAGCCACATATCATGATGCAGTGTCCAATTTGGATTGTGACAAATGGCTTGAGGCCATGAACGTTGAGATGCAATCCATGTATGACAATCAAGTTTGGGAACTTGTTGAGCCACCTCATAATTCCAAAGTAGTTGTAAGTAAGTGGGTTTTCAAGAAGAAAACCGATATGCATGGAAACATGGATACTTACAAAGCTAGACTTGTAGCAAAGGGTTTCACTCAAACTCAAGGGGTTGATTATGATGAGACCTTCTCACCTGTTGCAATGCTTAAGTCTATAAGGATATTGTTTGCCATAGCAGCTCATTATGATTATGAGATTTGGCAAATGGATGTCAAAACTGCTTTCCTAAATGGATATATTGAGGAAGATGTCTATATGGTTCAGCCTGAAGGTTTTGTCAATCCAAAATATCCTAATAAAGTATGCAAGTTAATGAAATCAATCTATGGATTGAAACAAGCATCAAGAAGTTGGAATCACCGTTTTGATGATGAAGTAAAAAAATTTGGCTTCATCAAAAACGCTGATGAGGCTTGTGTGTATAAGAAGGCTAGTGGGAGCACAATAACCTTCCTAGTATTATATGTTGATGACATACTACTGTTTGGAAACGACATTCCAACCATGGAAGGTGTAAAAACCTGGCTTGGAAGTTGTTTTTCCATCAAGGATCTTGGTGAAGCCGCTTATATTCTGGGAATAAAGATCTATAGGGATAGATCAAGACGGCTAATTGGTTTGAATCAAAGTGCATACATTGACAAAATCTTGAAAAGATTCAAGATGGAAAACTCTAAGAAAGGTATTGTACCTATTCAGAGAGGGACAATATTGAGTACCACTCAATGTCCAAGCTCAAAGGAAGAGCAAAATAGAATGAAGGCAATCCCATATGCATCTGCTATAGGATCCATCATGTATGCAATGATATGCACTAGACCAGACGTGTCATGCGCTTTAAGCATGACAAGTAGATACCAGCAAAATCCTGGTGATAGTCATTGGATGGCTGTCAAGAACATTCTGAAGTACCTAAGGAGGACTAAGGACATGTTCTTGATCTACGGGTCTGGTGAAGAGGAAGTCGTTGTAAAAGGTTACACGGATGCGAGTTTCCAAACCGATGGAGATGATTCACGATCTCAATCGGGGTACATCTTTATTCTGAATGGGGGAGCTATTTCTTGGAAGAGCTCAAAGCAAGAAGTCGTAGCGTTATCCACTACAGAGACAGAATACGTCGCCGCTTCAATGGCAGCACAGGAAGCTGCATGGCTGAAGAAATTCATAGCCGATCTAGGGGTAGTCCCCTCCTTTCACGATCACCTAGAGATCTTTTGTGACAACGAGGGTGCGATTGCTCAAATCAAGGAACCTCGTTCTCATCAAAAGACTCGGCACATTGAACGGAGATTCAACTACATAAGGATGAAGTTGAAAAAGGAAAGATATGTATTCGCAAAGTCCACACTGATAAAAACGTTGCGGATCCACTCACAAAGCTCCTTGAAAGGGCAAAGCATGAAGGTCATGTTTGTGCCATGGGACTTAGATATTCTAGTCACTGGGTTTGATGTTGTATTTGGATATTGGAACTAATGTTATTTAACTTAATTGTGTGGTTATAATTTCATTTGTTCTTCTATTTTAGCATGTTTAAATCCGTGAATAAATGAATTATTCTCAAACGTCCGTAGTCGATCGAACTTATGGGAACAACCATGATTGTAAGACTATAATGAACTTGGATTGGTTGATATTCATAAGGTATGAATATAGAGAAAGAGGTTGCTACCAAAGGTTCATTGATGTCTATGGGATATAGATATCGGACTGACTCGCTCTCAATTATTTCTGCATGGAATCTTTCTGATTAGTCATAAGAGATTTTGAGTAAAGGCGAATATCATTGAATCCTCAGACCTGAGATACATATTGGGTCTTGATATTCACCAAGTGTTGTACTTTGACTTAGTTCTTTGCTGTCATGAAAATTGGTAGTACATAAGGCTGAGTTCATGTATGATATGAGGTGATTGTGAGAGACGTATGTAGTCAAGATGGAATTTGTTCCTCTTATTCGTTGAGAGTTAGATGTCCAAGGCCTGTTAAAATTAAATCATCGGAGAATGACAATTCTGTGTCTCTTGGATTTAATATGACATCTGTAACGAAAGGATAGATGATTGATTCACCTAAAACATTTTCAAGTAAGGTACTTGAAAGGGATAATGTTATTGAATGGCACTTAGTCATATACATTAGGGGTAGCAAACCGTTGCTAGGCGTCATTTGCTGCTTGCATCAATGTTCTATGAATCTTGTGCAAGTGGGAGATTGTTGAATTCGATCTGCCCAAGATACATATTAAATTGATGTGGCTAGTGTGATATGATCCAAGTCGGGTCATACCCATAACAGGCTATACAAACACCTGCAATATTTATTTATTGATTTGATCAGTTAAATAAATATCAACACCAAAGGGTTTAGAAAATTGTTTTCTAAAAATAGATGCACTTAAGAAATTGATAAATAAGATGGGTTTATTTATTAATTCTGAGAGATTACTTTATAATTGTTACTTAATGGTTAATTAACATTTATAAAATGAAACCATATAATTGCATATAAGATGTTACAAATTAATTAACTTAAGTTTTAATTGATCATATGTTAATGCTAGTTGGGTGTACAAAATAATAAGTAAATGTTACATATTATATTTTGTAATTCTTATAAAAAACAAATTGCTTAATAAAACAAAAGGGATGCCACCCATTGGTGGCAGCATATGCTCTGCCCAAGGGCTGCCTTAGTGGCCAGCCACCTTGCTTTATCTAAGCAATTTGACACCCACAAGCAAGATACATGCAATCCTTTCATTTCTCTCAAGTGTGTGCAAAAGAAATCCTCTCTCCTCTTTCTTGTTCACGAGTTTTTCAAGTGGTTCAAGGCTGGATTTTCTTTGAGCTTTTAAAAGGTTTTAAGCTGAAAATTGGTGTTCCAAGATCCTAGCATCAAAGGTTCTTCGTTTGTGGCTTGGGGTATAACCTTCTTGAGGTCTTCTAGTTTGAAGATTCAACCACAAGTTCATCCTTTTCTGAATCATTTCGATTTCTAGCAGCTCCAAAGGTTGTCTTTTCACCGTCTTATGTTCTTTTATGTATGCACTTTCGTATAATTGATCCATGGTTTGGGGGTTGCTTCTTAAATAGGCTTAATAACCATCTTATTAACATGTTTTAAAACCTCATTCCGCTGTGTTTCTCATATATATATAATGTTTTATGAGCTTTGATAAACTTGTTAAAACCCCACAATCCATACTCATAGCCCATTCGCACGAGTGAAACTGTCTTGTTCTAAAAGTACCAAGTTTAAAGCAATGGAAGACCAATTGTCGCATTACTGCCGGAAAGGATCCCGCATCGAGAACCTACTACATCTAGAGAATGAGATTGGAAATCATATTAAACCGCCAAGGTTGTTAACATTAGATGAATATCCACAGTGGAAAAAATGGTTTGAAATTTATTTAAATAGACTTGACTAAAATCTTTGGACATCCATTAAGACTGGTTGTACAGTACCAGTCAGTGCTAATGGAGTCAAGTTGACTTTGGGAGGATTGAGTGAAGCTCAAAAGATTCTTTTCAATGCTAAAAAGAAAGTATATGCCTTGTTGACTCACTTGATACCGAAGGACATTTTTCATTAGTTCTCTAAGAACAAGCAGGCTAAAAAGTTATGGGAGGCATTAGAGAAGAGATACGATAGAAATGCAACTTTGAAGGCACTGAAGGCTAAAGCTCTCAAAAAGGAATTTGATTATTTATCTTTAATAGGGAATGAGAGCTTTGTAGAGATTATATGAAGAGGCTAAAGCAACCAAACACCCAAAGTCGTTATGCATGCATACTGCACAAGTACACTGAAGAAGAATGCTTCGAAAGTTTCTCAAATGCAACAAAAATATTCTACGTGTGAAGTCTTCCAAAGCTAAGACCAATATCTTCCAAAGCCAATGATGAAGTCTTCCGAAGCTTCAGAGACAAAGTCTACCGAAGCCAACACTTGAAGACAGATTTCTTTCGAATACTTTTAACAACATGCTTTATCAGATGTACTTTTACATAAAGCTAGACCCCTTTCCGCTGCAACTCTATAAAGTCACCAACTTACATGAGTTGGTGAAAAGGTCCAGGCTTTTGGTAATTGTACATTGAGGTCTGGAGTTTGTAAACATTCTACATCATGTAGTTTATCCTTTTTGTAATAGATAAGGATGTGAGCTATGGCATGTCATAGTCACAAGTCAAAAGGCAATGTGCCTTTTGACTGTACAATTGATTTTGTGTTGTGTCTAGTCAATTGTATCCAACTGGTCTTCATAGTATGACTAGCTGTAGGATGTAGTATAAGTATCTCATGTTCTTGAAACTTTCTTTTTTGCTTTGTAACATTTGTAATAGAACATTGAGAAAGAAATATACTACAATCTTCAAAACCATCTCCTTGTGTATCTTGCTCTTTTGTTCTGTCTCTTAATTACTTGTGTTCTTAGTGTCTTTACTTGTGGTTAATCCAGTTCACTGTTTGATTAAGTTAAATTTCTCTCCTCTTTGTGTTGTTACGTTATAAGTGACCACCCTTCACCAATCCTGCATTTGGTGTAGAGTAATCCAAGCACTAGATATAAGATCTCACCATCTTAAGATCCCTCAGACACACAAATACTCAACTTATCAAATGGCAACCATTTCCAAACCTGATATGGAAACTGGAACCATGAACAAGTCCCCCTGATCACTCTTGATGACTTTGACACCTAGTGCCTGAGAATGGAAGGTTTCATTAGCTCTCTAGACTCAAGAATGTAGGAGTCTGTTGAGAATGGACCTTAGATACCAAGCACTACTTCTGCTTCTAGTGGTGGTATGATCCCCAAGGCTATGGCAAACTACTCTGATGAAGATAGGAAGAGAGTAGAAATTGATAGAAATGCCATGATAGCCTTTCAGACTGCTCTCCCAAACTCCGTATACATAGGTTTCAGGAAATGCAAAACAGCTAAGCAGCTATGGGATGCATTGAAACTGATGTACGAGGGTTCCTCTGAAGCAAAGGAGAACAAGAAGGATCTCCTGAAGCAGCACTTTGAAAATTTCACCTTCAAAGATGAATCCATGACTCAGCAATACTTCAGGTTTGTTGAGATTGTGGATACACTTGGGGATGGAGGAGTTGCTCTTGAATATAGAGACATTGTAAGAAAGTTCATGACCTCACTTCCTAGGCAATGAGCACATTATTGTGTGGTTATCAAAAGACAGAATTGTATGGGATTCTCATTGGCTACCAGATGGAGATGAACATGCAAGGTTCATCTGGCAACTCCAACAATCAAATGGGTTCAGCACTTCATGTGGTTGGAAGGGATTGCATAGAACCCCACATCATCTCATATTTTACCCTGACAACTCACCAAAGGGTCCTTTCATCACCTTCCCACAGACACCAAAGGAGAACTATACATAAGGAAGCCCATTCCAAGAGACAAGCTCTTCTCAAGCTTTTGGGTCTTCTGATGAAAGTTGTCGCAGCTGTCTTTTCACCCTTGAAGATCTGGACTGTATCGATCCAGATGATCTAGAATACATAGAGATAGCCTAGAAGATGGCTCTTCTCACTCATAGAGCCAAGAAGTTCTACAAGCGGACTGCAAAGAAGTTTCCAAGCAGTGCTACCAGTGGAAAGTTTGAGCTGGACAAAGGCAAAGTCAAGTGTTGCAACTATAACTTGATGGGCCATTTTTCTAGGGAGTGTGAGGAACCAAGAAAAAATGGTGGCCAAACACAGTCTAGACCAAACTACATTAATAAAGCCACCCAGAATGAGAAGCCAAAGCAGTAAGCTGTTGTTGTTGTTGAAGAAGGAAGCTTTGATTGGAGCTTTCAGCTGGAAAATGCTTCTCCAAACCAAGCACTTATGGCAGATCATGATGAAGCCAATGTATTGGAACATCTCTATACCCCTAAATGCATTGCTAAAGTAAACATATACACGTCCTATAACATAGAAATGAGATCTAATCTTGAGTCCTTAAACATCTTAAAAGCTGATTTTAGAAAGTCTGAAAATGATTATAAACTGAAGATAGAGGACTTAGAGAAAACTATTTTAGTTCTAAAACATAAGCATACAAACTTTAGGACTCAGATCAAGGATCTCAAAACTAAGCTGACTGAATGCCAAGCTGAGCTTGTGATGAGCAAAGCCAGGGCAGAAAAGTGTGTTCTTGAAGAAGAGACCTTCAAGAACATGATATCCTCATCCCTGCACAACAAAGTGTGCTATCAAAACAAGTAGGGATTGGGATCAAATGAGATAGCTCCTTAACACACAATCTTGTCTATAAGATCACCTAGGTGTGGAACTTGTGATGATGAGCTTCCTATCATACATCCTTTGAGTGAAGAGGATGATGAAGTGATAGTGAAGAATTCCTATGAGAAGAGTGAAGAGCATGATTCTAAAAAGGTCCATTATACTTCTGAGGAGAAGAAGAAGACTGTGATGACCAAGTCAATGACAAAGAACTTGATCAGAAAGAGCAAAAGAAAAGCTAGGAAGGCTGAAGAGATCAACGCTACTTTTGACTCCAAGCAGAAACAAGTTTTTATCTCTGCAGGGTTTGATGTGGTAAAGACTAAAGACACCAACCTCAGTTCTTCTACTAAGAGTTCTCGTTCATGTTCAAATCAACTCAGTACCAAGAGGACGACTGATCTGTTGTGTACCACTGCTAGACAGCCTGGACCATCCAACTCCAAGAACAGTTCTCAGCCCAAAAGGACTGTCTCAGCATCAACAAAGATAAGGGTGGAGAAGGGATGTGACCAAAGTCAGTCTTGTTCCCAGCACAAGGCTCTTGTGAAGAAGAAAATTAAGGGTGTTATGTGTTAAAGTACTGCTCATCTTGCTAAGGCTTGTCCATACAATCCTTAGGGTATTCTTCACATGACCAAAACAAAGACTTCTAAGAGTTCCAAGAAGATTCAAGCTTCAGAAGGAAAATCTGTGTTCTTCGGATGCTCCAAAACTAAGAAGAAGGCAAGTGGAAAATTGCTTGCTTAGAAAAGTTGGTCTCGGAAGGAAGGAATACTTCCGAAGCACTGAAGTCTGCTCTAGTGTTTGCAGAATATTCCAAAGGTCCAGTCATAAAAACTTCCAAAGTCTCAAAAGCTTCCGAAGTATTGAAGGTCAAGTCCAAGCTTCCAAAGGTGGTGTGGAAGTCTAAGAAATACCAAGTGACTGAAAATTTTCCATCAACAACACCCAAGATCCTCCAAGCACAACCATATGATCTATTACTGTTGTATTACCTTCTATTTCTCTTAATGAGCCTAAGACAAGTAAGGCTTGGGTTTCCAATATAACTAATCATTTTCTTTGTGCAGGGACACTTCAGGACAAACAAGAATGTCTGAATCATTGACAGTGGTAGTTCCAGGCACATGACAGGCAGTAGGTCACTACTCCAGAACTTTGAAAGGATTGATGGAGGGCCAGTTGCACTTGGAGGAGATGAAGGTGGTTACATTTCTAGGAGGGGCACGGTCACAAATGGTAAGCTTAGCATTGAAAAGGTAAACTTTGTCAAGGAGCTTGGGTACAATCTTTTGAGTGTATCCCAATTTTGTGATAAGAGTCATCAAATGCTTTTTACTAAGTATGAGTGCATTGTTCTCAAGCCCGAGGTGGTCATTCCTCATGAGCATATTCTGCTTAGAGTCCCCAGGAAAGGGAACATGTAAAAGATGGATTTATAAGAAACATCTCCCTCTGGAGAAGTTTTATGCTTTCTGTCTAAAGCCAATAGTGATGAGTCGTTCCTATGGCATAAAAGAATGTGCCATATAAACTTTAAGAACATGAATAAACTGATTAAGAATGATTTGGTAACTAGAATGCCAAGAAAAAGTTTACAAGTGATGACCATTGTGTTGCATGCCTGAAAGGGAAGCAACATAAGGTATCTCACAAGCCTAAGGAAAGAAACTCCATCACTACTCCCCTACACTTGTTACATATGTATCTCTTTGGCCCCACCAGTGTAGTGAGTCTAGGAAGGACCTCTTACTATTTAGTGATCACAGATAACTTTACAAGATTCACTTGGGTCTTCTTCCTTAAAACTATCGATGAGACTCCTGAGATTCTAAACAATTTCATCTTGAAGATTTAGAATCAATCTGATCACAAGATCAAAATCATAAGATGTGATCAAAGAACTGAATTCAAGAACCGAATCCTTGATACATTTTCTGATGAAAAAGGTATTACAAGGCAATACAATGCTCCTAGGACTCATCAGCAAAATGGAGTTACATAGAGGAGAAAGATGACACTGATTGAAGCTGCAAGAACCATGTTGTCCGACTCTAATATGCCCATCACCTTCTGGGCAGAGGCAGTCAACACTGCCTGCTATGTGCAGAGCAGAGTTTTAGTGGTTAAGACTCATGGCAAGACTCCTTATGAACTATGGCACAAGAGGAAACCTTTCATTGGTTTTCTCAGGTCATTTGGATGTCCTTGCACCATCTTGAATACCAAAGATCAAATTGCCAAATTTGCTAAGGAATCAGATCATCGACACTTTATTGGATACTCTTCTCAAGTTAACGCTTATAGAGTATACAATCTCAGAACTAGAATTGTTGAGGAGTCAGCCAATGTGACTTTTAATGAACACATACCCTGTATGGTTGCTTCTCGTCCTGATTGTCTTTTTGATCTTGATTTATTTACCAACTATTTTAACAAATCTTGTGAGATTGTTTCAGGATCTGTAGAAAACTTAAATATAGGTGATCTTGATCCAAGATTTGAGCTGAGAAGACCTTCAAGTAACACATCTTCAGCTCCAGTTCGAACTACTTTTGCAAATGAAGTCTCTATCCACAATGGGAAACTTAGCTGATACATGTGGTATGCCTTCAAACTCTATCTTAGAGGCTCCATAACAACATAAAGATACTTCAAATGCAGAAAAGAATGATGGTAGTGGTGATAGTGATCAAGACATTCTTGATGCTAATAACCACCCCACAGATGACAACATCAATGATGCCACACACTCCTTGGATCAAATTTCTCTTGATAAGTGTGCTAATGTGGTGGGAGAAACATCTATGCAAGATCTGAATTTCTCTAATTTAGATCTTTCTCAGCAACTTGCTGTGATCCCTTAGCTAAGGATCCACAAGTCTCACCCCCACCACAAACATCATTAGAGATGTTGTCACAGGGGTAAGAACAAGAGGACAAACCTAGGAAGCAAATGTTTGTATTCACTCTTGTTTCTTATCCCAGATAGAGCCAAAGAAAGTTGATGAGGCTTTAATGGATGGATGTTGGGTTGAAGCTATGCAAGCAGAGTTGCTTCAATTCAAAAAATAGAAAGGTTGGAACCTTGTCCTCTTCCTCATGGGAAGAGTACCATTGGAACCAAGTGGGTGTTTAGGAACAAGAAGGATGATAGAGGCATTATCATCAAGAACAAAGCTAGACTAGTTGTTCAAGGATACACACAATAAGAAGGGATCGACTACACTAATGTCTTTGCTCCTGTAGCAAGACTGGAAGCTATTTGGATATTCCTGGCACTTGCTGCATCCAAGAACTTCAAGGTCTATCTACTTGATGTGAAGTGTGCTTTTCTGTATCGAGTGATTGATGAAGAGTTGTATGTCAAACAACCACCTAGTTTTGTGGATCATGATCATCCTCATTATGTCTACAAGCTTGACAAAGCTCTTTATGGGCTGCATCAGGCACCCAGGAAGTGGTATGAGAGTCTATCTCAGTATCTTTGCAAACATGGATAGCAAAGAGGTACTATAGATGGAACTCTCTTCATCAAATGATAGGGAAATGACATATTGCTAGCTCAAGTATATGTAGATGACATTATCTTTGGTTCAACTAATCCAAGGCTCTGCAAAGACTTTAAGAAATTGATGAAGGATAGATTTGAAATGAGTGCCATGGGGGAACTCAATTTCTTTCTAGGAAATCAAGTGAAGCAAGTTGAAGATGACATCTTCATAAGTCAGTCAAAGTATGTTCAAGACATACTCAAGAGGTTTCACATGACTGATTGAAAGATTGCTAAAACACCCATAGCTAGAAACCACTTCCTTGGACCTGATCTTGAGGGTCAGTGTGTAGATGAACACTTATATTGAACTATGATTGGGTCTCTTATGTATCTTACTGCTAGCAGGCCTGATATTATGTTTGCCACGTGTATTTGTGCAAGATATCAATCCAACCCTAAGATGTCTCATCTTATCACTGTCAAAAGGATTCTAAGATACCTTAAAGGTGCTTCAGCACTTGGTCTATGGTACCCTAAGAATTCTGACTTTAATCTGTATGCATATAAAGATAGTGATTATGGTGGTTGTAACATGACTGGAAAGTCTATATCTGGGGGATGTCAATTTCTCGGTGGAAGGGTGTCTCATGGCAATGTAAGAAACAATCTTGTGTCTCTGCATCAATTGTTGAAACAACTGCTGAAGCTGAATACATTGTTGCTGCAAGCTACTGTGCTCAAGTGCTTTGGATTCAAAATCAGATGTTGGACTATGGGTTAAACTTCAAGGAGACTCCAATTCACATAGACAACAATAGTGCTATCTCTGTCATAGAGAATCCTATGCAACACTCAAGGACTAAACACATCAACATTAGGTATTATTTAATAATATATAGTTATGAAAAAGGATTAATCAAACTAGTCAAAGTTCACATAGATGAACAATATGCTGATATATTTACAAAGGCTTTTGATGAACAGAGATTTAAATATCTAATATCAGCTATTGGGATGATCAACTTTGAATAGGTTTTTCTTAAAACTAATTCATATTATTTCTTAAAATATGTGTGTCCTAAGTTGTCTAGTTCATCACTTCATAAGCTCATGGTTTTCTTGGATGAAAATCTTTTTGAAGACTTTCCTTAAGAATTCTGATAATTTTGATCCTTTGGAAGTTATGTTTTTAACTTCGGAAGAAACTTATGCCTTTAAAACAACAAACTACCCAAGTATTTTACCTTCGGAAGAAATTTCTGAAATATCTTCCGAAGCTTAAAATCTTCTTTGGCACTTATATGTTTTCAAGGACAATCTTCTTCCGAAGTAAATTAAAATCTTCTTTGGCACTTATATGATTTTCTTCTGAAGTCAAAATTCTCAGAATCTTTAGGAAAATCTTCCAAAATCATTTTAGCTTCAGAATCTTTTTTGTTAAAAACTTCCGAAGATAAATTACCTTCGGAAGCTTTTTGACTTCCAAGAAAACTACTTTTTGAGTAAAAGTAAACTAGTTTTTTAGAGGTGGGACTGACATTCGGATTTCAATGTTTATCGTCTTTCATTAAATTTTATCCGAAATCCTTTTTCACATATATACCCAACGGTTTCCCCCTCTTTCTATCGTCTGCTTCTTTCCTCCAAACCTAAAAACCCAAATTTCTCTCTAAAATCACTTTCTTTCATCTTTATTCATCCTTAAGCTCTCCCCAAATGGCCAACCCTCATCACAAAAATGACCCGAACTTTACCATGCAGTTACATAGGCAACATAACCAAGTTACTCTTTTAAGCTCTGAGAAAGATCCTCATTTCTTAGAGGTTTGTTGTTTCTTAACTCTATCTAGCTACTTCACCTACCTAACCATTGATCCTTCTCTTTATGAGAATCAACTGCGTGAATTCTGTTGGACCTGCCAAGAGGTCATAATGGATGGGGATAAGGCACTGTCTGCCACAGTGTAGGCGAGAACAATCTTTATCGCTCTGACCATCGTCAATATGCATCTTTAGCTGGATGATGAAGAAGGTGAGGTGTTCTTTCCCAAGGAAGCTGTTAACTAGTCCTTCGTGAAGATTGGCTATGAGGGATATTACTCTGTTAAGACCTTGAGGAAAGGGAAGGTCTCATCACAATGGAAGTTCCTGCTCCATGTGGTTATCCACATCTTATCAAAAGAGCATGGTGGATGAGACCAGATTCCTGAGGATTTCTCCTTCATTGTCCATGGGATGGTTTAGGGGGTCAAGTTCAGGCACTCTTAGTTTGTATATACAAATTGCTTGCTAACTTAGACTCCTTAGAGTATTACATGTTCCCTAGATATGTTCAATACATTCTTAACTATGAACTAGGCTCACAGTTAAAGGGAATAGGTAATATTCTTAAACTGGGACACATGAAGCCTAACATCTTTAAAATTTTGAGAAAGCCCACTTTTGGCTTCTCTAGGGTAGAAACAACCCTTGTCCCAAAAATGTTAGAGCTCATTGCTCAACGTTACAACCAAGCAGCACGAGCTAGTGTTGAACCCACACCTTCTACTTCACAACCACCTCAACAGCCACAAATCACCCTCACCTCCCAAAGAAAATACAAACGAACCCCTACTCAGGCTATTCAGCCTATGCAAGCCCCTATACACTCACCCACACAGGAAGAAGTGGACACTAGAGCTCCCACTTCTCCTAAGGAGCAGACAACTTCCATTACTTCAATGATCAGTGCTAAGGTTCCTCATACTCAGCCTGATGAGCTCATAAGCCCAAATGCCTTAAGCGATCACTCTAAGTCTCAACACTCAAGTGATCAACCTTCAGGGGACAGTTACCATCCCTAGCCTTTGGACTTAAACCAACCAATCCCGAACCTTGACTTCTACACTGATGAAGATTTAGGTTTCAATGAGTACCATGTTTCTTTATTCTTTTCCCTTACTCAAAGAGAGATGAGTGCTTTTAAGGCTCCCATTTCTAGCCCACATCAGTCACCTACTACTAAGGTGGACACTTCTGAACCTGTTCTGGATGTTCATATGGAAGAGGCTCTCACTTTTGAAAGTGATTACATCATTAAGACCTCAACCATGGAAACTCAACCCACTGACATCTCAACTGAGGTTGCTAGTGAGCAAAGGAAATCCAGCAGCCAAGAACCTGAAGCTGGTTGTGAGAGAGAGGACTCTGGTCCAATCATCTCATCCCCTAATGATTCTTCTAATGAAGATGAGGGGAATCTAAGACTAAATGTTCAAAAACTGTCTAAAACATGCACCTACTTAGTCTCCAAGGTTAGTCACCTTGAATCTCAAATGACTACCTTGCAAACTAGGGTCAATGATCAACAACTTGAGATTTCTTATCTTAAGGAAAAACTAGCTTGGAGACCTTTAAGAAGAGCTTAACCAGGAACACAAGAACTTGTGGATGTGATTAACCTAACTCCTAGGTCACCTATGCAAGCGGGTGATGCTACCAAAAAGGGGGAGAAAGACATTATAGTCATAGAACCTATGAGTTCTTCAGAAAGTGTGGATATTAAGGACTCACCATCCTCACTTGCAATTGTCAGCAACTTCCTCAAGTTCACATTGATGTGGACTCTATAGACTCCTACATAAAGAGTCTGTTTGTGGAAGGGATACCAAGGGCTATGTCATCTCCACCAACTTCCAATCACATCATAGGGTGGAGGTATGACAACAACAGGAGAGCTCTAATCATCATTAGAGTTCAAGGGCAGCAAGAGATCTTCAACTTTTAGACCTTGAACTTCTATGAAGGTTTGGATTTAGTCAACATGCCACTTGTCAATCCAATCCAATCAAGACAAGCTGACAGAATGGCTCAAAGAATCTAAGACCGGATCACTGCAGAGTTTAGCTTCAGAAGAAGACTAAGGCAATCAGGCAATGCCATCGGTCAACTGGATGTTGAGGCAGACCCTAAGATTAGTTTCATAGGGGAAACCTTGATTGAAGGCCCAGTGACGGAACCTGAGAGCCCTGTCCAATCAATATCAACTATTGCAGAGATCCATCCCTTTTAGAGACACTTGCTCGTGAAGGTGCTTCTCAACCTCTCTCTCGCTAGAGCTTGGAAGCTACATCAAGCAATGAAGGCCAAAGGTTTCTCCACCTCGAGTCACAAAGGTCTGTGAGTGACAAAGGTAAAAGAAAAATGACATGTGAGGAGATTGAGGAGGAGGAGAGAGAGGAAAAGGAAGCTGAGGGGAGAAAGTTCATCTTCTGAGTCTGCAAGACTCATGGAGTCTGCTATCAAGGCTGCCCCTAGAACAGATACTCAAAATGATGAGTTAAGGGCAGTCGGAATCAACTACCTGCATACCAAGAACAATGACATAGACAATGTTATCTCTCTCCCCTTGGAGGAACTAAATGAAGTGGTTGACATGGAAAGGTCAAAGGAGAAGAAAGAGGAAGAAGATGCAGAGCTACTGGTACAAATCAAAGAAGACATAAGAAAGAAAAGATTGTACAAGCATGTGCCTACTCTCTCCCCAGTTCAAGAAAGTCCTACACATGAGGATGTGGTTCAACAAGAACCTCAGGTAGACTCACAAGAAGAAAGGATCAAGATGATCAACTACCTTAGTACCATAGGCATATATTAGGCAGAAGCACTTCTTCCCTTATCCTCTGACTATATTGAGTTTGAGTATCTCAAACTGGAGATAGTTAAGGAAAGAAATACAACCAAAAGGAAACAAAATGAAGAAGCTGCTAAGTCAAGAGCCATCATCTAGAAGAACATGAAGAAGTCTGCTGTTAGTACTCTAGAAAGATTAACATGTTGTCTTTATGTGTCTTTTTACTATTTGTAATAGTATAGGGACTAGTTTTGTATTTTTTAGTTCCTTGTGTTTCATTATGAATAGCTTAGACTTGTAGCAGTTAGTGGAGTGGAGAGTAGTGACGAACAACATATTTTTAAGTGCTTACTTACTTTGTAATTGTCTTTTCATGATATTAATGAAACTATGAATATTGTTGATATCTTGCTTGATTTGATTACGTTGTTTGTATTTCTTTGAATTGTGTTCATACATCATCATAGATTGGTACATTTGATCCTATCATCTGTAGATAGGCAGAGGATGATGAGCTTCTTGAAGTTGTATGGATTCTTCAAAATGAGACTTGGCCCATGTCTCTATCCACTATGGATGAGCATATCAGGGTGATCAAGCAGAATATAAGGAATGGAGAGCTGATTGAGTCACACTCCCCTCCAAGTCAAGCTCCACCTGAAGTGGAGGTTAAGGTTGAATAACCAGAGACAACACAACCTGGACCTCCTACTGAATCTAAGCAAGCTTCATCTTCTTATCCATAGCGGGGTCAGACTCCTTCTCATTTTGAACTATGAGAGTGGAAAACCCAACTGAGAAAGACAATGAAGATCAATCAGGTGCTGCAGGCCAGTGTTCTCTAATAAAAGTTATAAAGAGAAAGAAAAGGATGGCTTCAAAGAAAAAGCCAAAGCCAAAGAAGAAGAAGGCTGCATCCTTTTCTGAACCTCAAGATGAGTTAGAACATCATGAGGATGTGTAGCCAGAGGATGCTCCATCATCTCCCATTTCAATAGCTCCTTTAGCATCAGAAAGACCCATCCTATCCTGGACATGCATTACAAATCCAGAAAGGTGGCATGTCATTAGAGATCATGACATTGAGAATATCTGCACATGGCAAGACATGTTCAATCTGGCTTTGCTTGATCTCTTTGACATGAGAATACACTTTGATAGTCTCAAGGATCCTGATCATCTTATTAAGAAAGGGGTCATTATCCTAATAAGGACTGTTGATATCTGAAGTCTTTAAGTATTTTGGTAGCATCAGCCTAGGGGGAGTTTGTTAAGATTACATGAAGAGGCTGAAGCAACCAAACACCCAAAGTCTTTCGGCATGCATACTACATAAGTATACTGAAGAAGAATGCTTCGAAAGTTTCACACATGTAACAAAAATATTCTAAGTGTGAAGCCTTCCAAAGCCAAGACCACTATCTTCTGAAGCCAAAGATGAAGTCCTCCAAAGCTTCAGAGACAAAGTCTTCTCAAGCCAACACTTGAAGATAGATTTCTTCTCAAGACTTTTTACAACATGCTTTATCAGATGTACTTTTCCATAAAGCTGGACCTCTTTCTGCTGCAACTCTGTAAAGTCACCAACTTACATGAGTTGGTGAAAAGGTCCATGCCTTTGGTAATTGTACATTGAGGTCTTGAGTTTGTAAACTTTCTACTTCATGTACTTTATCCTTTTTGTAATAGATAAGGATGTGAGCTATGGCATTTTATAGTCACAACTCAAAAGGCAATCTGCCTTTTGACTACAATTGATTTTGTGTTGTGTCTAGTCAATTGTATCCAGCTGGTCTTCATTGTATGACCGGTTATACGATGTAGTATAAGTATCTCATGTTCTTGAAACTTTCTTTTATGCTTTCTAACACTTGTAATAGAACATTAAGAAAGCAATATACTACAATCTTAAAAACCATCTCCTTGTGTATCTTGCTCCTTCGTTCTGTCTTTTAATTACTTGTGTTCTTAGTGTCTTTACTTCTAGTTAATCTAGTTCACTATTTGGTTAACTTAAGTTACTCTCCTCTTTGTGTTGTTGTGTTGTAAGTGACCACCCTTCACTGGTCCTACAAGCTTGGATGACATTACTGATAGATTCTATCATCTGATGAATGAGCTTCACACTCATGGCGTGACCACATCCATGGAAGATAAAGTTTCAAGCTTTGTTGATGGTCCGCCTGATAAATAGGATTCATTTGTGTCTAATTTGAGTCAAAACAACATTCTTACAATGTTAGACATAAATGATTTCATCTTGAGTTAAGGGAAGAAGAACTGCGAATGAAATATAAGTCGAAAAAGGGATCCTATGTTGAGAATTCTTCACTTTAAACTCAGCTTCGACTCCGGCTGTTTAGAAGCACCGTTACAAACAAAATTCGTGTCTAGTTCCTCTGCTCCCTCCCAAATCGCTCCATCAGGAACCAAAGCATCAGTGTCATCTGGATCCCAATACATAGTTTCTGAGGCAAATACTACAAAGTTGAAGACTAAGAATCTTGGTGATGTCACAGTGGAAGTGGCTAAGGAGCACATGGATCTTCTAGTGGCTGTTGTACAATCTTATGATGGTTTAGTTGATGGTAAGATTGTAGATTGTCATCTTGAAGACTTGGATTACGAGCAAGTTGACAAAAATGATTTAGAAAGAATGGACATAATGTGGGCCTTGGCAAGTGCAGTCAGAAGAACAAAGAAGTTTGTCAAAAAGATGGGGCAAAATCTAGTTGCCACTAAAGATACAACTTTTGGTTTTGACAAAACCAAATTCACATGTTTCAATTGTGGTGAAAAAGGTCACTTTAAACGTGAATGTGTAAAGCCCAAGAAAACTAAAAATGGAAACTCATTTCCTACATTCAACCGTCAAGACAAAGACATGATTGGAACTACTTCTTTAAGTAAAGAGACAAAGGCTCTGACTGCTCAAGGTGATGAAGGCAAGACTGGTCCTTTCAATTTGTTTCTCTTGGGGAATCAAATATTGCCTTTGTTGATACATTGGATGATGGATTTGGTAGTGAAGGTGAGATCATAGCTGAGCAAGCGATGTCAGATACCGAAGAAGCTGTGAATGTTGTGAATCACTTGGTTGAGGAAGAGCATAGAGCAACAAACATGGAATCTCCAATCAATGAAAAGTCCGATATAGCTTTGATGGCTGATTCATCTCATTCCTCACAGGTAAGTTCAAATGACGAATTATTTGAAAAACATGCTTGAACTGAATGTCACAAATTTAGGGAAAGCATTGATCTAAAATGTCCAAGGTTATTAAAGACAATGATAATTTAGTAAACAATTTACAACTCTACAATGAGGCTAACCGTATTTTAAAACAAAATGAGTGTAGTTTCAAAGAAAAAATAGAACTTTTGGGAAAACAACTAAGGGAAACTGAGGTTGTTGCATTAAATCATGCAAATGACGTACAGTTTTATTTAAATTCTTTGGAAAAAACAAAAAAGGAAAAAGCAGATTTAGAACTCAAAGTTGAATATTCAAAACCAAAACTGCATAGTTTGGTTAGTTCTTCTGACATAGTTCAAAACTTAGTGAAAGAACAAAATAACGGGTAAGGTCTAGGTTATAAAGTAGTTCCATCACCACATGCAGTCCTTTTGAACACTAAATGTAGACCAATCAATAATAACCCAGTAAAGGATCATGTGGTGTCCACTTCTCTGGTTTGTGATACCGATTCCACAGGCAAATCTATGAAAAAAATCACTAAACAGAAGGATCTTACTTTAAAATCAAAAGAAAAGATGCTTATTGAAAATTTGGATGATCAAATTGAAAAGGTTAATTTAAAGTCAGGTTCACACACGTCTACTTCTGAACCCAAAATGCCTAATCCAGTTAACCAAAAACGTGTTATTCATCAAAGTCCAAATAAACTAAAAGTTAAAGTTGTTCAAAATGTTAAAACAATTAATTTTGTTAAAGAATCTGAAACATCTAAATGAGAAGTGACAAAACCCAACCAGACACATCTCACACCCTTACTAAACTCAACACCACAAAAACATTTTCTTCAATCTATAGAAGGGAGATCATGCTACAGTTGTGCAAAAAGTGGACATATGTCTCCTAATTGTCCTTATTATGAGACGCCCAAAAGAAAATTGAACTTTATGGTGCAAAACCAAGTTTTTCTAAAATGAGATCTAATACTCCACCTAAGAGTATTAGTGAACCTAAAGTTCAAACCATAAGCCAGTCGTTAGTTTACCACAAACAGGCCTTACATAAAACTGGTTGATGGAAAGAAAAATCAAATGTAGAGTTTGATAGTGAGGAAAAGAAGAAGAAAGATATGCCCTCGTCCTCTAAAGGACAGTGGGTTGAGTTCATGATGTGTGATTCCTCTGGGTCACCCAAGCCAATTAAGGCTTGGGTTCCAAACCTGATCTAATCAACTCCTTTGAATGTGCAGGGTGTCCGCATTAGCGCTATCACTAATACCTTGATTATTGATAGTGTGGCATCCAGACACATGACCGGGAATTAGTCTCTCCTTTTAAATGTCAAACAAATTAAAGGGGGACATGTATCATTTGCTAGGAATAAAGGGTGTTACATCACCACTTAAGGCGAAGTGGGAAACGAGAATGTGAAGTTTGACAAGGTCAACTACATTCAACAACTATAGAACAACTTGCTTTCAGTCTCCTAGATCGGTGATAAAGGATTCAAAGTTGTGTTTGACAACAAGAAGTGCTACATGTTAAAGAAGTATTATGTTATCCAAGAGGATAAAGGTCTAATGTCAGCTTCAAGATATAATGATCTGTATGTCTTGGATCTATCCAAGCCTCCATAACTGATCACACTGTTCAATGCTTCTTTTCAAAGGCAACATAGAGGGATTCAGTCTCCTAGCATAGGAGAATAGCACACATTAATCCTAGGAAGATGAATCATCTGGTATAGAATGATTTGGTGAATGGTGTAACTGTCAATAACTTTCAGCTTCTGGATTTTTGTGTAGCATCTAAGAAAGGGAAATAGACCAAGTAGTCTCACAAGGCAATGAAACTTAATTCTATCAATATTCCTCTTGAGCTTCTACACATGTATCTGTTTTGCCCTCTCAAGACAAAGAGCATTGCTGGAGATCTGTACTGCTTTGTATTAACTGATGATTACTCAAAATCCCCTTGGGTGATGTTTTTGAAATCCAAATTAGAGACTTTTAAATCATTCAAACATCTAGTAACTACTTTGGAATCACTCTACAAGCTGAAAGTAAGGCAGATTCGATCAGACAACGACATAGAGTTCAAGAATTAGTGGATGGTGGCATAATGTAGAGAGAAAGGTATTGTACATCAATTTACTTCAGCCTACAGTCCAAAGATGAATAGGGTTACTGAAAGAAAAATAAGAGCTTGATAGAGACAGCCAGGATAATGCTAGCCGACTCTAAACTGCCTATTCAATTCTGGAATGTGGCAGTGGCTAATGCATGTTACACGCTCAATCGAGTCTTCGTGGTAAAACGACATGGGAAAACATGTTATGAACTACCCGGAGATGTAAACCAAACTTGGAGTAACAAGAACCATTTGGCGCACCGTGCATGTTGTTACAGAAGACTAATAATGGGAAGTTTAGTGAGAAGGCAGAAGAAGGTATCTTTCTCAAATAGAGCATACCAAATAAGAAAGTTTATAATAACTCAACGGGTCAGGTAGAAGTGTGATGGAATGTTGATGTTCAAAGATACACCACCCCCTGCTGGAAAAAGGGCCATCCTTCTTTTTGACTATGATGGATTCTTTAAATCCTTCAATCTACTGCCTTCTCATCCTGATGATGACCTGTCTGCTTTGATGATATACAATATTCTGAACACTCCACCAGACTCGACATCACCTTCTCCATTAGATGATACTTCTAGCCCATCAGGGGGAGAGCTTGAAGTAATTGATTCTTCCTCTCATGATGAAGTAGTTGAGACTACAAATATGGACCAGGAGGACTAGGTTCCCACCATTGAAAGTACACAAGCATCAGATCTTCATGCCACTGACACCTTTGAACCTCATACTCCAATAGTTATAGATATTGAACCTGGGATTCAAAATCTGATAACTGAGGTAGTTGTTGCCACCACTCCTGGATCTTGAATTAATGTGCATCATCCCCTGGAAAACATCAATGGGGATATTCTATCGGGAGTGTAGACACGAAATCAACTATACTCAGCTGATTATTCCTCTGTCATGGAAAAGGGATATCTTCACGATGGTGCTTATCAATGTTTTGTGTCTCAATTTGAGCCAAAATATGTTAGTGAAGCATTAAACGATAAGGCATGGGTTAGTGCTATGGAAGAAGAACTTCTTCAGTTCAAGAAGTTAGGAGTATGGACTCTTGTGGATAGACCCAAAGGTGTTAAAGTGATTGGAACTAAATGGGTTCTAAAGTGCAAGAAAGATGACCAAGGGGTCAAAATCAGAAACAATGATCGGCTTGTCGCTCAAGGGTTTAGACAAGTAGAGGGCATTGACTACAATGAAGTGTTTGTACCTATGCAAAGGAAGGAAGCAATTCCTATATTCTTAGCCTATGCATCCTACATTAAGATTAAAGTTTATAAATTGGATATGAAAAGTGCATTCCTTCATGGTGAAATTCGTGAAACAGTATACGTCAGTAAGCCGGAAGGATTTTAGGATCCGTATCATTAGGATAGAGTTTAAAAACTGGACAAGGCTCTTTACGAGCTCCATCAGCCCTTAGAGCTTGGTATGATAAACTCTTAACTCATCTAGTGAAACATGGTTTTCGCAGAGGACTTATTGACTGCACGTTATTCATCAAAGAAAAGGATGGTGATTTACTACTGGTACAGATATATGGATGACATAATCTTCGGTTCCAAAAATGCAGAATTATGTAAAGAATTCAAATCTGTGATGAAAGTAGAGTTTGAGATGAGTGGCATGGGGGAGATGAAGTTTTTTCTTGGATTACAAGTGAATGAGACACCAAATGGAATTTTCCTACATAAGTCCAAATATGTAGGAGATATACTCAGTCGATTGGACATGGAGAATGCTACGACTGCTGGAACTCCACTTGCCACAAACCATGACGTAGCACCTAACGAATATGTGGATCTGGTTGACACCACCATGTACAGAGGAATGATCGGATCTCTAATGTACCTCAAAACCTCTTGTCTTGATATTATGTACGCCACGTGTCTCTGTTCCAGATATGAGGCAAAACAAAAACTAAATCATCTCATTGGAGTTAAAAGGATTTTTTGTTATCCGGAGGGTAGTCTAACACTAGAGTTATGGTATCCTCATGGTGATGCATTTGAGCTTATAGTGTATAGTGACAAAGACTATGGTGGTTGCAACATGATTTACAAGTCCACATCAGCCGGATGTCAGTTCTTTGGTACACGGTTAGTCACCTGGCAATGTAAGAAGCAGACATCAATTGCGCTGTCAACATGTGAAGCTGAATATGTTGATGCTGCAAGTTGCTGTTCACAAATCATTTTGATTCAACAACAAATGCGCAACTATGGTTTGCAAATTTTCTAACACCCCTATCTTTTTGATAATTCTGTTGCAATTGCTGTAACTAAAAATCCGGTCCAACACCCAAAAACTAAACACATCAGTATTAAATATCACTTTATACGTGACTGTTTTGAAGAGCAATTAATCGATGTTGTTAAAATTAATACGGATTTTCAACGCGTTGACATCTACACAAAAACATTTGATAAGCCTTGCTTTTATATTTGTTGGAGGTTAATGGCGTGAAAAAGAAAAGTGATGTGATTCAAGAAGAACAAAGTTCTTAGTCTGACAACTATTTTCTTAGTTTGTTTTTTATTTTATCTTTTATTATATTTTCATGTCTATTAAAATCCAAAAACACAAAACGATTTTTGGTTTTACAATTTTAGGGGGAAAATATTTAGTTTAGTATTTACTTAGTTGCAGTATTTATTTACTTAATATAATAATAAAAAACTAAAAAAATAAAAAAAATGAGGGGGAGGGCAAATTAGCTAAAACAAATGAAATTAAATGTTTGATTTTGATTCAAAGTTAATGGTAAATGATAGTATACATGGAACAAATTGTTTGGGACTTCAAAACTAGTTTGTTCAACATCATAAATTCAAATTACGTCCGACAAGTCTAAGCACAACAAAAGGAAAATGATAGTAACACTAGTCTACTACTGAGGTAACATTGAGAAAGTAGACCTACAGGTCGCTAGTTCATTATATGATGTGTCGGTAGATTCAACACAGTAGATGAGTAGACTTCAATGGTGAATTAACTTCAAACTAGTTTGTTCAACTTGCTGTTGGTTCACATCTTATCCCTGGTTAACCCAATCAACGCATTTCCAATAAGGGGTGATGAGCAAAATAAATGCCACAAATGTGTGTGGATGACCATAAATATGAGCAAAGCACATGTGAAAACTGCTAAGCGCAATCAAGCTAATGACTAATGTTGTTGGTGCGTTATGTGCAAAAGAAAAAACAAATGCTCTAACAAGAAGACAGGTTGTATGCCTCTCTGCTGTGCGGTGTCACTAACCTGAGGATAAGCATAACCTAAATATTCTAGAATTCATTGTTCTTTTCGCCTCTCTACTGTGCGATGGCACTAACCTGAGGCTTGGAATCTCTTTGAAAGCTCTTAGAATAGTTTCTTCTTGTCAAATACCCGTAGACCGCTCAAAAATCTCTTGAGGAATGTTGATTACCATATATGTGTGGGATCCACAAATGCTTGTTGAAATAATTAAACCGAATTCATCACCAATATGAGTCAAAAATCTGTGTATAAATTTAAGTGGACAATATACTGACAATCATTATGGCTTCAACTCTTCATAGTCAAAATCATTGTGTGCATCTTATAGCTCTAGTATGATTTCTTGAAAGTGTTATTGACTCTCATCAAAACAAGAATCTAGCATCAAAGTGCATATTAAAATAGTCACAAATGATTATCATATACCTGTATGATTCCATAATGAATCTTTCCAGAATTGATCAAATTAACTTGAAACTATTCTTCTAAGGAAGTAAAATTAGTTAGATGTATTCTAAATGGTTTCCATCCATCTCAAACCCAAAACCACAAAAATATGTTGTGTTTTCTTTTAAATTTCAAGTTGTTTTCTATTTTCTAGTCTTTTGTTGCATAAATGTCGAACTATACAACTAGATGAAATCTGTGAATCACTCACTAAAAGGGGTCACGTCTGAGGTAACGAATCAGTTTTAAACTAAATGGATCATGTCTGAGGTGATCAAATGATGTTAAACTAAAAGGGTCATGTCTGAACTAATCATACGTCATAATGTTATATATCAAGAGTTAAAATTTTAAGTGCTTGAAAGTGTATAAGGGCAAACTCATAAATATGAGCCAATCGCACGATTGAATCATAAGGATGAGCCAATCACACGTCATAACCATAAGTATGAGCCAGTCACACGATTGGACCATGAGTATGGGGCATCCATGCGATTGGACCACAAGACTAAACTATGCGATTGGACCACAAGACTGAACCAATCATACAAATGAATGAAGGAGTATAAGCCAGTCGCACCACTAAACCCCTAAACCCTAAACCCCAATCACACGAATGAAGAATGCGTATGGGTCTAGTCGCACGACTCAAACTTAAAACAGTGTAAATAAAGGGTCAGTCGGTCGTAACCCTTACCACCCTTCAAAATTCTTTGAAACCGCCCATACATACACATACTCTGCTCAAATTTTGATTAACTAATATTACTGCCTGATTGTGATCCTAACGTTTTTTCTACTCATCTATAGGTACTTTTGCGACTGAAATCGGCCAAAATGAATGTCTTAATCGCACCTTTAAGGATCGATAATGCTAAAACTAGAACCAAGACTAACTCTTAAGAATAGACCACTTAGATGAACACTAATGTTGATTTAAATGAAACTAAGTGCTATTTCGAGTCTCTGCCGTCCCAATGAATCTAAACACAAAGTATAATGTCATGGTTTTTACAAAGATTCAAATAGATGGTGTTCAACAGTGAAGGATGCGAATGGACATGCTCATTAACTTTAGTCGCACGATTGAGCTGGGTGTATGACTCAATCGCACGAATAAATCATGTGTACGGATTCAGTCGCACGATTAATGACATAACTACGACTAAGCTCAGATGCAGGCTCAATCGTACGACTAAACTCAATCGTACAACTAAAACTTAGTCGTATGGCTTAATCGCACGATTGAACCAGTTCCAACTGTCATCTCTTATGCACGAATCTAATGTATACGTTTCTTGTGTTGCAGCAACATGGCTGATAGATAGACGATGAGCAGGAAGCACAAATTCTATACTCATTTAGATGCTACTTCCCGAAACGCTTCCGAGTTCGCTAGGATTATAGCCTTTCTACGGAGATCGAGAATCTACAAGGCCATATCTACACCTTGCACTCCATATAGATCGATATAGCAAGCCTTCTTGGAAGGTGTCGCCGTTGACAGGTCCATTGAGCCCCACTGTATTCGGAGCTCCATCTTCAGACAAGAGATTCAAATTATTGATGATGATCTAAGGCATGTCTGGATCTGGGTATGGTCGGTGCCTACCCAACCAAGCTACATGCCCTGACTGTTCGGGGATGATTTCTAAGGATAAAGTACGCTGGGGACATCAATGCAGGTATGCTCAACAAGAGCAACATGTGCCCCCAGTTCAAGTACTTAGCTCATGTTATCCTAAAGTGCATAGCTTCAAGGTGAGGAGGATTCGAAGAGATGTCTGACTAAATCCAGAATCCATACGTTGCAATGGTACTGAACCACCAGTTCAATTTCTCTCGCATGCTCTTCTCGTACCTGATAGAGAACATCTGTAAGGCCCCGTTCCCGGGACACTTACAGCTAGTCAATCATTGCAAATAAAAAATATAATTTCATTTAACTTTATAAAACATCGCAGCGGCACATTAAAATAACTTTTCATTTCATAATAACTACTTTTTCTAGTTAATACAATCATTCATTTCACATTTTTATTTGTTCACATTATAATGCAAAAACATTAACAAAAGAATGCCATCCAAAATGCCAAGTAGTTGTCCCGTGCCATCCTCAGCAATGCTCACCTGCCAACTGGACAAATGCATAAAAAGTCAGCGTTGCTGAGTGAGTTCTAGTTTTATAAAAGCATTGCATTACCTTCCATTCATTAAAAACATTTTCATTACTATCGCACGTGATCACACATTGCACATACATCAAGGTAATCATTATTATCTTCATCATCTTTCATTTCATACATTTCGCACGTTTCGCACATTTCGTATTTATCGCACTTTTCGTACTTTATTATCATGTACTTAACCCCCTCTAAAGCATCAAGCAATTCATCAAGAGTTAAGCGACAAGGACCCCATATCGGATATATCGCATGTTGGGATCAGTGATTTAAGTTTGATTAATTAGAGTAGATGGCAGCAGAATTCGAACAATGAATTAGACAATTTAGCAAGAACTCAATTGATATTCAATGGAATAGTACACGGTTATAGAGAGAGAGAATTCTGCAAAAAGGAATATATTATTCAAATGCTTTCGTGGTGGCTGAAAGTCACACGTTACAATTAGGTCAACATTCCTTATATAAGGAATGTGACGTCTGTTGTTGTCACTTGATAGTGACATCTAACAGAATTATACAAACAACTGAAACTATGCAAACTACTGAGAATGTTCTCAACAACTGATCACATCTCAGAGAATGCTAAGTACAAGAACATAATACTACTGAACTAAAACTACCAAAACTATAAACTACTAAAAGGTAAATTACAAGTACTGAAAAGGAAAACCATCACAACTACTGAAGTTAATAACTTCAACTGTTGTGACAACTACTGATCATTCTGGTCTTCAGTCTTTGTCTTCAGTAGAAATCTTGAGATCTTGTCTTCAGACTTTGTCTTCAGACCTTGTAGTCAGCTGATGTCTTCAGCTTTTGTGATCTTCTTCAGCAGTTGTAATGTCTGTGGGACTTGGAGGTTTTTTTGATCAGGCTCATTGGTTCTTTTGGTCCAACATCGCACATATTGCACATATCACACATATCGCACGTATGGAGTGGTCACTAGGATAGACTCCCCTTGTGTGTGTGAACTCTTATGGATCAACCAAAATCGCATGCTGAATAATACACAATAATTAGGAAATCGCATGTATTGGAGCAGTCACCAAGACTGAACTCCTACTGTGTGTATGGACCCTTATGAGTTAGCCAAAATCACATGCTGTAAATACACACACAATTGAGCTAACAACTCTTAATGAGCTGTGAACCTCCTTTCATTTGCTTGCAAGCCTTTTCATACTTTCATTCATTAATGTATGCATTCATTATTTCGTTCCTCTTTCATTATCTTCCACTTTACGTTAAATCATACTTAACCATTTCTTTCATTAACATTCAACGCAAAGCCACGGGAAGACAAACATACATAAACAGGAACATCAACAAGATCATGCAAACCATCATATATATCAGCATGCATACATAACATACATCACACATACCATCATGCATAACATCCTCAATCGCATATCATCAATCACACATCATCATACCGGGCATCATACATACATAACATACATCATTCATACCATCATGCGTAAGCATCAATCATACATCATAACATGCCCATCATAACATCTATGACCTCAAAAAGTCAACATTCATAGCCCTGAGGAACCTCCCAAGTCAAGGCCTAAATTTTCACTTTTTCCACAAAAAGACAGAAAATATTCTAAGTGTTCATTCTCATTAGCCTTTTTGTTCATATGCAATTCTGTTACTCATCCGCATTTTTCAATGCTCAACCATATTTGTTCATCCACATTGACTTTTGTCATCCGTGTGTCCTCAGTCGCATGAGTTACTCATCAGCATTTCCTCAGTCGCATGAGTTACTCATTTGCATTTCCTTAGTCGCATGACTTACTCATCCGCATTTCCTCAGTCGCATGACTTACTCATGTGCATTTCCTCGGTAACATGAGTTACTTATCTTCATTTCCTCAGTCGCGTGAGTTACTCATCCGCATTTCCTCAGTCACATAAGTTACTCATCCGCATTTACTTAGTCGCATGAGTTACTCATCCGTATTTGCCACACCTTTCGATCCTACACCAGATGTGACCACACATGGGTCATTTACCCGTGCACGCTTATTGTTCGCCGAGACACCACCTCGTCCGGTCCTCTTCCTATTCTAGTTCTGGTCTGCATCATTCTTCCTACTCACCTTAGCCACCACAACAGTCCTTTCATCATACAACCTCCCCGCCAAATCAACTGCCGACGTAAACATGCTTGGTAGGGCAGCAATCATATGCCTACGGATGTCCACTGGCAAGCCCTGAATATACCTCTTGATCTTTCGTGATAGAGGTGTCACATGATCAGCCACCATCTGTTCCATTTCATTGAACTTGGTGGTGTATTGCTCATGTGTCATCGTTCCTACCTCCAGCTACAGGAACTCACTCTCAACTTTATCCATCTCAAGGTGAGGACAAAACTACTCCATCACCAGCCTCTTCAACTCTGGCCATCTCATTCTTCCGATAGCCCGGCTACCCTAATCTTGGACAATATTGTCCCACCAACATAGAGCCGAGTCCACAAACGAGTGGGCCGTAAACATCACCATTTGGTCCTCTCGGCACTCGCTGATGTTTAGAACAACTTCCATCTCTCTCACCCACTGGTGAGCAGCTGCAGCAGTGCCATTACCATCGAAGGTTGGGGGCTTGCATCTTTGAAATGCCCCATAGTTGCAGCCTCGTGCCGCCTCCAGCGTAGGGTCTTCTTCTTCCTCTTCTTCTTCGTCACACATAGAACCGTCTCAGTCTCGGCCTGTCTCCTTTTGCCCGTAGGTCTACTACTTTCCTTCCTTTCTCCTTCCCTCATGGCCTTGATAACATTGGTCACCACAGATGGTAAGATTGTCTGCATTACCTGATGCACCTCTTCAACAACAGCCTCCTTCATCGAGGCCGTTAAGTTAGAACTCTCATCACCGCCTCTAGATGAGGGGTCTCTGGTTCTTCATGAACCACCTTCTTGGCTCTAGGCCTTCCTCTCATAACTTGTTGTTCAGCACTAAGACCTCCACCACGTGAAACTTTAGATGATCTACCACTGACTATCCTCGAACACACATATTGAAAGATTCAAACACCAACACGATCATTCAAGGGAACATCTAAGTTTATCTAAAGTATAGTAAGACCCTAATTACAGTGGCCAGTTGTGATTGGCCACTTACTTTATTCTTCATACCCCAAGCATTACCTATCCTTACATGAGTATCTAAATCTACGAGCAACACATAAACCACATAACAAGCTCACGTAATACCGGTTAACATTAAGAAAATATGGCACGCGGCTACTTGGACTGGCATCCCTTCCCTTTCTGTCCCATTTTCAGTTTAAGTTTAGGTTTATTTTGAAAATTTACCATTTTGACTTAAACTTTGGCTCTGATACCAACTTGTAAGGCCCCGATCCCGGGACACTTACAGCCGGTCAATCATTGCACATAAAATAATTTTATAATGCATCGTAGCGAAACATTAAAATAACTTTTCATTTCATAATAACTGCTTTTGCACGTTAATACAATCATTCATTTCACATTTTTATTTTTTCGCATTACAATGCAAAAACATTAACAAGCGAATGCCATCCAAAATGCCAAGTAGCTGTCCCGTGCCATCCTCAGCAATGCTCACCTATCAACTGGAAAAATGCATAAAAAGTCAGCGTTGCTAAGTGAGTTCTAGTTTTACAAAATCATTTTTGCACATTTTCATTCATTAAAAACATTTTCATTACATTTGCACATGATCACACATCGCTCATACATCAAGGTAATCATTATTATCTTCAACATCATTCATTTCATACATTTTGCATGTTTTGCACATTTCGTACTCATCGCACTTTTCATAGTTTATTATCTTTTCACTTTTTATCTAGGTCGTGTCATGTACTTATCCCCCTCTAAAGCATCAAGCAATTAATCTAGGGTTAAGCGAAAAGGACCCAATATTGCACATATGGCACGTATCGCAGATATCGCACGAATCGCACATTTTGCAAATATTGCACGTATGGAGTGGTCACTAGGACAGACTCCCCCTATGTGTGTGAACTCTTACGGGTCAGTCAAAATCGCATGCTACACAATACATAGTAATTAGGAAATCACACGTATTGTAGCAGTCACCAATACTAAACACCAACTGTGTGTAATGACCCTTATGAGTTAGCCAATATCGCACGCTATAAATACACACACAGTTGAGCTAACAACACTCAATGAGTTGTGAACCTCCTTTCATTTGCTTGCAAGCCTTTTCATACTTTCATTCATAATGTATGCATTCATTATTTCATTCCTCTTTTCAATATCTTCCACTTTACGTTACATCATACTTAACCATTTCTTTCATTAACATTCCACGCAAAGCCATGGGAAGACAAATATACATAAACAGGAACGTGAACAAGATCATGCAAACCTTCATATATATCAGCATGCATACATAACACATATCACACATACCATCATGCATAACATCCTTAATCACACATCCTCAATCACACATCATCATACCGGGCATCATACATACATAACATACATCATACATACCATCATGCACAAGCATCAATCATACATCATAACATGCGCATCATAACATCTATGACCTCAAAAAGTCAACTTACATAGCCCCCGGGAACCTCCCAAGTCAAGGCCTAAATTTTCACTTTTTCCCCAAAAAGGAAGAAAATATTCTATGTGTTCATCCGCATTAGCCTTTTTGTTCATCTGCATTTCTTTTACTCATCCGCATTTGTCAATGCTCATCCGCATTGACTTTGTTCATCGTAATTCGTTAGTCGCATGACTTACTCATCTACATTTCCTCAGTCTCATGAGTTACTCATCCGCTTTCCTCACTGGCATGACTTACTCATCCGCATTTCCTTAGTCGCATAACTTACTCATCTGCATTTCCTGTGTCGCATGAGTTACTCATCCGCATTTCCTCAGTCGCATGATTTACTCATCTGCATTTGTCAACACTCATGCACTTTGCCAAGCATAGGCATATGAACTACTGTTTGGGCGTATGAGCACCCTAGGGCACACTGTACATCATATTCAATCCCCAAATCTCATCTTTCATGTTCTAAGCTTAACATTCTAAGCCTTAGAAAGAGAACTATAACATCATCAAGCATGAACATAGCCCACAATCACACCATACCTGTAACATACACACATTCAAACATACAGTTATAAAACCAAATATATAAAAACTTACATTTATGCATTTCCAGCACTAAAATTGTTAAAACCCAGTAAAAGAGGGGTCCTAGAACTCACTTCGTAGCAGCACTTGAGTATGGCTTCTTTTAAACTCGTCTGCAATTTAGTTCAACCACCTAGAAACCCACTAAACCACACACCCGAACACATACAAACATACATAAGCATACAACCAAGGATAAAACAAGTGAAGAACACTAAAAAACAATGAATTCTTACCTTGAATTCAAACTTCTTTCTTCCTGTTCTTCAACGACCAAAACTTTTTTCTCTTTTCTTTCTCTCTTTCTAAAAAACACAGATCTGGTGTTGTAAGAGTAGAGTGGACTGCCATGCCCAGTTTACACCCACTTTCAAACCTTTTTGTCCTTTTGACACTTTTTCCCCTGCAACTAGGGTAAAATATTTTTTCTTTCTTTTTCTTCAATTTATTCTTTCTTCCTTTGACTTAAAAAATAACCAGGTGTTACAACATCGAGGTCAAGGGCAAGGAAGGCTTTGTATGTATCCAAGGTTCTTACAGATGATCATAGACGAGAAGATTCCGCAGCTGGCGAAGGAGAAGGATGATGCTGTTGTATTAGAGGTGATGGATGACACTACTTTAGGAAGAATGAAGGTGTATCGGGGGAAGCAGGTGAAGCCCCCAGTCAGGAGACTGTTTGGTCATCTGGCCAACGAGGATTATGTGGCGCCCTCTCGTAAGAAGTGGCATCATGATGATAGTGATGCCGATGTTGAGCCAATTATGGTACGCACCGATGAAGACGACGACGACGATGATGATCTTGATGACAGTCATGGTGGTGAGATGCTGGTACAAGTCAACCAAGGGCCACTAGCACTTCTACTATATCTCCACCATATCCACAAGGTAGCTCAGATGCTCCAGGTGGCTCTGAGCAGGCAACTATCCACCCTAACTTTCTACTAGATGAAGAAGAAGAGTCAAATGATGAGCCTTTTGTTAGGAAAGCAGGTAGCCGGGTTGTGGCTAACAAGAAAGGGATATAGATACTTGGTGGACACCTAGCTGGTACTTCAGGTGATTATCCTGAGGTCACTGATCCCACTTACACACCTGACCGGCCTATCAGCTCAGGGAGCCCATATTGCCAAAGCCTCAAGGAAGAACAGGATGGCCCAACCCACGTCAAAAAGAGCAAGAGGCAGATGATCACCCTAATCACGACAGCTACCACCACTACCACCATAACACCCACTCTCACTACCACAGCCACTGCCACAACTCCCACTCTCACTCCCACAGCCACTGATACTCCCTCCACTACTCATACACTAGCTCCCCCTCACCCATACTAGCCAACACTACTCCACCACTATCCACTCCCATTTCTCCTCCAGTCTTCACCACATTCACCACTCAACAGGCCGGTACATCCACCCAATCCCCAATGACACATGGCTGCACTATACCCATGGTCGTGTTAGAGGAACAACCGGCAAGCTTAAACCGCATCGTGCTAAAGCTGATCGCAATTGATGATCTGAGAGCTACTCAGATGAACCAGCTGATGGCGGTAAATGCAACTCAAGCCAAGCAAATAGCTCAACTCTGTAAGAAGAATACACAGCATGAGAGAGCTTTAGGCCGAGCTCACCACGCACTAAAGAGTCAAAATGAGTTGTTGATGGCCTCGGTGAAAAGGATTGAGGGATCGGAGAAAAGGAACAAGAAGATTATACTAAGGCTGAAAGGATCTAAAGGTGAGCCTTTAAATATTAAATAGGGTGATGATGGTGATGATGTGGATGATAACGATGAGCTTACTGGTGAAGAAGAAGATGATGATGAGGAGGAAGCAGGAGGAAGTGGAAAGGGAAAAGGAGTTGATGATGATGATGAGGATGATCAAGAAGGTGATGGTGCTGCATCAGCCTCAAATCTATCAGCAAAGGAGAGGCGTACGAACCGAAATCAGGATCAAAGAGCATCGTCCTCAGCTCCTCAAACTGAAGAGAAAACCGATTTATGCAAAAGTAATGACTAGATGTTTATGAATTTTAAACATTTGTACTTGAATTATGTAATACATTTATGTAATTAATGATTATTTATGTTTAAATGTGTTGATTAATGATTTATGTGTGATGTTTTAAATTTTTAATCAAACAGATGAAGCTCAACAGCCAGACGAATATGATGCCGTCCCCTTTCATCAAGTCAAGATGCAGCTAACTATGATTATTGACTTGCAAGGGATTGTAAGAAGGTCTGTGAGCTATACTGCTTAAGAAGGAGAGATCATCCATGATATGACAGATGAGTAGCTGGCTGATATGTTCAGATTAAATCCAAAAGAAATTGTTAATGATGCTCGAGAAGTTGATGTCTTATGTGATGAGGAGCGACAGGATGTGGATGAAATAGAGATTGAAGATATCACAGCTGACCACAATCTTGAGTCCACTAACCTTGAGGGCAACGCTATCCGCAACTTGGGTGAAAATTTGGCAGTGCTACTTTTGATAAGTTGGAGGAAATGGAGAAAGAAAAGAGAATGAGAAAAGTACAACTCAAGCTTCAGATGCAAATATTGATATTAAGAAAGCTGAATGGGCAGCTTGTTTTGCTGAAATGAAAGCCTAGCGCGCACCCCCAAAGCAAAATGCCTACACCAAACTTTACAGAGTCAAGAGACAACAGAAAGTGTCAGGCAAGATTATCACGTGGGCATATTTTGAATACTTGGAAGTCTATGCTGGTAAATGGGAGAAAGGAATTGAGTACTTCAGATATCCACATGATCTGAAGACTCTTCCTAGTTTTAAGCTTAATAGATTGGCTAATTTAGATCTTTTGTATGCCAACCCGAGGAAGATGTCAGGATGCTTTGAGAAAGCTCTAAGAAATAATACCACACCACGTGGGTCAACTTTAAGCCTTAACAACCTAAACGTTTTATTCATAAGACTGAAGTTGACCTATCTCTGGAAGACCTAAGGTAGTGTTGAAGTGGAGTCCCCCATGCATAATGTCTAAGATTCTTTTACGAGAGATGCTCAAGACTTCACTCCTCACTTCAAATAGTGGTATTACAATTAGAGGATGGAGAAGAGTTCACAGTTCTAAACAAAGGTGGAAAGATAGAGACTATCAGGGTATTTGACCTAATATGGCTTACCAACTTGTTTGCTCAAGATGTTTACACACTGTACAAGTGGCCACTGTTCTATGACACACAGGACATTGTACAAGCTTTTCAATTCTAACACGTTATATGGCTCTGCTTCGCGTTTGAGATATACGTAGGAGTCAACAAAGAGAGAAGTAAATAAGTTTCAAGAACATATGAAGAATGTCAGAAAATAGGGTAAACCAGGTCCAAGGGGGAGTTTATAGATACATAATGTTCCTAGTTTAAGTGCTTAAATGTAAATGTCTTTCATGTCTTACATATGTGTAATGTAATGATGTAATGAAGTATGATATATGCTTTGATGTTTATTTATCTTTGATTCATATGTATGAACTTCTTATATAGGTTTTAAGTCGTTGTAAATAGTTCTTAGTCAATAATGATTAAGTAATGTGTTCAACCTAGTCGGGTGATTAGTCATGCTAATAGACCATACTTATGGACCATACGCATGAATATATCATGCTTATGGACCAGTCGCACGACTGAACTAGGAGACTGGATCAGTCGTATGATTGAGACATAAGATTGACTCGGTCGCACGACTGAACCTTCCATCGTGCGTATGAATCAATCGCATGAGTCAGTCGCACGTTCAATCATACGAATGGAAACTGAATACCTATAAATACCACTTAATTCGTGGAAAAATTTAAGAGATACTTCGAATATACATAAACCCTAACCGTCCAGAGCATCTCAATTAGCCAATGCAACTTCATAGTTCGATCTTGATTTATCCCTACTCATTTTTAATGTTTAGTTCTTTGTTATATCGATCAGGTTATCGTTCTCACTGATTGGATCACCAATCAAATAGGATTTCACACTATTTGATCCGGTTAAACATAGAATCCGTTAGTACTACGTACGTACACGGTCCTAACCTAACAACGGTGCTAGGTTTAGGTCTTCTACAACCTCTAGACTCCCTTCATGGATTACCTGAAACATGCTCAAAAGAAAATTGTGTCAACTAAAAAGTTGGTGAATTCAAGTGCTTAAAGTTTATAAAACAAAGGATTCCATAGTATCTATAGAATGGTGGATGATACTTGTGGATGGTTTACCTAATATCTTATATAAACTTTCCACATGCCACAAACGACCCTGTAGGATCTTAGCATGGTACCATTCGGTTCATCACGGAGGCACTATGTGTAGGGGATTCCCAAGTAGATCTACCCATATAAGCAAGAAGTTCATAAAGGAATTAATGACTATGATACAAGTATGAGCAGGTCTCAACACAACCACAACATATAGCATCACAATATAGCATGGAAATAGTTCTTTTAAATAGAGCATGCTTCATCCCAAAACAATAGTAAAAAGGGAAACACTATCATCAAGATTGACTCACCTTAAGATTCAATCAAAGTATTATTCGTGCACTGGGAAAGAGTCTCAAGTCTAGCACCCTATCATCAAGATTTAAATGTTAAACCACTAATTCTAAGGTTATGGAAGGTGCACGAGGTGTGTCATGAGGTTAGTGTCTTACTAGTCTTTGACTGCTAAGTCATATAAAAAGTTTCTTTTTATAGAAAGTTAGGGTTTCTTAGGAAAGAATACATGATTTATAATGTTGGATCATTTATACCAGATAGTTTAAGTTCACCAAATGATTATTAGACCAAGGGGTTGGTTTATAAAGGTTTTTCAAAATTTACAGTTTAGTCCACCAAGTTTACAAAAATTACAATTTCTACCCAAGTTTGTTATCTTGCATTTATTGACATTTATGCCAAATATCAGGTTCTTGAAGTAAGTAATTTATTTTAAATATGATTACTCCTAATTTCAGAATTTAGGTCCTGGTTAAATATTTTTTATGTTGTATGTTACGGTTACCATAAAACCAAAGATTTTTAACGATTAAGTGTTGATTTCCATATTTTGGTCTTAAACCTTTAAATAATATTTTAAGGACATTTTATAAGTTTCAAATCTTTTGGGAATGTATTTCAAGCCCCTTTTAGATGAAAGCCTCGTCTTATGTTTAACCCGTTAAAACGCGTTTTTACACGTAACGGACCGTTTTAAAAGCTTGTTTGACCAATTTTCAACACCGTTAAATCTTATAGCTCCTAACATACTGAAATAACATGGTTTCTATGGATTTTGGTTTTATACCATTATTTCTAGGATTTTCCTCAAAACGTCAGCCGGTTAATACCCTTTTTCAGTTAAAAAATACCCTTTTAATTTTTCTTTTGACCATTTAATTATCAAATCTAGTAAAACACTTTGTTAGCCCTTTTTGAGCCTGTAATAATTTTTAAGATGATTAAAATCGAATTTTTATTATTCTTAAGTTGTTTCACCACCTTTCGGGTCCCAAATTATGTCCAAAATACCTACAAGTCAATATCTTTATTATTTTCAGCCATCATCATCTCATCATACACCCAATCTCATCCAAAACATACTGAATTACTAAGCCAAACTCATGGTTTCAACACGCAACTCAAGAACAAGATGGAAACATAGCAATTACACCATTTTCACCCATTACACATGTGTATAATATTATAACATGAGGTTGAACATTAACAAAAACTATTGTAGCTTTAGAAACATGTTATTAGGATGTTCGAAAACGGATTTTGAGCAGGTTACAAGCTTATCTTTGGAAGTTTAAAAGATGTGCAAGTTAGATGGTGCAACAACACCCACAAAGAGGGTTTCATGGTGTAAATCGGGTTACACCCATATAATGACATATATAATGAGTGAGATACCTTCGAGAATGTTAAAAGCTTCTCAAGAACAAGGTTGTAGCAGCAAGTTTATGCTGGATACAAGTGTGGTAAGATTTTTGAGTGAAAAATGAAGTGAACACAAGATATGTCCAAATCGGGTGAGATGAAGCTTACTCTTGGTGTAATTCATGGTTTCGAGAGTGTAGAGGGTCACAATGACCTGGAAATCTTCGAACAAGGACTGGAGAAGTCGAACTTGAAGGAACCTTGCACCCAAACGCACACAAAACTTCACCTCTTGCAATTTTTGAGCCTAGCTGATCCTTGTGATGTTGTGTTCTTCGAATATTATGGCTAGAATTACAGGGAAAACCATGGATGTGTGTGTTTTCTTGCTAGTGACTAGAGAATAAAGAAGAGTGAAGTGAGTGAGGGGAAAGCTAAAATTGCATGAAGTGTTAGTGGGAGTACAAGGGTAGTGGTGTTGATGTAGTAGAAGGAAGAGGATGGGGGAGGGGGCAGACGATTTGGAGTCTTGTGGGGGGGTTTAAATTTAATTTTTAATCAGTAAATAATATTGATTAGTATTATTTTGAAGTGTAGTGTATTATATTAGATGGTATAATTTAGTTAGTTGATATGTATTTGGCATGGGCATGCATGCATTAATCCGAAAATTTTGAGTTCATGCACACCTTAAATGATTCAAATTATGATTTAATTATTGCAAGGGTGACTAATTAACTTTCCCAGATCACTAAGTTTCCCTAAGCTAAAGCTTGAACTAGCTAAAACATTCACAAAAATACACATGAAATAACAAAAATGGCAATAAGAGCCATAATAATAATAATGCTAATAATAATAATGATAATTATGTTAACGCTAATATTAATTGAATAGGTAATGATGCACGTTGATATGGGTTAGAATTATGACCTCGATGTTGGTTGTCACAGTTTACATACTAAAGCACAAGTTCGAAGCTTTGGTAAATTCAAGGAATGAAAGGTGCTAGTTGAAAACCAGACTGATAGGAATATAAAGAAGTGAGGACATACAATCGATAGTAATTCTGTAATGGTGATTTCAATAACTTGTGTAGATCTTAAGGAATAGATTGGAACTTGATAGTAGCTGGTATCCCACAAAAAATAGGTTCATGGAGCGCGATGACAGAACTCTTTTAAAGAGCGTCACGTGTTTATTGATAGCTGTTGATTTACCAAAAAGCTTATGGGTTGAGGCTTTGAAAACAACTATCTATAAATAGAACTCCATCTACTACTATGAGATGATGGTGCCAATAGAAAGGTGGTCAAGATCTCTTATAAACTATGAAAACCTTAGGGTATTTGGGTGTTTGGTCTATTCTCATGTGAGTCAGGGGAAACTAGAACTAAAAGAACAAAGGTGCATAATGGTTGGCTACCCTGATGAGGTCAAAGGGTATAGGCTTTTGAGAATAGACAATAATGGTGCTAAAGTTATAGTCAACATAAATTTGACATTTAATGAATATGGAATATATAAGGATGTTCTTCTTAGGTTTGTTAGTAAAGAAGGTCCAAGAAAGGTGTTCAAGTTGAGGTGGAGTTCCCTCATAATGAATAACAAGGTTATAGTTTTGATCAGCCTGAAAGCTAATAAGGATCATCTAATCAACCACACTTAGCTCAACCTAGTCTTGCTACAAACATACCTAGGCAATAAATTATGCAGCTTGCAAGGTACTAAGATGATGTGTCTGCATATGTATTTAGTGTTGCAGATAAGGAGAGTTCATGTGAACCAGTGACATATAAGGATGTTATATTCTAACCTGATAAAGATAAATGGAAGGAGTCTATGATGGATGAGATGAATTCATTAATAAAGAACCAAACTTGGGTTTCGGTGATAGACCCAAAGATCATCTATTAGTATATTATAAGTGGTTGTTCAAAATTACAAAAAGGCATGCTAGGAGAAGGCCCAAGATACAAGGAAATGTTAGTTGCAAGAGGTTTTACTCAAAAGGCTGGTATAAAGTATAATGAAAAATTTTCTCCATTTGTTAAGCCTTCCATTAGGATTATGTTGGTTATGACTTTAGCACATAATACAGAACTAGAACAATTGGATGTCAAGAATGCATTCCTACATGGGAGTCTTAGATGAGAACATTTATATGAGGTAGCCCCCGCGGTTGATGTTAAAGAAAAATCCAAGCAATCTTGTTTACTTAAGACATCCATGTTTGGGTGTAAGCAATCACCCATGCAATGATATTTGAGGTTTAATGGGTGTATGATCTCTCATGGTTTTTGCAGAAGTGTGTTTGATTCATGTGTGTACTATATGGAGTACTAAAGTGGGGAGTTTGTTTATCTTCTACTATATGTAGATGATATAATTGCATGTAAAGACAAGTATCAGTTTGATGAGACCAAGTTAACATTGATGTGTGAATTTGATATGAAGCAGTTGGCGGAGGCTAAGAAGATTCTTGGCATGAAAATAAAAAGAGATAGACCATTAGGGGTTATAAGGTTATCTCAAATCTCCTACTTATTAAAGGTTTTAATGAGTTTCTTCATGAATAAAAGTAAAAGCTATGGTTACTCCTTTGGGTATGCAATTTAAATTGTCCAGCTTGAATTCAACTAAGACGGATAAGAAAAGCATGCTTTGATGAATTTTCCTTATGCAAATGTTGTTAGGAGCCTCATGTTTTTCAGGGTATGTACTAGGCCAGACATGACCTATGTAGTTAGTGTAGTAACTAGATTTCTTAGTAATCCTCAGAAGTAACACCAGGACGTGTTAAATGGATGTTAAGATACCTGAATGGCACTAGGGAAATGGGGCTAGTGTTTGGAACGTATTCTAAACAAGAGTCAGTCATAGATGGTTTTGTAGACTCTGACTTTGCTAAAGATGTTGATGAAGACAGATCTATTACACGGTATGTGTTTAAAGTACTCGGTGGTATAGTAGTTGGAAAGCAAGTTGGCAGCATGTAGTAGCTCTATCTACTATAGAGGAAAGAGTATATTGCTTTAACTGAAGTAAATAAGGAATCACTTTGGTTAAAAGGTTTTGTGACTAAAATAGGCTTGTGTGACATTGATGTTATGGTTCATTATGACAACATGGGAGCTATTCAATTGTCTAAGCAACAAATATTCTATTAAAGGTCCAAGCACATTAGTGTGAAGCTGCACTGGATTTAAGAGTTGTTATGTTCTAAATATATCAAAGTTGAGTGTGTGGATACAAGGAAAAATGCATGAGATATGCTAACCAAGTCTTTGCCTGGTGCAAAGTTTGAGTAGTGTTTAAGGTTGCTGCACATTACATAGTTTACTATTTGATACAATCATTGCTCATGAAGATGGAGATTGTTATGAAATGATGATGCAATATGATGTTTCTTTGGAGTTTTGGGTTTATTAGCTTAGGTGTCAAGTCCTAGTTGACATATTATCTTATTTATTTGGTGTTATATAGTTGAAGGTGTTGGGTTTGTTGGACCATATCAAAGTAGTTAACCATTTTAAACTATGAAAACGCAGCGGATAAATACCTTAACATTATCATTAGTAATCTGAAAAATTAAGGCATATAACATATATCAAACAAACCAAGAACATAGGATCATTTATATGTGTTTGAACTAGCTATCAACTACAAATAACAACCATAATATGACATAAAAACTATCTTTTGGAAGCTGCTGAAAACGTGATGAAGGAGGAAGAATATGAGGTTCTTGAATGACCAAGACACAAGGAGAGGTATCCTCAAGCATCCATACCCACAAGCATCAAGCAAAGACCACTTGCTAGGATTTGTGCACCAAATCACGTCAAGAAGGCTGCTGGAGCCTTGTTCCAGCCGTGAACAATCAAGAAGGGTGCTGGACCTTTTCAGCATGAACTCTTTCTTCCATAAGAAGAGTGATGTTCTTGTGACCCTTTTGCATATAAGAGAGAGAGAGAGAGAGAGAGAGAGAGCTGGATGGAGAGTGGTATGTGTGTTCTAGGAGTTTTTTTTCGAGACCACCAAAGAAAACCAAAGGGGAGAACCCCTTTGGGGCGGCCGAACCCTATTTGGGTTTTTACTTTTCCCCCCAAAAAGTCCCTTTAATCTTTGTTAAACTAATGTTTAAGATATTTATATATAATTAACCTTTTAATTATATAACACATACACACTTTATTATTTGATGTTATTTAACTAAATTAAACAACATTACAAATAACCATTGAACAAAATATCCATATAAGTTGTTCAATCTCATATGCAACTTATTTACAAAACCCATTTTCTAAATTGGTGTATTTATTTAATTGTATGGTCATATCATCGATTAAAAATATTTGGTGTTTGTTAAGCTTGTTATTGGGTATGACCAGACTTGGATCATACGTACTAACACATCAATGTTCTGCGTTCTGGGCATAAAGAATCCAACAATCTCCCACTTGCACAAGATACATAGAAGATTGATGCAAGCAGTAAATACCACCTAACAGCGGTTTACTACCCTTAATACGCATGACTTAAAGCCATTCAATAACATCATCCCCTTCAAGTATCCAACTTGAAATAATTTAGGTGAATCAATCATTATCCTTTTGTTTTAGATGTCATGTTAAATCGAAGGACATAGAATGATCATTCCTTGTTGATTTAACTTATCAGGCCTTAGACATCTTGCTCTCAATGAATAAGAGGAACAAATTCCATCTTGACTACATACGTTTTTCACAATCACCTCGTGTCACACCTGAACATAGCCTTATGTACTGCCCATCATTTCAGAGCAGTGAAGAACTAGCTCAAAGTATAACATTGGTGAATATCAAAACCCAATATGTATCTCAGGTCGGAGGATACCAAATGATATTCGCCTTTACTCAAATTTACTTATGATCAATCTAGAAGATTCCATGTAGTAAAATTGAGATGCGGGTCAACCAATATTTGTATCCCATAAATATCTATGAACCTTGGCAGCAACCAATTGCTCTATATTCATTCCTTATGAATATCCACCAATCCATTCTCATAATAGTTACGTTCATATTTGTCCCACATTTAGAATAATAAACATACTCATGGATCTATACATGCTAAAATGAATATTAACTCAAAATATCACAAGTATATAAAGAGTTAAAATATACATTGTTTCAAACTTTTAATACTAAACAGATCAATTCCAGTCACTAGAATATCGAAGTCCTAGGGCACAAGTGACTTTCATGCTTTGCCCTTTCAAGGAGCTTCGTGAGTGGATCTGCAGTGTATTGATCGGTGTGAACTTTACGATATACATTTTTCCCTTTTCAACCTCATCCTTATGTAGTTGAATTTCGCTCAATGTGCCTAGCCTTTGAAGAGGACAGGGTACCTTGATTTATGCAATCATACCCTCGTGATCACAAAAGGATTTCTAGGATCTTGAATTGTAGAGACCACCCTAGGTAGGTGATAAATTTCTTTATCCATGCAGCTTGCTCAGCTACTAATGATGCAGCTATGTATTCGGACTTTGTAGTGGACAATGCTACTCTATCATAATGAAGACATACCCCGATTGTGATCGAGAACCATCTCGAACGGTTTGGAACTCGCATCCGTGTACCCCTTACAACGGTTCCTTTTCATCACATCCATATATTAGATACATTTCCTTAGTCCTCTAAGGTATTTCAATATACTTTGATAACACTCCAATGGCCTATTACCTGGATTCTGCTGATATCTGCTCATCATGATTAATGTGCATGACACATCTGATCTAGTGCATATCATCGCATGATGGATCCTATAGCTGATGCATATGGGATGTCTTCATTCAATCTTGCTTATCCTTTGAGCTGGACATTGAAACGTACTCAATATTGTCCCTCTTTGAATAGGTACCATACCTTCTCAGTGTTTTTCCATCTTGAACCTTTCAAGACTTTATTAATATATGCACTTTGATTTAAAACTATCAAACGCCTCGATCTATCCCTATAGATCTATATTCCCAAAATATAGGCGGCTTCACTGAGATTTTTATGGAAAAACAACTTCCAAGCCAGTTTTTAACAACCTCCATTGTTGGAAATATCATTTCCAAAAGTTAGCATGTCATCAACACTACAATACTAAGAAGTTATTATGCTCCCAATAGCCTTTGTATATACACAAGCCTCGCAGCGTTCTTGATGAACCAAATTGTGATCACTTTATCAAAACGTTGATTCCAACTTCTCGATGCTTGATTCAATCCATAGATTGACTTCTTTAACTTGCATACTTTTAGGATGTTGTGCATCGTGAAAAAACCATCTGGCTGAACATATGGACAGTCTCTTCGAGATGTCCATTAAGACAAGGGTTTTGACATCCATTTGCCAACTCTCATAGTCATAATATGCAGCTATGGAAAATAATATCCTAATGACTTAGCAATGCCATAGGCGAGAAGGTCATCATAATCAACCCTTTGAGTTTGATTGAAACCTTTGCTACAAGTCTTGCTTTGTAAGTATCCAGTTTCCATGTATATTCTATTTTCTTCTTGAAACCCATTTGCATCCAACCGGTTTGGAGTTAAGTGGAGGGTCAACAAATTCCTAAACTTGATTGTCATACATGGATTGCATCTCAACATTCATGGCATCCAGCCATTTCTCACAATCCAAATTGGACATTGCTTCTTCATGGTATGTAGTCAACCGTCGGTCGGAGTCAACCACATAGCATTCTTTCATGAAAGATCAATATTTAGGTGGAATGCTAAGTCTACCAGATCTGCGAACGTTTGTGAGTAGTGATTAAACTCTTGATCATCATCAACAACCTCTTGTTGATTGCTAGTGTCAACCAAAACGTGTATCGGCTTGTTGATTTTGATCCTCATAAAATTCCAGTATTCTATACGTTATCCTTTCCATAAGGAACTTAGTTTCCAAGAACTCAGCCTTTTGAGTAATAATTACTCTTGCTGTGTTGTATCAAAGAAGTAGTATCCTATACAATCTTTGGGAACACAATATATACTTAGTGAATCGACTATCTTGGTCATGACCATATTCAAAATACGAGCCACGGAGAGCATTGCGAAACCCTAAAATGATAGAGGTATTGAGCTTATAGCCATCATAGATTGAACCATATCCAATAGGGTTCGATTTCTGCTTTCAGACACACCATATGTTGTGTGTGTTCCAGGGGGAGTAAGTTGTGAGACGATCCCACAACCTTTTAGATGGTACTGAAAAGCATCATTGAGGTATTCACATTCTCTATCTGAATGAAGAACTTGATAGATTTTAGAGTTGATTTTCTACTTCATTCTTGAAGGTTCTGAACATTTCAAGAGCTTCATGTTTGTGTGTCATCATGTACACATAACCATTAGCGACTATAATCGTAGGTAAAGGTAATTAAGTATCTTTCACCATTTCTAGTCATTGTCTTAAAAGGGCCACTACATCTGAATGTATGATTCCCAATAAGTCTTTTGCCCTCTCGTTAGTGCCACTAAAGGCGATTTGGTCATCTAGCTTGTAAACAAGATTCACACTTATCGAATGAAACATTTTCATTTGCTTTTCAAAAGACCATTCTTTTGAGGTGTTTGAATCCGATCTTGTTTATGTGACCAAGACGACACAATGCCTAAGATAAGAATCACTTAAACCCATTTAACGTTTTTGGTGCTTGTTTGGTATAAAGAGCTATTAGGATGAATCATTATGAACCAATCATAGATTCCATTAAAAAGGCCTAGCCTTGAAATAAAATACATCATCCATACAAACATAAATACCATTGTTAACAAACTTCATTCATAACCACGTTGTTTTAAAAGGGGAACTCAAAATTATGTTCCTAGTCAAACTAGGAGCATACAAAAAGTTTCTTAATGACAACTTCCAAACTATTTGAAAGTTTCAAAAATGTCTCCTTGGGCTTCGACATCAACTTTTGCTTCGTTGCCCATGTAAAGACTTTTGTCTCCCTTTTCGAAGAAGTGCTTATTTCTTTGAACCCCTGCAACAAATTGCCAATATGAGTTCCACATCCGGTATCCAATACCCATGTGTTTGAAGAAATAACATTTCAACCAATGTGAATTATGAAAGTTGTGATTGAAGTTTGCCCAGGGCAACCCTCTTGTTTTCAACTCTTGAGGATAGGTTGGACAATTCCTTTTCCAATGTCTATCTCCCACACTCAAAGCATGGATCTTTCTCGTTACTTAGGCTTCTTAAGCTTAGGCTTTGGAGGTTTCACTTTAGCCTTTCCTTTCCCCTTTCCTTGATGTACCCCTTTCCTGTGGCAACATTTGCCTTGGGATCAGGGAAATGGCCTTTTCTTATTGCCTCCTTATTGATCGAGAGAATAGGTAGTACCTTTCTACCCATCCCTGCCTCGACTGTTTTGAGCATTGCATGAAGCTCCCACCAATCTTGTCCCACCCGTTCATATTGTAATCATTATGAACGTCTCAAACCTTTAGTAGGCCATTAAGGATCAAATCCATGGCTAGCATTGCATGAGGGCGGTCAACGTGGCTTTTCATCTTAAGAACATAAGATGATACCTATTGGGTTTCTTCCATGGGACACGCCATGAAGCCGCTCGAACTGTTTC